>LNAC01000043.1:9569157-9660821 GCA_002007465.1 Ailurus styani | reverse complement strand
CAGCGGGGGTGGGGGGGGGAGAGAGAGAATCTCAAGCAGCCTCCACACTTAGCATGGAGCCCAACTCGGGGCTCAATCCCACAACCCTGAGATCATGACTGGGGCTGAAATCAAGACTCTGGGGCTTACCTGGCTGAACCTCCCAGGTGCCCCAGAATAGCCCAAATTCTTAAAATCAGTTATAAATGTAGGTACCTTTACATGTGGGAATAACAGCACTCCACTTTCCTGAAGACAAACATCTAATGGTCTTTTCTCCAATAAGCAAGTAACCAGGTTCACAGCTGTAAGTCACAGATAATCCTGGGGCAAAGGGGCCAACTCCCTCCCCTGTGTGAAATCCATTGGTGATGGTGGGAAGCGGTGGACACTCCTGGGGGAAATCTTTATGCACACACATTAGGAAAAGGCCATCAGAGGATACATCCTTCACAATCTAAATTTTGACTTACACAGATCCAAATACATGACATGTGATCAATGGTAACCAGTCATCATTAATTTTCAACTCAGCTCTTTAAAGATCAGACAAGTGTGGCTTAAGTGTATGCATTTTATACCACAAATGGTGCATTTTCATTTTTAACTACATGAATTACATTTGCCTTGTAAAAAATGTCAATTACCAAAAAAACCTCATTTTTACCCATATTCTCCTCCTACCCTTAGCTTATTCTCTGCACCCGAAGTAGCATGTTAAGATTTAGGGGGTCATCCTGCCAGACATTAATAATATATCTTTTGGGGACCCTATATGTGATACATATATAGACACAGAGTACATGTATATACATGTACTTAATACATATTGTTCTATGCCTTTTCTTTGCTTAATAATCTGTCTATATCTTTCCATGTCCATACATACAGAACTATCTAAATCTTTCTAAAGGTTTAATTGTTTTCCATGGTCACCCCATTTTGTGACTATCTTAAGATCTTCCCTACCTCAAAGATTATATATGTATTTATGGATAGATCCATATTTTTCTAATGATTTGACAGCCTTTTCAACTCAACTGACCAATACTGTTCTTTATTAAGAAAAGAGCTAATTTGAAAAAAACAGCTAATTTTGATGGTATAATTTTTGTCAAGTATTGCCAGTCCCTGTAATTGAATAACTGAAATTTAGCTTTAGGTTTCAGCAGCGATATAAACCAAACCAAATGATAAGAAAATGAAGAACTTATAGTGGCTCCTATTTTCAAAGTCATTTGATCTGAAATGCTCTGACTTCCTAGGTGACTCAGACAATAGTAGACCACTTCAGAAAATATTCATAGAGGCCACAGATAACAGGGCATCATTTCTTCCAGAAGAGCCCAACAACTGTTCAAAGATGAGTTTTACATCCATTGGGTGTAGGTTGCTATTAGATCCCACATTTCTTCTCAATTTAGCAGTAACTCAGATATATCATTTAAAACCATCTGATTTCCACATCCCAAACAACTCTGACCCCCAACCTTGTGAGACTTATTCCATTCAATTATTAGGTATGTTCAGTTACATCTTCCCATTATTTTTTTTTATTTTATTGATATTTGTTGAATGAACATTTATATCCCTCCAGGACTAAAGAAAAACAAGAAACCATAATTTTCACCCCTTTCCCTCCCCTCCATTCCCACCATTCACACATCCACACTGTTCTTCCTTCAGAATAAAAACTTGATCTGCACAGAAATACAAGGTTCCAGCCTCCTCACTTAGCTTTGTGTTTGGTTTTACTTACCGCTCTCACAGGTGGGTAGTGGTGTTGGTCCCCAGGTTTTATTTGCTTGGCACCAAACAGATTTGTTTCCTTTCATGGTGAAGTTGGTATTACAGGTAAATGTCACAGAATCACCATGTCTGTATGGTGGTCTAGATTTTTTATTTCTGTATCCTCCTGCTACTATGGGCTCAGGGCAAAAAGAATTTCTATTATGATATTCACATATGGGGGCAGCTTTATCCCAGATTCCTTTCACTTGGTCTTTACTTATACAAAAAAGGATTCTTTCTCCAATGAGGCGGAAGGCACTAGAACAAGTGTACCTTACCACAGTGTTAAGAGATAAAGGACCAGAAGAATAACTATTCCAACCATTTTTGATAGAAGGAGGAGGGTCACAAGAAATCCCTGAAAAGTAAACAAGGAAATACATGGTCATACTAATTCTGGCAGCAAAAAGATTTAAATTTAGATGAAAGGTCCAAAAATAGGTCATGTCACTTTTTAGAAACAGACTTAGAAATTTGTATAATTTACTTCTTACTCATGGTCGGTGCTTATCCCCAACCTCCTAGGTTCTTACCTTTCCTCTCGATCTGCAGCAAACAAATCAACTGGTCTATAAACACCATGCTGACCAGACAGTAACAATGAAACAGAATTTATTGAATAGTTTAGAGTCTCATCAATTTTCATAGTGAAACAAAAGACAAAGAGCACATAAGAAGACTCTTAATAAGGGGTGCCTGGGTGGCTCAGTGGGTTGAGCCTCTGCCTTCAACTCAGGTCATGATCCCAGGGTCCTGGGATCGAGCCCCACATCAGACTCTCTGCTCGGCGGAGAGCCTGCTTCCCCCCCCTCTCTGCCTGCCTCTCTGCCTACTTGTGATCTCTCTGTCAAATAAAGAAATAAAATCTTAAAAAAGAAGAAGAAGAAGAATCTTAATAATACATTAATCACATGTGGGGAGGCACCATGCACTAATGAAATTTGGGCTTAATAGACTTAGTTTTAAATCCTTGCTGTCATTCAATAGCTGTGTGACTAGGCAAGTCTTACCCTCTCTAAGCCTCAATTTCTTTGTCTATAGTATAATCCAAGCTAGTTCATAAGGTTACAAGATGAATCCAGTGAGATAAAAGTACCTGAAAATTGTAAGTATGATACCTGGAACATACTAATTATCCGATGCCTGCTTCAAACACACAACTGGGGCTACAAGTGGTGAGGACACATTTTGTCTTACTACTGAAGATACTGCAGCCTCACTACAGATCCTTTCTTTACCCTTTGATATTGGACTCCTTTGAAAAAGCCCATAGGAAGTGATTAGAGGCTTTGGATAATGACCTCATGGCCTTTATGCACTTGTCCTAATACACATGAAGGATATTGTTACAGCTGTGTTGATATATGTACCTTTTTCCTGGATGAGCCTCAGAATAAAGGAAAAACTGACAACACTCAGAACCTCTGTTTGATTTCCATTGAGCTCCAAGAATTGCTCATCAGTAGAGGAACTGGCATAAGAAGACACAGCCAAACCATTTCAGCACATCAGTGCTACTCAGTTTCAGGAGGTAGAAGGTTGAGAACATTTATCTTTATATAGAGAGAATATGGGATACAATATATAGTCAATTCAATGAATTGAGTTTGGTCTGCATCCTAGATCATATAGAAGACTGGCGTACATATATTCAAAGTACACATATGAATGAGATATTATGCACGGAAATACACCAAAAATCAGAGGACAAGATCTATACTTGATTATTTTTGTTTTCTACTCACGTTCACAGACAGGAAATGTATTATTCCAGAGTACTCTCATTCCTTCTGAGACACACTGACTAGAAGATTGGCCGTTTAATCGGTACCTTAAATAATAAGGGGTAGCAAATCATCACCAGAACAAATCAATTTTCAGCTGCATGGAATTAATCATTTCTCTCAAGCATGCAGTATTAATGGCCTCTATTGTTTTTTTTTTAAATCATTTCTGGCTTAAGGAGAAAGTCCAAGATTGTGAATCAGCTCAGCTATGTCATGACTTCAGACCAAGTAAAAAGACAGAGGAAAAAAAAATCCTAATGATCATATTCTCTTTTTGAATTCTCCCTTTTCTCTTTGGCATCCAAATGTCAAAATCCTTTTGACCATTTAGAAAGGAAAAAAACCTCAGTTCCTACTGAAGAAAACATCAAAGACCTTGTTACCTAAGATCACCCCAAAGAACCCCCTCTTACTGAACCCTCATTGTTCTTCATAATAGGAGCCTTAATTTCTGACCCAAATTTTGCTTTTTTACATGATGAAAGGACAATTCCTAGTTCTCTCTGGCCATGCACAGTACACAGAGTTGGACAAAAATCAATAGGATTTGCTTCATATTAGAATTATTAGTCATATAAGGTAAAGAGAATAAAAGGAAAAAATCATAAAGAGAAAAACATTTTAGCTATCTTTAGAGATCATTTTTTGCAATGCTTAGCTATAGGTCATAGGTCTCAATTCAGGCCCTCTCCCCTCACACTCACCCCTTATCACAAACAAATGAAACCACTGCCCCAAGCTGGAGATTAGGAGGAGCCACCACATGGCCATTGAGAAGGTGGTTTGGAATGGCATCACATGATTTTGCTAGGAAAAAAGAGACAAGGCTGGCACATCAAGAGTCAGGAAACAGTTGAGTTCCCTTAAGATGGAATAAAGTTTTAGGCACCTTCACATTCAGGGGCTGTATGGCTCCAGGCTCCCAAGGATGTACACTGTATAGGGCTATTTCCAATGAGGGTGTAGCCAGCATCACAGCTGTAGGACACTTCCTGTCCAATTGGAAAGAATTCCTTATCCAAGATGTTATAACTACCATGGTTGATATGTGGAGGTGGTAGACACCCTGAGAAGAGAACAGGACCACAGGCCTTTTATTTCTGAAATAAGAAGTTTCTCCTCTACAACCTAAGCCAACTTGGGGTTGGCAGGGGTGGGATGAATATGATTATGTCAGCACTTCTGAGTGTAAGGCAGAGACTCCTTTGGCTGGGGTGGAGGTGAAATGGGACTAACATGTTACTTTTTAGATATGATGAACCATGAAACTCTCTGCTTTCCCTGTCTTGATCTATGGTGGGAAACATTACTCCCACTCATCAATTTCCATTTCATTTAACTGAAAAAGGTCTTGGGTATTCTCTCACTCATATTGTAGCCAAGGGACCCTAAATATTGTAATACACCTTCACCATTAAAATGTACCTCTTTCTTCCTGCTGTCCCCAAACTAGGTTGATTACATTTCTGAGCCTTGTGGGAGGGCCTTGCAGTGTTGTCAGGTTTTTAGTAACTCACACATTTCTTAATAAGAGTAGGGGAGAGAGGGAGAATGAGGAAGTGATCCAGCCTTAATTCTAGCCTTATTCCATAAAGGCCACATTTTCCAGTATGAGAATGTATAATGTCGACAGTATTTTAAATCCAATTCTGACATCAGCCAATTTCCAATAGAATTGAGAGTTTATTTTATCCTTGTATAATAAAATTGAATCACATATATGTTTTGGAACAAAAAAACCCTCTCATCATTGGTTCTTTCTTTCTTCCTTTCAAGTGTCTTCTAATTTGCCCTACATTAATGCAGATCTTGTACTGTCCCAGAATATAGTAAATTTCCTACTTCAAAATTTAGATGTTACTTTCATAGTTTATTTTAAAATTCTTTAACCAGCATATCCAACTACCTATACTAACTTTCCCCTCATCTTCTATTTCTCTAAAAGTTTCATTTTGCTTCTAGATCCCCAAAGTTTCAACACAACTCACCCTTAAAGCACTTTGGCAGTGGAGGATTCCATTTGCTGTTTGGTTGGCACCATACTATGTTGCTGCCTTTCATGGTAAAGCCAGGCTTACACCTAAACATCACAGTATCATTTAAAGAAAATGAACGTCCAAATCCAGATTCCATAATTCCATTTTCAACTTCTGGAATTGGGCATTTGACTGGAGGAATACATTGAGGGGGAGGGCCACTCCAGATGCCAACTTGATTGTCTTTGCTGGTGCAATATATTGACTTCTCACCCAGGAGGTCAAATAGCTTTTTTCCATTTGGTCCAGTGTGGCACTTATAAGTCACCACCATGCCATAGAAAAAGTCCTCTCTAGTGCTGCTGTAAAAGTCCCCATTGGAGATGGCTGGGGGTGGCCCACAAGGTATAGCTTTTGAGGGGTAGGCAGGAAAAAAGAGAAGGCATTTAAAGGTTATACCTTCTGGGAATTTTGTCTTCACTCTTGCAAACCAAACTTCAACTCAGCCAACAATTAACCCAGGTGTTGAAATTCTGTATCCTTATCTCAAAGATGATTCTAAATACAAAGTATCAAGGTAGAAAGATTCATAGAACTGGTCTGATGAAAAGTCAAGGAACTATGATCTGGTCACCATTTCTCCCATCCCTCACCCCAAAGTACAAACGATCTGTTGTGGGAAACACCTAGGATGGCCAACATTTTGCACAGAATAAAGATGGTGGCAGTGTGTAATCTCATAGCATATTTTAGATTTAAATAACTTATCATCAAATACTTATCATCAGAGACCTTATTATCAAAGCTTAGAGACTCCTTTATCATCAAAGAAGTTATATCAAATAACTTATCATCAAAGAACAGTAATCAAAGGAATAACTTATCATCAAAGAACAGTAATCAAAGGAAAGTGTGGTGGGATTGGGAGATGTAGAAGAAGAGAAACTATAGCTCTGTGCCCAGAACTATCCAAACCAAGTATAACTCTCCTGGGTGCTCATTTTGATGTGTAGATGCCCAATTTCCCTCTAGAAGGGGACAAGAGGAATTACACAGTGTGCAATGAAGGAATCATTTTACTCACATTCACAAAAAGGCATGTCCTTATCCCAGGTTACAATATTGTCTAAGATAACACATGTAGCAGATGAAACACCAATAAGTCGATATCTAAAGACAAAGAGATGAGTGATCATCTCCCAGCCAGATAGACATTTTAGGAAAGCTCAGTTCTTTTTCTACTGAAATGGCAAAGGATAGGACATCATGTATGAAAAATAATGGTGATCAACTAAGAACTCATACAAAAAATTGAATAATCTAAAGCCAAATGAAATTTGGCTCCTGGTCAGGAATGTTGGAGACTTAAAATCAGAAGAAGAGTAGCCCAAATTTCTTTCTCTTCTATAGAAGTGGACAATCTTAAAGAGTTGTCTCTGGATCAGATCAAGGTGGCAATTCTGTTTTTGCTTATCTATTTTTAAGGGTAGGTGGCAATTACTTGGATTTCTTTTGAAGAACTGATAGTTTCTGGTTGAAACCACTGTTGTAATACCCATGTATTCTGGAGACGTTTCCTGCCAACTCACCCTTGATCACAAGAAAATGTAATTGTTGACCCAAACACGGCACCCCCAGGTATGAGGACAGAGCCATGGAGGAGTTCTCCAGGACTCGTACATGATTTACCTATAATGGAGAACAAAACAAAACAGAATTTGGGACTGGAATTTGGGGGATGTTCTGTGTTTTATATTAAATACCACCTTAATTGGACTTGCCAACTGCCTACTTACACTTACTCAAAGACATTTCTGACATTTACAAAACGTCTATCTTCCAAAGGATCAGTCAACTTCAGAACACTATTTGTTTAAAGCATGCAGTCTATATTTCTGAGCATGGATGCAAACATTATTAGTGGCCAATCATAATTTATAATCTCTATTTCCCCTTTTTATATTCTGTCAGTTGATGGCATCATTTACCAAGTCTGTGGCTTAAAAAAACCTCGTTGTCATCACTTCCTTTCTGTAACTCATCCTCTACCCACTGCTCTTCATGCAAATAGTAACCAAATTTTAGTGACTAGATTCCAGAAATCTCTCTCCAAACCAACTATTTAGTCATTGCTGAAATCTCTGATTGGATCATTGAATCACAAAATGTACCTTTCTAACTTTGGTCTCAATTGGTCTAGTATATCTCCTATATCACTGCACATATTATATTTCAGAAGCACAAATGTGGCCATGCCTCTTCCTGCATTTAAACACTTAGAGTGACTTACCATTGTTTATCAGAAAAAAAAATGCTTGGCCCATCACAATTAAGCTTCAGCCCACTTAATTAACTGCTATTCCCCATCGTGCAACTTATACTCCAGCCACACTAAATTATTATTTTTTCCAAAGACTCCCTGTTATTTTGTACCTCTATGCTTTTGAATATGCTGTCTCCTGTGCCTGTAATGTCTAGATTTCCCCAATTCTCCAAGAAAGCATTTGTTACTTACTTCCCTATGGTCTCATAGCACTTTATCTCTATAAATAAAAGAAATTACATCAGAGTACACCATTTACTTAAAATCCAGTTTTCACAGCTAGTATAGGAGCTCCTTAAAGGCAAAGACTAGCTAATTTTTATGTGTATCCCCATCCCTATCATCTAGCCTAATGCTTCATACCTAGTGGTTACTGAAAAATATTTCTTGAATTGAATGGGATAAGAATGAAGTAACACCAGTGTTCTTTGTATACTAACTTTTAATCTCACTCTAACACAGTATAGAGACCATAGAACAAAGTTATGGAGCTTACAGGATAAACAGGGCTGGCTAGCTGTGATGACTTAACCCCAATACCCAAAATTCTTATGAATAAAAGAAACATGGAGAACCCAGGAGCCCCCTTAATTTAAGGTGATTTACTAATTTGCTGGTCTTTTATCTGGAAAATAATAGGTTAGCTCATAGAGATACACTGATAGACCCAAAGATGCCTCTTTTACAGATTACTCACGTTTACAGAACTGCTCAGCATCTGACCACTTGGAGGTCTCTAGGCAGATGACAGAGAATGACCTCTTGATATACCCAGGAAGGCATTCATATTCCCAAGATGTCCCAACAGCAAACTCAGCCTGATCACTCTTAACTTTAGGCTTAGCAAACTGATACCTTGGCAGGAACTTACACTGACCTAGAGACAAAGACCACAGGAATATCAAAACTAGGAGAGGCTAAAACTTCTACTCTGCTTCTGTTTTGTCACCAATTACTGTGACAACTTTGATATTGAGAAAGTAAATCTAAAATGCAGTAGTATTTTTTGGGACAAACAACAGATCTTACAGTATGGGTGCATATACAGAGATGTAAGTTCAGAAGTTCCAAGACTTTTTAGGATAGAGTTGAAGAAGAGCTAGAGAAAATACTTTTTTATAAAATTCCATAAAGATCCTGGAGTTGTTCCATCTTCTTACAGGTTCAATACAAAAAACTAAAACCTTATAAATAAAAACCTTCCTGGGATAGCACAGGGAACTAAAGTACATTAGAGACCCCTAAACACAGCACATGTATGACCCTCTAAAGTTATTTTAATGAATTCATATTACTTTGTTAATCATTAAACCTTTTGGTCCTAGCGAGATGAAAATATGTTCATTATTCTTCATTATTTTATCCCATTAATCTAGTAGAACTATATGCCCCCTAAAAGAGCATAGTAAATACTTCTGATCGGTACTAGATAAAAGGAACTACTCAACTTGAGACAGTCCCCTATGATCAATAATATTCTTATTACTATCAAGGAAACAAATATTATCCTAGGAGATGAGTAAGAAACTGTAACACCCATATACTTGAGGATGTACCTGGAAAAGTCACCTTTCTGGGGAAAGAGAGCTTTGAATACCAAATGTATAAATCTCTTTTTCAAACAAGTTTGAGACAGGTACAGGCAAAATCAAAGAAAAAACATGAACTAAATGAACAACTGCAACACAGAGCTGCCAAGGTTGCAGCCAGACACAGTCTTCCTGTAGCCCAACACTTCTGTTGGAGAAGTCATAGACAGGACCTAAGAATAGCCATCACTTTTAGGACCCAGATATCACTGCAGGTCATCTTCTTTTTCCCTCCTCAACTCCTTTGGTTTTCTTCATTAACCACTGCAAATGTCTCCAAGTGCATACCTGTGCAAAACAGCAACACTACAGAGAAAGGAAAGGTTTGACCTCAAAAAAGACCAATTTCACGATCCCGGCATTACTTGTGCCAATTCATCCTAGTCAAGTGATTTAATCTGTAATTACATAATGTAAATAAGGACAATACCAAATAATTTTCCATAAGCAGGAAGACCAATTTAAATTTGTAATGATGAGTAATAATGATGTGGACTAAGATGAAATTGAGACCTAAAAGCAACAAGAGCAGGAGGGTATTTTATGATGTTATCTTCTGAGGTGAAAGGAGATGAGAATCAAACTTCCTGGATGATAAGTAAGGGGAAAAATCTTATCCCCAATAAGACTTGAGGCTCTCTTTTTTGGGGAACAAGAGTTCTTATTTGTAACAAATTGCCAAAAATCCAGGTCACAAGAAGAATTTCCAACAGTCATGTTCTCTTCCATATCGGAGAAAAAGAAGTTAGTCCATATGAGCCATTAAGAAATAAAACTTTTCGGGGCGCCTGGGTGGCTCAGTGGGTTAAAGCCTCTGCCTTCGGCTCAGGTCATGATCTCAGGGTCCTGGGATCGAGGCCCACATCGGGCTCCCTGCTCAGTGGGGAGCCTGCTTCCTTCTCTCTCTGCCTGCCTCTTTGCCTACTTGTGATCTCTCTCTGTGTCAAGTAAATGAATAAAATCTTAAAAAAAAAAAAAAGAAACCTTTCTTAAAGGTCACTGCACCCTCTTCACATCATTCTACAATCAAAAGGAAAAGTCAGAGTAGATCGTGACTGGGTCTAAAATAGAAGACAGTGGTAAGACACTTACATATGCATTCTTCAAACCATGTTAAAAACTGATGAGGTAAAGCAGTTTCTGGAGAACCAAGATACATTTAACTCTATCTGGGGTTCAAGAGGCTTTACCTGTAATGGCTTAGAAATCCATTTGAAGTGAATGAAGAATATATAATTTAATAAAAGTAAAACCGAAAGGTCAGAAAGCAAATAGGAGAAAAATTATGATTGAGAATGAGAATTATTATAATCAAATGCCTTACCACTGGGTTTCCGGGCTAGTTGATCATTTTTTGAATGACAGTTATGCATATTAACCAAGGTACTATCCCAAACACAGGAGATATACTGTGAACATTAGAAACAAAGCTCCTTCCCTTATGGAATTTATATTGCTATGGAGCTAGACAGGGACAGATAAATACCAATAAATAAATGGCATGTAAAGGAAATAAACAGATTGATCAAGGTTGGGGGGGGGGACAGGGAGGCATATGACTTCAGCGATGTGGCTGAGGAAGGCCTATGAAGAGGAGACTTCTGAGTTGTAACTGGAGAACAGCCAGTCAGGTAAAGCACTGAGTAAAAACATTTTAGGCAGAAGCCTAACAGCAGGGATGGGCTATGCTTTAGGGATAGACAGAAGGCAAGTGTGGCTGGAACGTAGTGATCATACCAATGTAGTGGTGGGAGATCAAGTTATAAAGCTAGCAGGAGGGATCATATTAGATTTCTTAGGCCACAGTAAGAAGTCTAAGGGGAAGTCACCGGAGTGTTCAAGTGGGAGAGTCACATGGCCTGATTTATCTTTTAAAAAGAACAGTCTGGCAAATGAGTAAAGAATGCACTGGATTTTGTTCTTAGAAGCAAGAAGTGCAAGTCTGGAGGCTATTATAATAGTTCAGACAAAAAAGAAAATGAACCTTGGACCAAATGGAGACAGTGAGAAGTGGATGAGTTTGGAATATATTTTAGAAGTAGAATTTAGAACAAAAACTTTTTGTTGTATTAGATGTGGGGGTAAGGAAATGGCAGGATTTAGTAACATCTTCTAACCTACTTACAGTGACTTGAGCTACTTGATTGATGGTAATACCATGTCCTAAAGATGGGAAAGCGCCTGTGTGTGTGTGTGTGCGCGCGCGCGCACGCACGCATGCGCACGTTGGGTGTGTGAAGAATTGGTTCCATGTTAGAGTTGGTATATTTAACATACTTATTGGGCTCCCACATGGAGATGCAGGAGGGCAGCTGGATGTACAAACTTTCCACTCAGGAGGGAGTTCAAGACGACAGATAATAAATGAGTCATCAACATACAAACAGTATTTAAAACCATGAGATTGGATGAAATCTCTTAGGAAGAAGGTATGGAGAAAACGAGAAGAGACTCAGGGCTGAGCCCCAGGACCCTACAATATTTCAAGTAGGGCAAAAGAGACCAAGAGTAATCAGAGAGTTAGAGAAAAACAACAACAAAACAGAGAAGAGTGGAAGTCAGGAAAAAGGAAGCCCTGTTTTGGATGATAAGAATGAAAATAGTTTCAAGAGAAAGGAAGCAGTCAGCTTTTGCCAAAGAAGATGAGGAGAGAAAAATGACCATTGGACTTGCCAGCATGAAGGTCAGTAGGAACCTTGCTGAGAGTAGCTTTAGGAGAATGTCAGGGAGAGAAGCCTGTCTGGGGTGGGCTAAGGAGATAAAGAAATGGGAGCAAGTAGTGAATGAGAAGGTTTGAGGAGAGGAATGAGAAGGAAGAGAAGAGGGTCATGAGAAGTCCCCTGACCAGCCCCAATAAAGGATGTTCTGGAGCATATTTAACTGCTGGTATGGATGATCCAAGAGAGAGATACAAATGGGTGATAGAAGATGGGATATCTGCAGAAGTCAAGTCCTTGCACAGGCAAGATGGGATGAAATGCAACCATAATTCAGAAGGAGGAGTTGACGGCTGTTGGGAGAAAGGATGTTTTTTCCATTGTTACAGGAGTTCTTACCAAACCCCTCATTATGTGCTAGGGTTGAGGGATTCATCAGGCAAGAAGCCAGATAAAGACCTTGCTCTCATGAACTTGTATTCCAGTGAGAGAACAAACAACAGAGTAAAAAAATGAAAAAGAAGGTCTCATATGATGATAGGTTCTCTGTGGAAAATAGAACACGGTTGTGTGGTAGAGCGTGACCAGGGTTCAGACTACTTCCGATGAGTCAGAGAAGGGTGGCCAGGGGAGGTGAGATCTGGATGTCAAGGAGACAGGCGAGAGACAATATGTAGGAAGAGCACTTCAACAAATGGAACCTCAAGTCTAAACAAATGTGACTGTGTTCAGGGAACAGAAAGAAAGCCAGTGTGGCTGGAGCAGACGGAGTGAGGGAGGAGAACCGAGAATTTCAGAGAGAGAGACCTATAGTCAAGGTTAAAGAGCATGGATTTTGTTCTAATGTGATGGGAAGCCATTGGCAGGTTTTAAGCAGGGGAGAGAAAGGATCTGATTTCAGATGAAGGTAGATGACTGGTAAATAAGGGAATTCCTATTTAATGATTTTGTTTTCTTAGCAAAGGATGAAGTGATGCTGTCAGTCTAGGCAAGAGTGAAATTTAAGAATGCAGGAAATTAGAATTGGTCTATGCAAATAAACAAAAGGAGAAAAATGGGAAAACACTCTAGGAAGAAAATTTGCTTCCCATGACTTTGCTCATAGCAGTGTACCCTATAGACACTTGCTTCAGACTCTTCCAGAGTACTTGTTACACTCAGCTTCCTGGGCCACACCCCAAAGCAGTGAATCTCTGAAGAATGAGAGGGAACCCATGAACTTGCATTTTAAAAGGCATCTCAATTTCTCAAAAAATGAAAAACGAAACCACCATAAAACTCAGCAATTCCACCTCTGGGAATATATTGAAAGGAAATTAAAACACTAACTCAAAAAGAGATCTATAGCCCCATGTTCATTGCAGCATTATTTCCAAGACATGGAAACCACCTTAGTGCTTATCAATGGTTGAAAGGATAAAGAAGTTGTGGTATGTTTATATACAATAGACTATTATTCAGCCATCAAAAATGACAAAATCTTACCGTTTATGACAACATGGATAGACCTTGAAGGCACTATGATAAGTGAAATAAGTTATACAGAAAAAGAAAAATACTGTATGATCTCACTTATATGTGGGATCTAAAAACAAACAACAAGCCAACAAACCAAACACCCAAAACCACACCAAATTCATAAAGAAAGAGATCAGTTTGTGAGTTCCGGAGGTGTGATGGTGGGAGGGCAAATTGTAGGAAGGTGGCCAAAAGGTACAAAGTTCTAATTGTAAGATAAATAAGTACTAGGATATGATGTTCACCATGGAGACTACAGCGAATACTGCTGTATGGTATGCAGGGAAGTCAAGAGAATAGATCTGGAGCATTCTCACCACAAGGAGAAATTTTTCTTTTCTTCTTATCGCATCTAAATGAGATGAGGCAGGTTAACCAAACCTATTGTGGTGATCGTTTCACCACATATGTAAATGAAACCATCATGGGTGTACATCTTAAACTTATACAGAAATACGTCAATTATTTCTCAATGAAACTGGAAAAATAAATACATTTTGTAAAAGGTATTTCAAGAGTTGGTTAAGCATCCTCCAAGTCAGGAACTGGCGAAGAGTCAAGGGATGGTCTAGGGAGGGTATAGAGTAGAAACAAAATCAGGAGGGGTGTGTGGGCAAAGCATGTGCAAAGGACCATGGGGGATAGTCAGGCAAGATGAACAGTGCATTCATGATTAGAAACAGTGGGGAATCAATGAGGGGGGGCATGTTTAGATAGGATCCAACTACAAAAAGCTTGAAAGGCTGAAGACATTAGATTTTTTTAAAATCCCACAGGCAGTAGGAAGTAAAAAAATAGACTAATGAAAAAGTATATTTTAAAATTTTGGTTTTCACCATTGGCAAGTTGAAAGCTGGTATCAAGACTGGCCTTTAAGAGAGAAGATTGTGACAAAGGTAATCATAATACTTACAATTAGAATATTGTAAAAATGCTAAGACAAACGACAGAAGCACATTAGCTGGAATAATTGACAGGTAGACCTGGTCGTTCAAGTGTCTTAGAGTTCAGTGACCTGAGGGTGGTTGCACACTGTTACTGAGAGGGGATGAAGAACTGGGCAGGGCTGGTGAAGAACCTGATTTTCAATAGATAATATCTGCTCTAAAACTTAGAACTAGGAAGGGAATGCTGATGAGAAGTCAGGTCTGGAACTGTGCCATGCAGATGGGTTAGGGAAGGTTGTGAACATACACTTTTTCAAAGGAAGTTAACACGTAGGAGAGAGAGAAAGATACCAGTCTGGGGAAATGTTCAACTAATAGGATCAGGAGAAATCTGGATGTAGGAAGCAGACAAAGCAAGCTGGAATAGAACCAATGTATCTCTAAATTAAAAAGCTGGGGTGATTATATTTAAATGCTGGCTCCACAGAAATGGGTCATGTGGTAGTCTTAGGACTGATATTTAGTAGTCACAAGTAACACCCAACTTTCATTTGCCTAATTTCATCTCATATTCACGGCAGCTCAGGAAGGTGGTAGTGCAGCTAGCCACTAGCTTCATTTTACAGAAGAAGAAACCGAGGGTCAGGGAGTTACAAGACTTGCCAAAAGTCACCCAGCTATTGAAGTCCGCAGATAGTAAACTTCTTAACTAGGAATTCACTGTATTCTGGAGATAATTAGAAAGTCAGATCCATATTGTGGCCAAGAGACTCTGATCTTAACAAACTACTGTACTTCTCTAAAATTAAGCCAATTGGGGTGGGGTGGGGTGTTAATAAACGTTGAATGAGACCTTCTGGAGCCCTTACCATTAAAGGAGGTAAGTAACACCAAGATGACTGTATTCACATACCAGCGTCTCTCAATGTCTCTCAATAGCTACAGGTGTTTCTCATTTAGAATCTCTTTACCGGCAACACATCAAAGTTCAAAAACCATGAGAACCACTCCTCCGAACCAGACATTATTCTTATTCGGGGAAGGCAGCGGGAGGTCTTTCACAATTCCCGGGCAGGTTTGGGTTACCTGGCTAGCCTTAGCGCTTGCAGACCTCGGGCGCAGAGCGATGAGCATCTGCTGCGTCCCCGGAGCGGAGAGCCCAGACAGCGCAGAGCGAGTGGCCCCAGCCCCAGGAGGAGCGACCGCGATTTCGTGGGGGTCCCCCAAAGCGAGCGGAAGGCTGTCAAGCATCCGGCACCGACCCGACCTTCTCGCTTATTCACTCTACTTTGCACCGCCGCAGAGAGGCCGTCCCTGCCCCCGGACGTGCCCCTACCTCCGTGCTCCCCCACCCAGCTCACCGAGAACCCCTGGCGCGGTGACAGCCAAGAAAACGCAGAGCAGGCCCGCAGCGCCCATGCCCCGGCGGCAGCCCCAGCGGCGGGATGCGTGGCGAGACACTTGAGCCTCGGGCAGCTCCGGGAGAGGAGGGCTGAAGCAGGAGGCAGCTGAAAGCCAGGGCACGGGGGCCCTTAAATAGAGTCTGGCACCACGTGCCAGCTTTGCGCGCACACCTGCAGGTTGCCTGGGGCCGGCAGCCCGCGCCTGTTAGGTCCGACCGGCTCTGAGGCGCCGGCCGGAGGGGGCGAGGGGCCACGGGCAGGGGGCGGAGCGACCGTGACCGGGTCTTTGGCTCTGGCTCTAGCCCTCAGCGCTGTGGCTTTCCAATTTTTTTTTTCTCTTTACCGTTCAACGTCCTGCATTCACTTTTGTCTCTCTGGAGAAATGAAACAAGTTTCACAAAACAGGACTCACCCTTACTAATCTATAATGCCCTCTCCTATTGCTCTATTCTATTCTATTCTATTCTATTCTATTCTATTCTATTCTATTCCATTCCATTCCATTCCATTCCATTCCATTCCATTCCATTCCATTCCATTCCATTCCATTCCATTCCATTCCATTCCATTCCATTCCATTCCATTCCATTCCATTCCATTCCATTCCATTCCATTCCATTCCATTCCATTCCATTCCATTCCATTCCATTCCATTCCATTCCATTCCATTCCATTCCATTCCATTCCATTCCATTCCATTCCATTCCATTCCATTCCATTCCATTCCATTCCATTCCATTCCATTCCATTCCATTCCATTCCATTCCATTCCATTCCATTCCATTCCATTCCATTCCATTCCATTCCATTCCATTCCATTCCATTCCATTCCATTCCATTCCATTCCATTCCATTCCATTCCATTCCATTCCATTCCATTCCATTCCATTCCATTCCATTCCATTCCATTCCATTCCATTCCATTCCATTCCATTCCATTCCATTCCATTCCATTCCATTCCATTCCATTCCATTCCATTCCATTCCATTCCATTCCATTCCATTCCATTCCATTCCATTCCATTCCATTCCATTCCATTCCATTCCATTCCATTCCATTCCATTCCATTCCATTCCATTCCATTCCATTCCATTCCATTCCATTCCATTCCATTCCATTCCATTCCATTCCATTCCATTCCATTCCATTCCATTCCATTCCATTCCAAAATTCTGGTTTGGATCCAATAAATTCATTTCACAAGCTATTAATGGTTCAAATCCTCAGTTTAAAGAAACAGTTTACTTAGAAAAGTTTATAAGTAGCAGCACTTTTTTATTTTATTTTTATTTTTATCTTATGCCCTTTTTATTTTGAAGCAATTTCTACAGAAAGTTTTGAGAATGGTGCAAAGAATTGCCATCTATCCGTCATCCAGATTACCTAATGTTAACATTTCACTATATTTTCTTTATCATTCTCTCTTTACATAGACAGAGATAGACAGCTGTAAGTGTAATTACATATATAGAGATCTAGATATATACACATACACATATATGTGATTATATAATTATAATTATATAATTGTTACTTTGGAACTGAGATAAGAGAGGCATGATACTCTAAATATTTGGTATATTTCTTAAAAACAAGGACATTCTCTTGCATAACTACAGTGCAATGAACAAAAACAGGAAACAAACATTGAAATATTATCTAAGTGACAGGTTATATTCACATTTCCCCAAACATCTCAATAATCTTTATTATTGCAATCTCTCTCTCTCTCACCCTTTCCTTTTTCTGGTCCAGGATCATTCAAGGATCACATATTATATTTGAATGTTATGTCTTTTCTTCCTTATTTATCTGGAAAAGATCCTTGGTCCTTTTTATGTCTTTCATGACCTTGACATTTTTGAAGAGTACACAGCAAGTGTTTTTATAGAATGACTTTTAAATTCATTACCTGTTGCATAGTAAGAAATTACCCTGAACTTAATGATTTAAGGCAAGAATAAGTATTTATTATCTCACACAGTTTCTGTGTGCCAGGAATTTGAGAGCAGCTTAGCTAGGGGGTTCTGGTTTGGGCTCTCTTGAGATTGCCTTCCAAACATCAGCCAGAAGGGCAGTTATCTGAAGGCTAGACTGGGGATCCCCACCCACGAGGGCTCACTCATGGCTGTTGGCTGCAGGCCTCATAACCCCAACATGTAGACCTCATCATAAGACTATTTGAGTCTCCTTGTGACATAGCAGCTGGCTTCCCCCAGAAAAAAAGAGAAAGGCAGAAGCCACAATGTCTTTTGTAATCTATTCTCAGAAGTCACACTATGTTATTTCCACAATATCCTATCAGATACTGTGATGGTTAATTTTATGTGTCAACTTGACTGGGCTATATATAGGGTGCTCAGATATATAGCCAAACACTATTCTGAATCTTTCTATAAAGGCGTTTTGGGATGAGATGAACATTTCTTAGAGTAGTAAATGATTTATTTATTTTTATTCTTCCCATTTTGTTTTTTCCCCAGTTTTATTGAGATATAATTGACAGTTAAGGTATATAACATAATGATTTGCTAATGATCACCATGGTTAACTACCATCCCCTATATAGTTACAATTTTTCTTATGATAAGAACTTCTAAGACCTATGCTTTTAGACCCTTTTTAATACACAACACAATATTGTTAACTATAGTCACTATGCTGTACATTATATCCCCAGAATTTATCTTCTAACAAGAAGTTTGTGCCTTTTGACCATCTTCACCCTTTTCTTCACTTCCTGGCTTTACCACCTCCTGCAATCACTGGTCTGTTCTCTGTTTCTACAGGTCAATTTTTTTTTAGATTTCAGATATGAGTGAGATCATGTAGGACTTGTCTTTCTCTGTGTGACTTATTTCATTTAACATAATGCCCTCAAGGTCCATCTATGTTGTTACAAGTGGCAAGATTGCATTCTTTTTTATGGCCGAGTAAAATAATATATATGTTGGAATATTCCAATATATTGGAGTAATATTCACATAGATGTAATATTCATATATACCTCTCTCCTCTTTTTTTTAAAGATTTTATTTATTTACTTATTTGACAGAGAGAGAGCACAAGCAAGGGGAGTGGCAGGCAGAGGGAGAGGGAGAAGCAGGCTCTCCACAGAGCAGGGAAAAGCCCCATGCAAGACTTGATCCCAGGACCCCAGGATCATAACCTGAGCTGAAGGCAGTTGCTTAACCAACTGAGCCATCCAGTTGGTGGCTATCCCTCTCCTTCTGCCCCTCCCCCAACTCATGCTCTCTCTATAAATAAATAAATAAATAAATAAATAAATAAAATCTTAAAATATAAATAAATATACAAATATATATTTATAAATATATATATATCACATTTTCTTTATCCATTCATCCATCATTTTGAGACAGTGATTTCTTCTCCTTTGGATATATACTCACAGGGGAAATTACTGGATCATATGATAGTTCTATTTGTAATTTTTTGAAGAACTACTGTACTGTTTTCCATAGTTGCTGCAACAATTCACATTCTCACTAATAGTGCATGAGGGCTCCCTTTTCTCCACATCTTTACCAATACTTATCGCCTCTGTTTTTGATGATAGCCATTCTAACAGGTGTGAGGTGATATCCTTTGAGACTTTGATTTGCATTTACTGATGTTGAGTATATTCTCATGTTTGCTGTGCAGAAGCTTTATAATTTGATGTAGTCACACTTACTTATTTTTGTTATGTTCCTTTGCTTTGGGTGTCAAATTCAAAAGATCATTACTAAGACCAGTGTCAAGGAGATTATCCTATGTTCTCTTCTAGGAGTTTTATGGTTTCAGGTCTTATGTTCAAGTCCTTAATCCATTCTGAGTTGATGGTTGTGTATGGTGTAACATAGGAGTCCAGTTTCATTCTTTTGCATGTGGCTGTCTACTTTTATCAACACTATTTATTGAAGAATCTATGCTTTTTCAATAGTATATTCTTGGCTCTTTTGTCATGAATTAATTAACCATATATTTGTGGGCAAGTTTCTCAGTGCTCTAAACTATTCCATTGATATACATACCTGATTTTATGCAAATACCATACAGTTTGGGTTTTCATAGCCTTGTAATATAGTTTGAGATCAGGAAGTATGATGCCTCCAGCTTTGTTCTTATTTTTCAAGATCGCTTTCATCATTCAGGGTCATAGGGGTTCCATACAAATTTAAGGAATGTTTTCTCTGTTAATGTGAAAATATCATTAGAATTTCATTAGGGCTTACATTAGAACCAAAGATCCCTTTGGGTAGCATGGATTTTATAATAATATTAATTCTTCCAATTCACAAGGGTGGAATATCATTAAGGAGGGCACATGATGTGATGAGGGCTGGGTGTTATATGCAACTGATGAATAACTGAACTCTATCTGAAACTAATGTTGTATTATATGTTGGCTAATTGAATTTAAATTAAAAAAATGTTTGGTAGATTTTACCAGTAAAGTTATCTAGTCTAGGCTTTTGTTTGTTGGGAGGTTTATGATTATTGATTCAATGTTTTTACTAGTAATTGTTCCATTCAGATTTTCTTTTTCTTCATGATTCAGTCTTGGTAGGTTGCGTGTTTCTCAGGATTTCTCCATTTCTTCTAGGTTGTTCAAACCAGATATCCCAGAGTCACCTTGTATTTTTCCAGACACAGCACTGAAACTTGCCATTTCTCCTAAGAATGCTGGTTCCTCTGAGCAGAGAACAGTATTTGAAAACCAAGATCTGGTTGCTGAGCATGTTGACTGCTCTTGGAATGTCATTGTTTCTATACCTTTTCAGAAGGTAATGCTAGGAAAGATATGCATGTATCTATTCCTATATTTAAATCTGTTCTTATCTATATTTATATCTAAGTCATGAATGCACACCAATTCTTCAAACTCCAATCTAGTACTATAAATGTCATTTTAACCTTCCCTCTTTCCATTTTTGTACCTCCCTTCTTCAATAGTAAGATACCTAATACTCATTATCCACAGTATAGTATTTGCTCAATCCTGGAATACACAGAAAGAATTTTTGGAATTGCTAATACCATACCATGGTGGAAAGCAAACCTAATTTTTAGGATTTTTGTTTTGATTTTAGCCTGGGAGCATAAAAATAAGGCCGCTCTGTTCAAAAGTTACTTAGATTAATTATTCCATCCCATCCCCACTGACTTCAGTTTTAACTTATATAACTGTATAACTTATACAGTTAGATTTAATTGTTCTCTTTGTATTTCATTTTAGCTTTCCCCCATTTCTTTAATGTTTGAATAATTTTATTTTTTTAAGTTTTTGTTTAAATTCCAGTTAGTTAACATACGGTATAATCTTAGTTTCAGGTGTACAACATAGTGATTCAGCAATCCATACAACACAAGGTGCTCATCACAAGTGCCCTCTTTAATCCCCATCCCTATTACACCCCTTCCCCCACCCCTTCCCCTCTGGGAATTGTCAGTTTGTTCTCCATAGTTAAGAGTCTCTTTCTTGGTTTGCCTCTCTCTCTTTTTCCCCTTTGCTCACTTGTTTTGTTTCTTAAATTCCACACATGAGTGAAGTCATGTGGTATTTGTCTTTCTCCAACTGACTTATTTTGCTTAGCATAATACCCTCTAGCCCATCCTTTTTTGCTTTTTAATTTTTGCAAAAAATTTTTGCCAAATTTTTAAATTTTGCATTACTATAGCTCCAAATGTCAGCATTATATAAAAAGGTATGATAGAGAAATGTCACTTCTGTCTATCATTTCTACTCTCACCCCTTTCCTTTCTAATCTATTTCCATCCACCTTTTATAGGTACCCAATTTCAATAGTTACTGGCTTATGTGTCTTCTTCAACTTTGCCCAAATAAGACACATGTACATTGGGGCGCCTGGGTGGCTCAGTGGGTTAAAGCCTCTGCCTTTGGCCCAGGTCATGATCTCAAGGTCCTGGGATCGAGCCCCGCAACAGGCTCCCTTCTGAGCTTCCTCTTCTCTCTCTGCCTGCCTCTCTGCCTACTTGTAATCTCTCTCTCTCTGTCAAATAAATAAATAAAATCTTTAAAAATAAAAAAAATAAAAAATAAAAACACATGTACATCTTCTTATTTATCTTTCCTTATTATAGAAAAGAAAGCATTCTCTGGGTCCTTCTTTACACTTTGCTTTTTTTAGTTTTTTACTTAATAGATATGCTGGAATTCACCCCATATAACCATATAAGTTCAGAGATATTGCTCCTTTGTTTACAGCTTATAGTATCACATTATGTGGATCTACAATAATGTATTTAATCATTTTCCTATATATGGACATATAAGTTGTACTTAATATTTTGCAATTCTATGCAGTGCAGTAACGAATGACTTTGTGCATATGTATTTTAACTGTTGAAAGTATATCTTCAGTGCAAATTCCTAGAAGTAGGATTCTTGATTTAAAAGGTAAGTACATATTTAGTTATTATGTATTACCAAATTCCCTCAATAAGAGTTATATCAATTTCCACTCCTACCTGGAATGTATGAGAGCATCCCTTTTTACAGGCTCCTGTTAATCAAATGTGTTATCATTACAGTTTTTAATTTAAGCCAGTCTAATAGGTGAGATATTGGATCTCTGTGTACTTTTGAGGTGCATCACTCTTATTCTGAGTGAGCTTGGACATACAGATAGGCTTAATAGCCATTTTAAAATTGTGAATTCTCTGTTCATTTTTTAAAATTTTTCTACCATTTTCTTTTTTTTTCTTTAAAGATTTTATTTATTTATTTGACACAGAGAGAGATTACAAGTAGGTAGAGAGGCAGGCAGAGGAGGAAGCAGGCTCCCTGCTGAGCAGAGAGCCCGATGTGGGCCTCGATCCCAGGACCCTGAGATCATGACCTGAGCCGAAAGCAGAGGCTTTAACCCACTGAGCCACCCAGGCGCCCTCTACCATTTTTGAAAATATTTCTCCCACCTAGTCAGGTATCTCTTGATATTTTTATTTATTAATTTTTCCAAATTTTTATTTAAACTCTAGTTATTTAACATACAGTGCAATATTGGTTTCAGGAGTAGAATTTAGTCATTTATCACTTACATACGACACCCAGTGCTCATCATAACCAGTGTTCTTCTTACCCATCACCCACCTAGCTCATTCCCCACCCACTGCTCTCCATCAACCCTCAGTTTGTTCTCTATCATTAGGAGTCTCTTATGGCTTGTTTCCCTCCTGTCTCTCTCTTTTTGTCCCCTTCCCATATGTTCATCTGTTTTGTTTCTTAAATTCCACATATGAGTGAAATCATATGGTATTTTTCTTTGTCTCTGTCTTACTTATTTCATCTAGCATAGTACACTCTAACGCCATCCACACGGTTGCAAATGGCAAGGTTTCATTCTTTTTGATCCCCGAGTAATATTCATATATACATGTGAATATATATGCATATACATATGAATGTTATGTTATATTCATATAGTCATATTCATATATTCATATTCAAATATATGTTATGTGTCATATATATGAATATATACTTACATATATACATATATATACACATATACATACCATATACACCATATTTATATATACATATATATCATATCTTCTTTATCCATTTATCAGTCGATGGACGTTTGGGCTCTTTCCACAGTTTGGCTGTTGATAATGCTGCTATCAACATTGGGTGTATATACCCCTTTGAATCTGTATTTTTGTATCCTTTGGGTAAATACCTAATAGAGCAATTTCTGGATTGTAGAGCAGTACTATTTTTAACTTTTTGAGGCATTTCCATACTGTTTTCCAGAGTGACTGCACCAGTTTGCATCCCCACCAACAGTGCAAGAGATCTCCCCTTTCTCCGCATCCTTGCCAGCACCTGCTGTTTCCTGTGTTACTAATTTTAGCCATTCTGACAGGTGTGATATCTCACTATAGTCTTGATTTGTATTTCACTGATGATGAGTGAAGATGAGTGTCTTTTCATGTGTCTGTTGGCCATGTCTCTGTCTTCTTTGGAAGAATGTTTATTCATATCTTCTGCCCATTTTTTAACTGGGTTATTGATTTTTGCAGTGTTGAGTTTTATGAGTTCTCTAAAGATTTTGGATACTAACCCTTTATCAGATACGTCATTTGCAAATATCTTCTCCCATTCCATAGGTTGCCTTTTTGTTTTGTTGATTGTTTCCTTCCTGCTGTGCAGAAGCTTTTTATTTTGATGAAGTTCCAGTAGCTTATTTTTGCTTTTGTTTTCCTTGCCTCAGGAGATATAACCTAGATTGCCTTTAACTTCTTGCTATTACAATGCTATAATGAACATTCTTGTATATATACTATGTGGCATTATAAAATAATTTCTTTGAGAAATGTACCTAGGAGCAGAATTACTGTGTTATATAGAGTATGTGTGTTTTTAGTGGAAAAATACCAGATTGGATCCTCTGCATCTTAATTCCTAACAACAGTGAATTAGGGTCCTTTTGCCTCCATATCCTTGCCAACCCTAGACATTATCCAGCTTTCTATTTTTTCTCATCTCATAAGTGTGCAAATAATGTGTTTGTGGGGTTTTTTTTTGCCTTGCCTTGTAAACATTAAAACAATTTTTATGTGGTCAAATTGATCAATATTTTAAAAATTGTACCCAGTTAATGAGCCATAGTGAGAAAGCCTTTACATACACATAGATTATAAAGTAATTCATCCATATTTTCTTGCATCATTTTCTTTATTTTACAAGTAAATCCTGTAAAACATTTGGTGTTTATTCTTGTGCTTATTCTCGGCTTTTCAAACTACATTCATTTGCAGATAAACACCTTTCACCAATACCAAAACCCAAGTTCTTAGTAGGTAAGAGTGCTGAGTGTCTAGTATCTTCAGTGACCCTACGTAAGTTTTTGTCAGGAAAAAAAAAATCACTTCTTTCTGCCCTAAACTGTCCAGTAATTTCCTATCTCATTCAAAGTGAAAACTAATGTCTTAGCTTTGACCTATATGTCCTATGTGACCTGGTTCTCTTTAACCTCTCTGATTTCATTTTCTGCTTTCCCCTACTTTCTGCTGCTCCGATGGCGGAGGCCTCTGCTGTTCTAAAATATAGCCATCATGCTCTGACAGACATCCTTAGACCTCAGAATATCTTGTTTCCTCTGCCCGAGGCTCTTCTCCTGAATACTATTTTTTTAATACTTTTTTTTAAAGATTTTTATTTAGTTTTGAGAGAGAGAGAGAGGGAGGGAGAGAGCACTTGAGCACAAGTGGGGAGGGTGAGGGGCAGAAGGAGAAGCAGACTCCCCTCTGAGCAGGGAGGCCCAAGGCAGGACTTGGTCCCAGGACGCTGGGATCATGACCTGAGTCAAAGGCAGATGCTTAACCGACTGACCCACCCAGACACCCCTGAACACTTGTAAAGAAGAAACTCAGCTTTTTTCCTACCTATGTAAGGAAAAAAACAGTACTTCCTCACTGTGAGTTTCTTCCCTGTGTGTTCTCTTCCTTTATTTTTACATGGAACACTTTACTTTTGATCACCAAATGCTTATGGGGTTTCCCCTACAACAAGAAGCAAGTCTCAAGAAGCTAGCTGTCCTACAATTTAATTCAGTGCTGACACTATCTGAAGATAGCACCGGAACTCACAGGTTGAGGGCTGAGTCCCATAAGACTACCACTCCCCACCCCCACTTCAGGCACCTGTGCTTCTGACTGACCACCTAAGATCAGAGGTTCCAATGACACCTCCTCAGATTCTAGTAATTTGCTAGAGTGGCTCAGAGAACTCAGGGAAACACTTATGTTTACCACTTTATTAAAAGACAAGATAAAGGATACACATGAACAACTAGATGAAGAAATAGAATGAGGTCTGGAAGAATCCTGAGCATAGGAGCTTCTGTCCCTGTAAAGTTGGGGTGCATCACGCCCCTTGCTAAATGTGGATGTGTTCACCTACCTGGAAGCTCTCCAAACCCTGAACTCTTGAGAGTCTATGGAGGCTTCCTCACATAGGCATGACCACAAGTATGTTGCACTGAGGGCAAAGGTCAAGTTTTACTACAATCAGGAAACTAAGCTTTGTAGAGAATTGCATAAGGTAGGCGATTTGACCTAAAAATTTTTAATTAAGCTGGGTAACCCAGAAGGGGTATTGTGGTCTATGTTGTACATCTGAAATTAATATACTATTGTTTGTCAACCATTCTTCATTAAAAATAAAAATTTTAAACTCAACACCCCAATAATCCCGTTAAGNTATTGTTTGTCAACCATTCTTCATTAAAAATAAAAATTTTAAACTCAACACCCCAATAATCCTGTTAAGAAATGGGCAGAAGGGGCGCCTGGGTGGCTCAGTGGGTTAAAGCCTCTGCTTTCAGCTCAGGTCATGATCTCAGGGTCCTGGGATCGAGGCCCATATCGGGCTCTCTGCTCAGCAGGGAGCCTGCTTCCTCCTCTCTCTCTGCCTCTCTCCCTATTTGTGATCTTTCTCTCTCTGTGTCAAATAAAGAAATAAAATCTTTAAAAAAAAAAAAGAAAGAAAGAAATGGGCAGAAGACATCAATAGACATTTTTCCAAAGAAGACATCTAGGAGGCTAACAGACACAGGAAAAGATGCTCAACGTCACTCATAATCAGGGAAATACAAATCAAAACCATGATGAGATAGCACCCCACACTTGTCAGAACAGCTAAAATTAACAACACAAGAAAAAACAGGTGTTGGTGAGGATGTGAAGAAAGGGGAAATCTCTTGCACTGTTTGTTGGGATGCAAACTGGTGCAGCCACTCTGGAAAACAGTATGGAGATTTCTCAAAAAACTAAAAACAGAACTACTCTACAATCCAGCAATTGTACTATTAGATATTTACCTAAAGATACAAAAATACAGATTTGAAGGGGTACATGCACCCAATGTTTATAGTTGCATTATCAACAACAGCCAAGCTGTGGAAAGAGCCCAACTGATGAATGGATAAAGAAGATGTGG
This sequence comes from Ailurus styani, assembly GCA_002007465.1. Classification (NCBI taxonomy): domain Eukaryota; kingdom Metazoa; phylum Chordata; class Mammalia; order Carnivora; family Ailuridae; genus Ailurus; species Ailurus styani. The sequence continues at coordinate 9,633,938 of LNAC01000043.1, read as the reverse complement.
TGTATATGTACAATGGAATACTATGCAGCCATCAAAAATTGAACTCTTGCCATTCGCAATGACGTGGATGGAACTAGAGGGTATTATGCTAAGTGAAATAAGTCAATCAGAGAAAGACAATTATCATATTATCCCTCTGATATGAGGAATTTGAGGGGCAGGGCGGGGGGTCATGGGGTATAGGGAGGGAAAAAATGAAACAAGATGGGACCGGGAAGGGAGACAAATCGTAAGAGACTCAATCTCTGGAAACAAACTGAGGGTTGATGGGGGAAAAGGGGGTAGGGATAGGGTGGCTGGGTGATAGACATTGGGGAGGGTATGTGCTATGGTGAGTGCTGTGAATTGTGTAAGACTGATGATTCACAGACCTGTACCCTTGAAGCAAATAATACATTATATGTTAATAAAAAAAACTGTCGTGACACTAATCCTATCATGACACAATGTTTCTACCACCTAATAAAATTAACGTTACTTAGAATGTGGGTCTTTTGAATACAGTAAAAAGTCATATGTGAAAGAAAGAAAGAGAAAGAAAGAAAGAAAGAAAGAAAGAAAGAAAGAAAGAAAGAAAGAAAGAAAGAAAGAAAAGCAAGGCCAATTCCTAGAGATTTCCTGGGAAAAAAATTGGTCAGTTAATTTAAAAAGCAGAAGAGGAACTGCTCTCTTTGGGGGGTTTCCACACTGATTTAGGGGTGGGTAATGTTGGACTCTTAATGGTGAAAGAGTTCATTCAGAAGTCACATAAAGGAGAATATTCTTTCCCTTTTGGAAAGCAGGATCCACGTAATATCAGACTGAGTAGAATCAGTGTCTAGATCCTGGCTAAGACAATTCCTCCCCCCGCCCCCTGCCCAAACCAGTTGATTATTTCTGTGAGTCGTCAGTTCAGAACCAGTGCCCTCAATAGTGACTTGTCTCAGAATACTTCTATTACATAATTCCAATCAAGGAATGACTTGTTCACAAAAATGGTCAAACATGGACTTGCGTTTTAGAACCTTAAGACCAGCTGGTAGTGCTCCTGGTGATAATGATGTGGGCTGGTCAGGAGGCTAGAGGACAGGGACATTACAGGGGCTTCCCAGGGTACCTAAATCCTTACAGACATTTCTTCACCATTCCTGTTCTCTTTCCTTCCAAGTCAAGGCAGAAGAGATTTTGCTATCATTTGGACCTACCTTCCTGTAAAAACTGGGGATTTGCATATCATAGTACCTGTATCTAACCTATTTCAGATCTTGTGTTTGTGGGGTACTGAAGCAAAGACTTGACACTTAGAGTTTTCAGAGGTACCGAATACTCACCACGTGCCTCTGCAACGGAAACAGATTGCAGTCATCTGTGGCCTATCTGTGCCTCCTGAGATGGCCTGATTCAGAAGAGCCCTGAGGGCTTACTAAGTAGTGCAGGAGGGTACCCTTTCACACTCCTTCCAGAATTCTCCACTTTTTCTTCATAGCCCCTCTGTTTCTGTTACTTGGGGTTTATCCAAATTTTCATGTTAACAGAGATCTGTGCTTTCAAGTAGACCCTGGATCAGTCATGGCTCGTTGTCTTTATTTCTACTTGATCCTGACATGGGAAGAAGTCCTGCAGCTGATCTTTCTTTGGAGTTGGCTTTTAAAAAGAACTTGAGCAAACTAATCGACTGATGACACTAGATGAAGGGTCAAACACATAAGACATAATGTCATTGAAAAGAAACCATGTAGCCTAATTTTCTCAGCAATCAAGTATTTTTAAAAATTTTTTTATTGAAGATTTGAAGATCAAGGAAAAACAATACCAAGTGATACAGATTCCTAGTAGTTGATTAAAATATATATAGACGCTCACAAAAGAACAAAGTGGGCTTTTATGAAAGCCCAAGAGCATTTGGTATTCTAACAGGAATCAAATTTTCCTAAGTTGGAGTTAAGTTTGTGTATGAAGGAAAATTAGAGAGAATTTTCTCAACAGTAGAAATAAGGCAAAGAGTAAGCAAGTAATCTGGTTTTGAAATTTATCACAATCTAAAAGCTCTAAATTCAGTAATGAATATAACAAATAGAATAACTGACTCAGTGAAAACATTAATTTGTTCATGACAAAAATAATGATATACACAAAATTTGATAAACTTCCTAAGGCAACTTCCTAAAGCAATTTTAACACACCTGCAAAAGTCAAATTAGTATGCTCCCTTGCATCCGTAGGGTTTGAAAATTAAAATGAAAGCAATTAAACTCAGAATCAATAATAAACTGTGGCAACAATCAACATAACAAAAACTTCATTTTATAAACTTTTGCAAAGATCCCTTTTTAAACCTCCCAGATGGTCAAAACCAATTTGAGAGTATGCTCTTTTTATGTACATTTAGGAGAAGTAGATTGATGATAGTGGATATTTACAAATAAAGCAAGTGGATGAAACTTCAAAAAGGGTTTGCAACTTGGAATCCCTAGACCATTGACGGTCAATATCTTGAAGCACACAGACCTACACAATTTCCCTTTTGATTCCAATGATTACGGAGCAAAGATGCATAAAATCAATAGTGATAGCAGATAAGAAATTTAGATTATCGTCCCCAAACCAAATCTTCCAGAAAGCCTATAAATTCTTGCCAGCTGACATATAATTTTAAGTGGCAATGAACAATCATTTTAAGTTCTACTGTAATATATGGCAAATAAAATCTTTTTTCCTTCAGAAGGAAAGAAAACAGTTCATGCATCGAGGTTAAATAATGAAGTGAAAATATTGATGAGCCACTGCAATGAAACATATTCTTTATTCTTATTAGGAACCATTTAGCTTTTAATATCTTGGATGTTTTCAGCCATGCTAAGTCATGGATGAGAATTCTCCAGTACATTGTAAATCACACCACCTACAACTTTACTTCTCCAAAACACTTTGCATAAGTACACTAGGTAATAAAATATAAACTTGCTCAAAGTGATTAGACTTGGACTTTTCCGTCTAGGGATCCTTTGTTTCATAGGCCATTGCTGCTGCCTTCGCTGGTGATTTTGCAAGCCTACCAGTAGTCACGAAAATTGATTCATAGACTTTGTACCACCTTGCAATAATAGTGTCTAGAGCAGGGCTCCCTCCAGGCAGAAAGAACCCCTGCTGGGAACCTAGCTTGGACAACAGTTGCTGGTTTAACTTTGGGTAGAGCAAACTACTTCCTCCACATGCAGAGGCTCTGTTTTAGGCCTCAGTAAAAGGGTTTGTTGTTTGTTTGTTTCTCACTTTTACTGCATTGATTTTGAATTACTCCCACATTGCATCAGGCTCTCCCTGTACCTTTAATAACATTAGTTTCTCCAACTGTTTAAAACTGCCACTGTCACGATTCTCCCATTCTCTTCACTTAAGTCTATTTGGAAAAGTAAAGAAGCTTCTGCTGAGCCACAAGTCGGTGTCCCAGTTTAAACATGTAATAAGGGGCACCTGGGTGGCTCAGTTGGTTAAGCATCTGCCTTCGGCTCAGGTCATGATCCCAGGATCCTGGGATCAAACCCTGTCTTAGGCTCCCTGCTCAGCGGGGAGACTGCTTCTCCATCTCTCTCTGCCTGCTGTTCCCCCTTCTTGTGTGCTCTCTGCCAAATAAATGAATAAAATCTTAAAAACAAACAAACAAACATGTAATAAGACATCATGTAGTTTCTTCCTGGGATACCGTCCTTCGTCATGGTGAACTTGCTTTGAGTTCCTTTCCTCAGCTCAATAATCTGTTTTTACTGCTTCATACACAATTTCTGCCATATTACATATCATATCATATCATATTACAAAGGGGAAAGATCTTGAAGAATTTTGAGTACTTATCAAGAAGCTTAGCGTTTTTGTTGTAAAGCTGATAAAATCAATGGGCAACAAGGGTGTTGTAACATTGAGCTCCCCGGGGGTGCTGTCAGTGGTGGGGAAGGAGGCTGCCAACATTAGGCTGACAGTTTCTTTGAAAACATGGTGCTCTCTGCTTTGCCACAGTGAGACTTTCTCCTGAAAAGGATTTTCAGTTTGAGCAAAATCTACCAGAAATTCCATGTTCGTATTAAATGTAACTCAGTTTATTTTATGCTTATCTTTAGTGTTCTGATGGTTGAAGAAGCTGTAAGTCCTCAGGGATTTTAAAAGCAGAGTTTCCAAGAGAACTGGTCCATCCTGCAATCATATCCTGTTCCCTTCTTTTTCCATTTAAGAGCCATGTCCCCATGGGTTCTGACAAGGAAAGCAAATTTATTTTCGGAAGAATCATAGGCAAGGGCAATAATATCTTTACATGTTAGTGTCACTTTATTCATTTGTCATTCATTCATTCACTCATTCAACAAATGCTTATTGAACAAATGGTGTGGGCCAGGCGTTATTCAAATGGTTGGGCAAGAACAGACAACTCTCATTCTAGTGTAACTGAGTGATCCCAAAGGATAGTTTTAAGTGTCTGTGAATAACAAAATGATTCCATACATGTTCTAGCTCCCAAAAGATTTCACTTTCATTGAAATCTGTCCTTTCTGGAAGTACCATATGCTGTTGAAAGTGACAGTGCACATCCTCTCTATTTTTGGGATCCATAACGAGACAGAATTTATCTGCTAGAGAAAATGTGGAGCTTATAAAAATAATGACAAGTCAATCTCCTTTGCCAATGAAATAGAGGAATCCCTTTCTTTAAATAATTTCCACTGGTCCATCCAAATCTTTTGCTTGCCTAAAACATTTATCTGCATATAGTTTTCTACTTTCTGCTTTTACGTGTCAGTATACTTTTCATAAATTCCTCTTATAATTCAATGTAATTTATAATAATTCATTATCAAATGGGTATTTAGTTCTACATTGCCACTGGTAAACATAGTTTTGAAATATTTTTCCCTGAAGAACACCATACGTTTTTCTGTGCTAGCTAAAATATTTAATGACTCTTATTTCCTTACAAAGGAAAACTGCACAGCCAGTATATGTAGGAAAAGATGCTAGCTAGTAATCAAGGAATTACAAATTAAGACCAATATTATCTCATACCTATCAGATTGGCAAAATTTTAAGTTGGTATTGACAATACCAACTGTTAATGAAAATGTGACACAAGGGAAATTTCACACCATGCTGGTGGGAAATGAAATGATAACTTTTAAAAAAATGTTTTATTTATTTATTTGTCTCAGAGAGAGAGAGAGAGAGAGAGATCACAAGCAGGGGGAGTGGCAGGCAGAGGGAGAAGCAGACTCCCCGCTGAGCAAGGAGCCGGATGTAGGACTTGATCCCAGGATCCTGGGATCATGACCTGAGCTGAAAGCAGATGCTTAACTGACTGAGCCATGCAGGCGTCCCAAATGAGAACTTGTATAGAGAATATTTTGGTCATCTAGTAAAGTTAAAGATGTATATACATGTGGACCCAACAATTCTACTACTAGGTATATATCCAAGAGAAAATGAAGCATGACAGCTACATTTATACAAATTTATATAGCTTATATATCAGTGAAAATGGTTGATTTAAAACCACATGTATCTATATGACTAATTCTTAAAAACATACTCCAGCAAAGATGAAAAATTGACAGCAACATGGAGGATGATGCCATTTATATAACAATTATATATAAAACAACACTGGTTTTATATCTACTGTAAAAAATGCATCCATTTTTGGTAAAAGGATAAACTATGCATAGAAATAATGAATACCCCTGTAGGGACAGTGGTTACCTTTAAGCAGAGAAGTAGAGAAATTGGATTTGATGAGGGTGTATAGGGCACTTAAATTCCTATCTTTAATTTTAGAAAAATTCTGAAGCAGGTTTACAAAATGGTAAGATTTGACAAACTTTGGTATTGGGTTCACAGTTATTATTCTATCTTTTCTGTATGTTTGAACTACTTTTAAATGAGGAAGGAAGTGTATGTCATTGGAACAGGTGGCTTGCATTGGCAGCTAGAAAACCTGGAGTCAGAAATGAGAAAGTTGGTGGTGTGTAGCCCGTCTCGTCCAGCAAGGCAAATGTTGAATTTGCAGGAATGTGAACATTGACTCAACCAAGAAACTGTCTCACGAACTCATGCCAAGGGCCCATATCAGTGGCTTAATGTCTGAATGTTGTGAGAGGTTTACAAAAATAATTTGGGACTCACTCCCAGAGATTCTGATTTAATTGGTCAAAGAGGGACATCAGTAATTTTGAAAAGTTCCCTGAGTGATTCTAATGTACAATCAGGGTTGAGAGCCACAGGGTGGAATTGGGTGTATTTCAGAAATATCCCTCAATAAACTTTACTTGTCTCTTTTCTCAAATTCCAACTTAAAAAGTGACCTTCTGAGGTCTAGACTCCTACCCAGAGAAGGGAGGGGAGGCTCTGTGTAAAGGATATGAATATACTGGGCCCTGGAAAATTCATACAATTTATAGACACAGCTCCTTGGAAGTCCTCTTAGTGTGAGTCTGTCTATCAGAGAACAATCCATTATGCTGATAAAAGCAAATTTCTGGAACCGTGAAGTAAGAAATCGGGCCTTGGAACGTGGGGACACAAATATTAAGCTTCAGAAACCTTGTCTAGGTTGTCAGACACCTTGTCAGAAACCTTGTCAGAAACCTTGTCTAGAAACCTGGTCTAGAATCCAGTCTGATTTTCTCACCATCTCACTCTTTCCTTCTACCTGATCATCGATAACCCCTTGATCGATCATTATCCTCAAATAAACTCAAATATCTTAACATGATCTGCAAGGCTTTCCAATCCGCATGCTGCAGCCCCTTGGTCTTGCCTTCCCCTTCACACTGAATTGTTTGCCTTATCACCTGAACGTGCCAACTCTCTGAGATTTCAGCCTTGAACAAACTATTCCCCTGCCTATGATTTTTTTCCCCCAACTCTTTTACCATGACTGCTATCCCCATCTCTCTTTTGGACAACTCCCATTCATGTCTCAGGTTTCAGATGAAAAGCTCACATACCTTGGGGTTCCTCCTCTTAATAGTTTTAAAAGTTTGCAGTCACATTTCTATCTATTGGCATGAATAGTTCTCTGTTAGCATCAATATTATTTATCCCATATGAATATTCACTCCTTTCCTATCCATACAATGTTGTTACCATTTGCCCAAATGCAAAGTGATTTCTCTTAAAACAGAATCTCCTATATATTTTTATCTCAGTCCAAAATGTTTTTTCCTCATTCGTGCATTTGGCAAGCATTAATTGGGAATTTACTGTGCTCTAGGCCTTGTGCTGGGTCTTAGGAAAACAATCTTGACAAGGATCATTAACATCTACTCATTCTTTGGGTCTCAATTTAGATCTTAACTTCTTCCAAGAAGCATTCCTGACACTTCGTCCAGGCTTATGTCTCTTTATCATCCCCTGGTTTCTGGACTGCCTGATAACCCAGGGCTTTTCATACTCTAGAATCATGTTTGTTTGCTTATATTCCTATACTCACCTCAGATTTTGAAATCTCTGAAGGGAAATCTAGTTTATTTACTGACCTATCCCTACTACCAAGGCCGTGCCTGGCACCATAGTTAGGGCTTAACAAATATTTGTAAAAAGAATAAAGTTTTTCTAGGACCATGAGAAAGGATTTAGAATTTTGAAGATGACAATGAGATCTCTAAGTGGGCTTATGCTACTGACAGCCAGACATAGGGAACCAGGGTCTGGGGGGGAAAACAGAGACTAAAACTCTGCAGAGAGGGTAGGAGTAAGAAGTAACAAAGCCTCTGAGCTCACACAAGGAGAGAAGAACGGAAGCGCGGAGATCCGGCAGAAGAAGATGCTGTGGCTCCAAGTGCCCCTTGTCAGCTCACCTCTGCATGGGAGGCTGCTGACTGAAAACCCAGCGATCCTCTGCCTGAGGGCTTCTTCCCCTCCAGGGAAGAATGCTGGGCCCACAGAGGGCAGGTCAAGGCTGTTGGACAGTCTTGTTCTCATCAGCAGTTCCCAACCACTAGTGACAGACGGGAAGTTGGTGGGAAAGCAATGGCCTAATCTATGGAAACTCTGACTCTGTCCCAGCTTTTTCAGTTCAGCTATCCTTGCTCTCTGGAAACAAATTACTGTCTGAGGTCCTGGTGCCTCCTACCCTGTGAGTATGGACACACAGCGCGACCAGAATCTAGGCATAGATAGGAGATATCGCAGAGATAGTTCCTGGGTTTTACTGGCTTGTGTTCATGCTGACTAAGGATATCAGGACATCTGTGCTTTGTGAAACTTATAATCATCACGGTGTTTTTCTTTTTTCTTTTCTCTCTCTCTCTCTCTTTTTTAATGTGTAGCAATCAGACAATACAGTTGGCTATTGGGACAAAAGATCCTTTTCTCCCTTTTGGAAAATCCCTGTATCAGACTAAAAAAGACCGGTGCTTTCTGTGGGATGGCAAAGGAGTATCATATTTGACCCCAGAACTTCCATAGCATCTAGCAAACACCAATGTTTCTAGTTAATCTAGTAGAATAACTAGACAATAAACAAGCTAGTGTTTGCTTTGTTTCTTAATTCTTCCAAATTCTCTTTTGATCACATTTCTAGAATATTCATGCAAGTTAACTGGTGACAAATTAATAAATATAAATTAAAATCTTAGCCTTATGGAATAATTCATCAGAGAGTTTAGCAAGTAGCATCATCTTTTGTAAGTATTTGGAATTATAGCATCTAGAGTAGGAATATATTTTTAGAAATAATATGATACTGTAGCTTTTGACCATGGCTGGTCATCACGATTACCCAAAAACATGTTAAAAATAAAGGTTCCTGGGCTACAACCCAGATTAGTTCAAATAACTTAGAAGCCCCAGGTGAAGGATCTAGAACTTCTGTTTTTAATATTAATCTCCCAGGTGACTCTTTCACAGCTTGGCACCGATATTTGAATAATTTTTGAAGGCTGCTGAATATTTCATTCCTTTGCCTTATGCAAGACTCTCTGTGTTAGTATTATCCCCGAAGAGCTTTACCAGTTTCCTCTTGGGCTTGAAGTTTGCTGAGGCTTTATCTCCGTGCTTGTTTTGGCATGGAGACAAAATTTGTCTAGCTTCTCTTTTAATTCATTGGCCTTACTGAGTGCTGCCATTTGGAACTACATAGAATAAATCTAATGCTACTTCACGTTTTTTTATACAGCTGTGTCTTTCTTTTCTCTAGGCCAAGTATTTTACTTCTTTAATTAATTATATTATAGATTCAACTTCTAGTACCATTGTCTTCATCCACAGTTGGATACAACCCAGTTTGCTTATGTTCCTTCTAGAGTATGGTGGACTCAACATCATGCAGTGTAATCAGCAAAGAGAAGAATGAGATCATTTCCCTTTTCCTGAACATTATACTTGCATGGATGTGTTCCAAGACAACGGAAGTCATTTATATTGTTCTATCACATTATTGGCAATATTAAGTTAATTAAAACCTGAAGTTGTTTTCACAATGTGCTGCTCTTAATCCACGTTAGTTCCCATGCTGAACTTATGGATTTGAACATCTAAAGATTTTTTAAAAATTTAGTACCTGTATTTAAAATAAGATATATTTGTAACGTTTCTTCATATTAGATCTGATCAAAAGTTTTCCTAGGTTAATGTTATTTTGCATCCTCACTCTCTCTACCAGCTCTGGTTATTCATTCCTACTTCCTATCAATTACAAATTTTATTTTTTTCAATTAAAAATTTTATATACAAACCATCGATAATTCTTTCAAGTCGCTGAGAGGGCCAAAGTCAGGCTTCTGTTAAGGGTACAATTATCACTTGCAAGGAATCATTATTTTGTAAGGATTAAAGTAAAAGTAAAATAAGTTTATCTTAAGCACAAACTCGTACATCATGTGTGTGCTTCCTGATCTTGCACACTCAGTAATGTTTTATAGACATTGACTATATTTCTAAACATGTGGACTTTAAAAGGGTTTAATCTCCTCTACCCGGTGTTGGTGAGTCTTATTACTATTTTACTCTAGGTACTCTGGTTTATCTGACTTACATAATTAAGTTCACTTCCTCCCTTCCCCCATGGGTTTTATTTTAAATTCTCATAAGAGCTTCCATAGGAAATAGGAACTAAGGTACATTGCATCTGCTTTTCGATTCTTCTTTTTCTGGTCCTGAGGTTAAAGAGTGTGACAACATCCACTCCGAAAGTTGGTTTTAAATCTCTGTGTTTTTGTTAAAGAATAAGCTAATGTTAGGAATAATCACATGATTTGAAATAAGACTAAATATAGTCTTTAAACCAAAATAATAAAATTTTCTACTTAATGGCACTTAAAGATAAAGCTCATACAAAGCTAGATTCAGAGCTCCTATCAAAATCTGAAGATACCTTTCCCAATCATATGTTGTCTCCATCCTATCTTAAAATCACTTTCAGGGGCGCCTAGGTGGCTCAGTTGTAAAGCGTCTGCCTTCAGCTCAGGTCATGATCCCAGGGTCCTGGGATCGAGCCCCTCATCGGGCTCCCTGCGCAGCAGGAAGCCTGCTTCTCCCTCTCCCGCTCCCTCTGCTTGTGTTCCCTCTCTCGCTGTGTCTCCCTCTGTCAAAAAAATAAATAAAATCTTCATAAAAAAAAAGATTTAAAAATCACTTTCAAATTCTTTTCTTTGGATTCCTTCTGCAATTTTTATAGTTTCCACCATCATCATCTCTAACACAGTCTTCTACAATAGCTTCCCAACTTATCTCTTTCTCCAGTCGCCAAAAATCAGATATGGAGGAGAATATAAAATGATAAGGAAACCTTGAAATCAATATCATAAATAATTACACCATTTTATGGTAAAGTCTATCATATAATTATTATACAGTAATGTTTCAATACAGTTGCTAGCATCTGAATGCTGTTCATAGAGAAATTGTGACATAGCCCCTTCTTCCTTTTTCAAGATGAAAAGGTAAAGTAAGGGAATGTCTTAGTATCCTTAAATTATTCAAAATCGACAAATTAGCTCCCTGAAATGTAAACATTTCCGCTCCATTTACTTCTAGTTTGTATCCCCTTCTTCCAGCATTCCGGCTGGGTCCTTTGAGATGTCTAGCTCTAGAAGTTTGTATTGAGGCATTGAGAAGTCAGAGCCAGACTTCTTCCCCGTCTCGCAGGGCATTGGCTGCCATCTGTGGTGAATTAGTAAAATTGCTTGGGAAGGTTTTCGTTAATATACAGGTTCCCACGCCTGACCTGAGAACGGATGAATCTAGTTCACGGTGGGCAGGCTGGGAACTTACAAATTTAAACAGCTCCCCAGGTGATTCTGATGATTAGCCAAGGTTGTGAGATCGCAGTCTTAGGAAATTAGTAAATGGGTAAGAGAAATCTGAATGCCATTGAGAGGAAATATGCACCCTAAATATAAAATTTCACAATTGCTACCAGTCGATGATATGTAAATGAACTCTATGAGAATTGATTCAGAGACTGAACATGCAAACCTATCCCTTGTGGATCTGGTTTTTTTTTTTTTAAGTCGTATAAACCCCACTGTTAGGGTTAAAAATGATAATTGTCATTATACTGACTTGAAGAGTGAGGTTAATATTTAGCATGGTTTCAGAGTAGATAATTTCAACAAACTACTTCCTTGGTAACATTCTAGACCTAATATATGTCATAGTATCACACTACTTCCAAAGTCATTAAGTCAAACATCTGGCTCTCTGTCTACACCCTCTGTGTTGAGCTTACTTATTGAATGACTCACTCTTGAACTTTGACCACATTATGGCCTCTGTCACCCCATCCCCCAAATCCACCTGCCCACTCTTTCTTCAGTTCCTTAATCAGTGAGGAGACCATAAGCCACAAATTCAAAATCACTCCTGCCAATAACACAAGCACATTGCTTTTCTGGTTTCCTACATCAAGTGTTTAGAAAACCCTATTTTCCACTTTCTCTGCACCTTCTTCTTCAATCACTGCTGGTGGCAATCATGGATAAATCCAGGGTAACCAACTTCAGATGGGTTTTCTACCTTGCATGGCAACCTTAAAATTGTTTTCTTCCTCATTCTTTTTTTTTTAAGATTTTATTTAATTTGAGAAAGAAAGAGGGAGAGAGAGGACAAGCAGTGGGGAGGGGCAGAGGGAGAAGGAGAAGCAGACTCCTTGCTGAGCAGGGAACTGCATATGGGGCTCAATCCCAGGATTCTGAGATCATGACCTGAGCTAAAGGGAGACACTTAACCAACTGAGCCACCCAGGTGCCCCAATAATAACATTTTTAAAAGAACATTGCCATCTCCCTCTCTTTTGCCAATCTGTTAAGCTATAATATCTTTAAAGACTTGCCATTGTTTTTTGTTTGTTTGTTTCAGAGGTAGAATTTAGTGATTCATCAGTAGCAAATAACACCCAGTGCTCATTACATCAAGTGCCCTCCTTAATGCCCACCACCCATTGTTTTTAAGATAAAACCCCAAATCCTTAAAATCCTTGAAATCTTCGGTCTACAGGAAGCTGAAATGTCTGGCTCTTGCTGATCTTTCTAGCCTCACTTCTATCACTATCTTCCTAACTTCCCCTCTCTTCCTAAGTCATGCCAAAGAGCTGTTAATATTCTTTGGAATGGAGAAATGATCAAGGTTCCTATAGACTTAGTTAAGACAGAGGGATAGAGTTGATATAACAATAAGTAGGACAGAAAACGTGTATTGACAACCCTGCCAAAAGAAAGCAAACTGCTTCGGGTGGTTTTCAGTAACAGGTAGAGAGAAAAATATTTTCTGGATCAACAGCTGCGTAGCAGATAGAAGGAGTTGTGCTGATTGGCACCATCAACTGGAGTTACCATCTCTTAAGTTAATGCTAAACCAATATCATTTCATGACCATTTCTCTCCTGCATAGGCCAAACAGGTGAGATGAGTGAAGAGCCAGAAATCATGAATTCTGAATCCTTCAGGTCTTTGATGGTTGCAATTATCTCTGCAAGTTCTCCGAGAAGTGAGATTGCTTTTGGTTTATTCTTTTGGTAAACAGTGGCAGTTCTAGGGATTTCCACTAGCCAGTTTCTCTGACTTTCCTACCAGGATAGTCCTCAATACACCACTCCGAAGAACAGCCTTTCCAGTGCTCTTCATTCCTTTGTATAGGTCAGTACTTCCACTTTTCCTGAAGAATTTCCTTCCACATTTCTTAGAATATAAGTCCACTCTTGATGAATCCTTTCAGTATGTCTGAAAAAATATTTGTTTTGCCTTTACTTTTCAAAGCTATTTTCACTGGTTGGAAAAATTCTAGTTTGATAGCTTTACTTTTAGCAGTTAAAAGATGGCTGTTTCTCTGTCTTCTTGCTTGCATTGTCTCTTGACAATAAACCTGCTGTTGTCGTGTCCATGATTTCTCTGTCCAGAAGATATTTGTCTCTGACTGCTTTCAAGATTTTATTTTTATAATCAGGTTTGAGAAATTTGATTAAGGTGTGTGTCTTGGTGTAGTTTTTTTTTCTTCATATTTCTTGTGGTTGGGATTCATTGAGCTTCTGTGCATTATGGTTTTCACGAAATTAGTAAAATTCTTGGCCATTATTTTTCTATATTTTTTGTCCTCTTAACTTATTCTTTTTGGGAAATCAAATGACACATATTAAGTCACTTGAAGTTATCCCACAGCTCAAAGATTCTCTGCTCTTTTTTGTTTGTTTGTTTCATTTAGGTAGTGTGCAATGCTATGTCTTCATGTTTACTGTTTTCTGCAATGACTAATCTACTGTTAATCTTATCTACTGTATTTTTCATTTCAAATATTGTAGTTTTCACCTCCAGAATTCAACTTGGGTCTCCCTCTCTCTCTCTCCCTCCTTCTCTCTCTCTCTCTCTCTCTCTCTGTGTGTGTGTGTGTGTGTGTGTGTGTGTGTGTATATATAATTTATTTATTTGAAGTGGGGAGGGGCAGAGGCAGAGGGAGAAGGAATCTCCAGCAGTCCCTGCTGAGCATGGAGCCCAAGGTGAAGCTGGATCCCACCACCCTGAGATCATGACCTGAGCTGAAATCAAGAGTCGGCCACATAACTGACTGAGACACTCACATGTCCCAACCTGGATCTTTTTTAAAATACCTTCCATGCCTCTTCTTTTCCTTTTGCACATACAAATGTGGCTATAATAACTGTTTTGCTCTTCTTGTCTGCTCATTCTAACATCTATGTCAGTTCTGGGTAGGTTTTAATTGATTTATTTCCTCATTATGAACTGTATTTTCTTGTTTTTTGCATAGCTGATAATTTTTTATTGGAGGCTACATATTAGGAATTTATGCTATTCATTGGTTACTAGATAGTTTTGTACTTCTACAAATATTCTTGAGTTTTGTGGTGGAGTGCAATTAACCTACTTGAAAACTGATCCTTTTGCATCTTAAAGTTGTTTTATTAGATGGGATGAGAGCAGCGCTCAGTCTAAGGCTAATCATTCTTACTACAGAATCAAATCTTCTGTTATTCTACATACTGCCTCATGAATTTTGAGGTTTTCCTGTCACACCTTTGAGAACGGGCACTGTTCTACCCTCATCTAACATTGTTAGGATCCACTCCCATTCATATTTCCCAGGTTTCTGTGGGTGTAAATTGGAAAAAAGCTTGAAATTCTTTTCATGCATATGATTCCTCCTCTCAGGTCCCATATGTACCCAACCCTGGAAACTGATAGAATCTGAAAATGTCATTGGCCTAGCAGAAATGACAGCTGGTTGAGATGGGTCTTGGTAAGGATCAACATTCATAATTTCTTTGGGGGGGGTTCATTAAAGCTTCTTCAAAGTAAGTGTTTCTCATTGCGGTGTAACTTGGCTATCCTTTGAATTTGACTTGATGTTGGTTTTTCAGAACTGTGACTCCTTGGCTATAACAGATAGTGTTTTTTTTTCGTGGCATTAAACATTTTTTTCTTGTTCCCTATACTGACCTTGAATTGAGAATTTAAAGTCTTGAGCTTATCATTTTCTTTCTCCAAGTTCTCCAGTACACTTGGAATCAGTCAATAGACCATACAGTCCTTAGAGTCTCCTCATTTCCATTAAAATTAACTCTATAGGCTGATGCAAAAATAAGAAATACATTTATTTCCTCCTTAGATTCGTGAGGCACATGTTGCTTGGTCACAAATCTCCTAAGCTTGGAGTTGTTTGGCTCTGTCCAGTGGATGCTAAGTGGCTAGAGTTTGCAGCAAAGTTACCCAGGTGTTTTCTTGTGGAGTTACTATCCTGCTTCAGTGGCAAAGTCATTTAAAAACATACTTTTCAAAGTCATCACAGTGACTCTTGCCTGGGATTGACAAGCTAAATTTCCACTAGATTTTGGAGCATAAAATTAATGCCTTGAGTTATAATGTTTCAGTTTAGTTTAGATAAGGTTAGTTTAGGTTATGGTCACGGTTGTATAATTAAAAGCTCTTTAGTCATGGTAAAGATTTCGTCTTTTGAGTTTTCTGGAAAGAGAACCATAAATTCCAGCTAGAATCCCTGATTCGAGGACACTTTAGAAACCTTGTTACTGAATGGAAATCTTAATAAGCAAGTGTATTAGACAACACTACAATAATGCTGTGTAGCTGACTACCTATCCTAAAGTTCACTGCCATATAAACCAGTATTTTTTCTCAGGCTCATGCTTCTGCAGGTTGACTGTAGTTTGGCTGATCTAGGATGGGCTCAGCTGGGTGACTCTGCTTTAGAGAGTCAGCTGGGCTTGGCTCTATGCTCTAGTCTGGATACAAGCCTGCTCCCCATGTTTTTATTCTAAGGTCCAGTCTAAAGTTCAGTGGCCATATAAGGCATGCTCTTTTCATGGCAGATTATCAAAACGCAAGGGGGCAAGCCCAAATGTAGAGGCACGTTCAAGGTTTCTGCTCATGTTGCCATGCGATATGGTTGTGCTGAGCAGAGCAAGTGATGGGGGCCAACCGAACAGCAGTGGGAGAGTATGGGGATGTGGATTCCTCTACAGTGGGAGGGTGGCGAATGCTTCCTAAATCATTCTCCATCACATAATTCTGCTTCTACAAATCTATTCGAAAGAAACAGTCCAAAAGTTACTAATCTCTTCATGTGTAGTAAGATTATAATGAAATAATAAAATACTTAACTAGCCAATGATAAGGGATAGTTAAGTAAAGTAAGATACATCCAGGGAATATTACAGACATCCATAAAAAATAATTATAAAAATGTTTATGAAATATTGAGAAGTAAAAAAAATCAGCATGAAGCAGAAAGAAAAAATTGTCAGTTATAAAACCAAATACCACAGCGGCTGAGTCAGCATTTTAGAGGAACGACACAATTCTTCTTAGGGAAAAACTGCTCTTCTCTTTAGGAAAGGTGGAAGAAGGGGGTTCTCTAGCTCAGAAAAGGAAGGGTGCAGGCCAGTCTAGATGGGGGAGGTTTGGGAAGACCAGGAGCCAAGTTGCTCAACATAATAATGTAACAAGAGTTTTCAGTTTTTGCATTGGCAGCTTCAAAAGATAGAATTTAGGGGCACTTGATCAAGAAAGAGAGAAGCAAAAAGAAGGTCAACAATATAGCAGTACCAGGGACTAAGGAAAAGTTGCTTTTGTAATGAAAATAAACATCTAGTTTCACAAGAATACTTGATCTTAATTTTTAACTTTACATCATATGTATTTATATGCATACTTTTTAGTTACAAAAATTTCATTATTTCCCGATGAGAATTTTTATCTATTCTCTTACAAACTAGCAGTTTATTACATAGTAATAAGACCACGATTAATACTGGAAATCAGTTAACGTTTGGATAAAAAAAATGATGCTTGCTTTACCCATCGGTTGCAGAACTGGGGGCCAGCTGGTTAACAAGTTGGTTGTATTTAATCCTTAGACCTGTAGGTTAGTGAACTTGAGCAACAGTAACACCTGCTATTTGTTTTTAAGTCATTTTCCAGTTTTGTTTTGCAAAAATATCCCTCTGCTATTGCTAAACCTTTATAAAATACTTTTCCCCCCTTAAATCATTCAGCAGTAATGTAGTTTTGGTGTTTTGGAGAATACTGGAGTGGAAGTTAGGTGATAAAAGAAATGGTAACAGGTGTAGGAGAGGAGTCAGATGAGTTTAGGGATCCAGAACTTTCTGGAATGATGGAATGTTCTACATCTGCCCTGTCTGGTAGGATAGCTGCCTCTAGCCACCTGCATCTATTAAATATTAACACTGTGGCTACTGTGACTGGGGAACTGAATTGTTAACTAATTTGAATTCAAATAGGCACATGTGGTTAATAGCAGAGCAGACTAGAGAAAACTTGAAACCATGGGTGAAAAAGAATCAGAAGAAAGTAAGCAGGTTCTCTGTCATTCAGAAATCTCAGAACTAGTGAAGAAGGCACTAGATTTCTGGGAATCACATGAAATAGAAGCTTAAAATGTCTTCTTTAGTTATTTAAAAAAGAGTGACCCTAAAATGTTGAATAGTAATACATACATTGTATGAACCTAAAGTTGCAAAGCAGATTTCTGTGTTCTGAGAAAAGGTTAGAAGGATATATTTCAAAGTCTTACCTTTAGATGGTGGGATTATAATAATTTCTCTTTTTTTCTTTATACATATTGCATTTCTCAGATTTTCTCCATCAGCGTGGATAAGTTTTCATTTTTGTTTTTATTAGAATTGGTTGTTTATCTGAATCATATTTTGAAGTATTAGTGATACCCACCCTCCCAAATTTCCCCATTTCCTTCCCCATTCAATTGATCAGGTTACTGACTAACTGGGCTACCTTGCTTCTGGGAAAGTATGTGGTCAGCAGGAAGCCAGAAGTTCTCTGCAAGATTTCCGGTGTTCTGTTTGAGTGTGTAAATGTTTGCAAAAATTTTAAGAGAAATTAGGGGTTTGGAAGAAACAGGTGGAGGACGGGGTGAAACTTGCCCCCCAAAAAGCAGTGATTTCTAGGGATTGAGAGAAGAGTCTTTTGCATTTCAGAGGACAGGGGACCAGAATGAGCTTTCCCATAGTGCTGGGGTCTTGCATGATTTCCCAGGGAAATGGCTGCGTATTCTGCGTAGGGAGACCTTACTGACCCTGCTTCCCTGCCTTATAAGAATGTCTCATGTCTCAAAGATGGTGTGGAAGGAACAGAAAGCTGCCATTCCTGAATTCATCAGACAATGGCAAAGAACATTTCAGCGATGACCTGTGAGGACCAAAGGCTCAACCCCCAATATTCTGTCCCTTGGAGTTTGATACAGTCTGGGGTGGG
This sequence comes from Ailurus styani, assembly GCA_002007465.1. NCBI lineage: Eukaryota > Metazoa > Chordata > Mammalia > Carnivora > Ailuridae > Ailurus > Ailurus styani. The sequence continues at coordinate 9,615,723 of LNAC01000043.1, read as the reverse complement.
TGTGGAGAGCACAGGAAGAAGTGAAGAGGAATTTCCCACCAGCTGAGAAGGAAGAATTTCATTAAGTTCATTAAATTAAAATTAAATTGACTTAAGAGGTTGGAAAAAAGAATGAGGAGAAAACAGAAACCTTATGCATTGCTGATGGGAATGTCAAAATGTACAGCCACTGAGGAATAACAGTGTGGCAGTTCCTCAAAAAGTTAAACATGGAATTAGCACATGATCCAGCAATTCCACTTCTTGGTGTACACCCCCAAAGAATTTAAAGCAGGGGCCTCCAGCACATACTTGTATGCCAACATTCACCGAAGCATTAGTCTCAAGAGCCCGAATGAGGAAAAGACCCAAATGTCCATCAACAGAAAATGGACTTTTACAAAGCGACATGTACATACAATTGCATATCATTTGGCCTTGTAAAGGAATGGAATTCTGATTCATGCCACAACACGGGTGAACCTAGAAATGATGCTGAGTGTAATAAACCAGACACAAAAAGATGAATGCTGTGTGACCGCACTTTTGTGGGTCCCTAAAATAGCGTTACAGAGGCATAGAGTAGAACCGAGGTTACCAAGGACTGGAGGACGGAGAGGATAGGAAGTTCTTGTCTAATAAGCACAGCATTTCCGTTTGGGATGATGAAAAAGTTCTGGAGATGGGTAGCAGTGATGGTTGCACAATATGGTGAACATCCTTCCTGCCCCTGGTTTGAATGCTTAAGTGTGATTAACATGGTAAATTTCATGCTACGCCTATTTTACCACAATAAAAAAATCCTTCAAAAACATTTGTGTTTTTGTGTCTTTAAGCTTTATTAAGTGGGTTCCAAACAGTCGTTAGCGTTAAGTTAGCCTTTGTGGTAAGGCAATAGCCTTTTAGGTCTCTACCTGATGCCCTCGGTGTTGCCGTCTCTGCCCTTGCCGGGGATTGTCCCTAGCCTCGCTGAGCCTTGGGAATTTTCTGCATTTGTCCTCCTGGGGCTCATTTGTGCGGCTTCGGGTGGTTTCTCATACATGGGTAGAAGGACTCAGCCAGGTGCTTGAGAGAATCCCTCCACTGATTTCCGAGCAGATCGTCTTCTCTCTGATGCTCAGCCTGGCGATTCTAGCCGGCTTGCACCCCCCAAACTCCAATCTCTGCCTGTCGACTTAGCAAGGCTGCTGGCTCCCTGCACTGGAGCTTGGCGACAGTCTCCAGGTAGCGAGGTGTTCCTGCGGTTTTAAAGCTCATCTTGTCTGTTGCCCTTCTCACCAAGATCACGGTCCAGGGCTGCTGCTTGTACCATGTCTCAGGCAGGTGACCCTTTGGGAATTCCTGGAGCTCTTTCCATGTGTAGCCCTCTCCACTCCAGTACTCTGCCCAGAAACTCCTGCCACTTCCGACTCCCTGAACACGGATGTCTAGCTCTTAAAGTCTTTGAGCCCACTGTGTTCTGCCTGGGTTTTCCCTCTTCCTGTTGTGACCCCAAATAGGTGTTCACCTAGGAGCAGGAGGAATTTATGTATTTTTCTCTCTGGTGTTACTTAATATCCGAAACTTGCTGTGTGTCTTTTATCCAGTTTCCTTGTTTGTTGTTTATGGTATCAGGGCACGTCTGGGACTAGTTACGCTGTCTGGCCAGATCTGGATGTGGGAATGACTGTATTTTTAATTTTTAGGATTTCCGTTTTCTTCTTTTTTTTTAAATAGATCTGATCCTTTTCATTATATCTTGTTCTTACATTATGGTTTCCATGCTTTCCTTTCCTTTGAACAAAGGGAACAAACATCCCTAATGTAAAGCATGTTCATCTTTTTCTATTATCTGTATTTCTTGGGATGTAATTTATCTTTTTTCTATTTTATTTATTTATTTGTTTGTTTGTTTATTTATTTATTTATTATTATTTGCCCCAGGAGCACAGGTCTGTGAATCATCAGGCTTATACCTTTCACAGCATTCACCAAAGCACAAACCCTCCCCAATGTCCATAACCCATCCACCCTATTCCTACCCTCCCACCCTCCAGTAACCCTCAGTTTGTTTTGTGAGATTAGGAGTCTCTTATGGTTTGTCTCCTTCCCCATCCCATCTTGTTTCATTATTTTTCCCTCCCTACCCCCCACAACTCCCCACCCTGCCCCTCAAGTTCCTCATATCAGAGAGATCATATGATAATTTTCTTTCTCTGATTGACTTATTTTGCTCAGCATAACCCTCTAGTTCCATCCACGTTGTTGCAAACGGTAAGATTTTGTTTCTTTTGATAGCTGCATAATATTCCATTGTATATATATATACCACATCTTCTTTATCCATTTGGGATGTAATTTATCTAATTCACTACACTCTCTCTTTTCCCTAGTTCTTCGCCTCCTCTTGTGGGGTACATATTTTTATTAGGAATTCTCCTTCCGTAGGAGCTAGTTCCATGGGAATCAAGTGTATTGATTTGTGGACGTTTTCTCTGTGGGGCAGGAGCACTTTTGACACTGTCTGCTGATACCCCAAAGGTTTCAGTTTTTATAAGACTTTATCGTTTGGGGTTTTCCACATAGACAGGATAATGCAAATTCATACAGCACAACGAGCAAGGTTCAGAGGCAGGTTTCCTATTTCTTTTTTCTCCACCCTCTTGCTTCTTTGCTGCCTCACTGGCTTAGTGAGCAGGGTATTCTAGTTTCCATTTTATGGACTGGTTCTCAGATTTACAAAAAGGCCCATTTCTAGGTGGCAATGTTGCCTGGGACTTTGGACTCAAGTCTAGAGCTTCATAGGTGCTAAAACCAAGGTCCCCATAGGGATTTACTTCATTCTGGCTCCTCCCTAGGTCACTGGGTTTAGCTCTTGCTCACTGCTTTGATTCTGAATATTCTATTTGTTCTACCTGGGGATTTCCCATTCTCAATTTCAAGCTCAGCTGTCTGTTTTAAAAAGTAATTCAGGTTTATTGTATCCAGTTTTTCTAAGCCTTTTGCATGTGATGGGAAGCTTCAAAAGTCAATCCTGTCCACCATATTGCCTTGAAGGAGGTGTGTTATTAAGAACTTCATCTTACTGTCTTTTAAGTCATATGGTTTCTGGAATTATATTCTTCACCTTTTAATGCATGCATTATTTATCTCCTGCTTTGTTCCAAAGAGAATTTTAGAGATCAGTGGTGAATTTCTTATCTCCTTGTGTGATTATAAGGTACTTACGTGGCATGGAGTATGTTATTTTAGTTTCTTCACTCCCAGACTCCTGAAGCAACAGCAGCCTGAGTGTGGAGGAAGTATCTGTTGAAAGGAACAGAAGGGAAATTTCTGAACCTTTATTGAGAACTTATGTTTATTAATTTCAATTTTTTAAAAATGAAACATAAGGCAAACTTTCACCCCTTTTACTGGGCTGAAGATAACTGTGGACTATTAAATAGGTAGGCAAACCCTCAACCAGTAGATGTTTTTGCTTTTCTCCATTAATCTGCTAAGAAAATATAGCATTAGGGGCGCCTGGGTGGCTCAGTGGGTTAAAGCCTCTGCTTTCGGCTCAGGTCATGATCTCAGGGTCCTGGGATCGAGGCCCGCATCGGGCTCCCTGCTCAGCGGGGAGCCTGCTTCCCCCCATCTCTCTCTGCCTGCCTTTCTGCCTACTTGTGATCTCTCTCCCTCTGTGAAATAAATAAATAAATAAATATTAAAAAAAAGAAAATATAGCATTAGAAAAAAACTCAATAAAAAAATAATACCTCCTCAAAAAGGCAATGCTTCAATTAGCTGAAGTGGGAAGTGACAAAATAGATCCAACCCTTTTAAATTTTATGGGTTTTCATGAAGTAATTTAGATACAAGAAGACGCAGAGAGAATGACATCATAAATGCCTAGCAAACAGTGTAAGAAACAAAACCTTCTGAATGGAGGGGGGCCAGGAAGGAGTGGGTGGTGGCGCTCTCTTGGGAGTCTTATTGGAACCCCCAGGGACATCCTCCGGATCTGGAGCCAGAGAAGATTCTTACAGTTCCTTCTGTAAGGAGGAACTTCTGAAACTCCCTCACACTCGTTACTGGTAGCTCCACAAGGGGTTGTGTCTCCCAGAGGGCTGTATAGTGTGGGGACTAGTGGGGCCTCTGGTTGACCTTCCAGCTGGAGACTTCTGGAGTAGTTGGATGCAGCCCATTCCTCCTCGTTGTAAGAAAATCCCTAAGAGACCCTGAGTTGGAAATTTACACAAATGGATTGCCCCAGACTTCCCAAAGGAGGAGGAACGTCTTGTTGCTTTTGCAAAGAAATGAAACATTTGGGAAACTTGAGACTCTGGATATTCTTTCAGAAGACTTTTCTAAGGAGAGGGGCACAGGGGGAAGGGAGGCATGATGCCAATGTGACATGCTTGAGGAGCATAGCTAGGAAATAACTTATTTGGGGGCCTGCTTCCTGCATCTGGATCTTGGGGAAACCTCTCCCCAGAAGGATCCAGGATCCCTGGAGGGAAAGTAGCAAGGGGTGAGGGCAGTTTTAAGAGCAAAGTGGCCTCAGCACTGAGCAGAATATGCTTCATGGGCCTAACTGCCAAACTGAGGACAGTGTTCCATCCCTGGGCACTCCTCCTTCAGAGAAGGGTTCTAGAAGAAACCGTAAAGAAAAAAGCTCAAGCTAGGGGCACCTGGGTGGCTCAGTGGGTTAAGCCTCTGCTTTCGGCTTAGGTTATGACTTCAGGGTCCTGGGATCGAGTCCCAAATCTGGCTCTTTGCTCAGCAGGGAGCCTGCTTCCCCCTCTCTCTGCCTGCCTACTTGTGATCTCTCTGTCAAATAAATAAATAAAATCTTAAAAAAAAAAAGAAAAGAAAAAAGCTCAAGCTATATATTGGAAAAAAGCTGAAAGCACCCAAATATCTGTGACTTCCATGACATTTGAAAATTTAGATTAAAGTTACTAAGAAAGAGGAAAACCAGCAATGATAATGGGGATTCTCCAGAGGCAGGTAAAGACATCCCTCAAGTTGAGTCTATCCTTTTGGCACTTGTAAGACAAAATATTAACTCTGTGGACAGAATGTTAAACCCAAAGGGAAAGAGGGATCCTTTATTGGAAGAACTTATACCAATTTGGTTCATTTATTTTTACTCATCTTCAGGGATTGCCCGGAGAGCTGACTCGTTCCTGTAACAGGGACTTTTGAAGCAAAGGCTAGGAATTAATTTCCAGCTCTTGGTTAGACTCTAGAGTCCGTTTACCCATGCTAGAGGAAACCTTTACTAGTTTTCAGTTTAACTCATTTAATTAGCAGGCAAGGGCCTTGAGGTCCTGCAAGATAGGTGATCATACCTCTCAGTGACAGCTGGGACTGCAGTCTGATGTCCTGACACCCATCCTCGTGTTTTTTTTTCCATTACAACTCAAAGCTCTTCTGGGCTGGAGAACATGCTCAGAGCTGGCTTACCTGCGAAAGACAATTAAGGAAATACTGACTTCAGGTGGGGAAGTGACTTGTCCAACTATAATGGGAACTTCCCAGGGGCAGGAAAACAGATATGGGCTAGCCTGTACTTTCTTATTACCTGTGAAGGGAAGGAAGAAAGTTGAAGTTTCCAAATTCAACTTTAGACCTTATATTTATTCTAAAGTAAGAATCTGTGATTAGTTTTGAGTCTATCTGGTTGGCTTATTAGAACCACAAGTAACGCCAGTCCCCTTCTGTGTTCAATACTGTCTGAGAAGGAAGACTAAGTTTGAGATGTGAGGGCTCCTGGGTGGCTCAGTGGGTTAAAGCCTCTGCTTTTGGCTCAGGTCAGGATCTCAGGGTCCTGGGATCGAGGCCCGCATCGGGCTCCCTGCTCAGCGGGGAGCCTGCTTCCCCCTCTCTCTCTCTGCCTGCCTCTCTGCCTCCTTGTGATCTCTCTCCCTCTGTGAAATAAATAAATAAAATCTTTAAAAAAAAAAAGTTTGAGATGTGATCTTTGGGTTTTCCTTCTCATTATTGTTGAAAGGACCACATGAGGTGGGAGGGCAGTGGCAGGAGTTAAGAGAAATCGAGGTTATGACTCAGTTGCTCTTCCATGTAGAGTATGTTCAGAACGTGCTTTCTACAAGTCATACGGCAGATTCCTAAGGTACTAGGAAGCACAGTGGACCTCCAAGTGGGCTTGGGGCAACTCGTTCTGATGCTGGGGAACCTTGACAGGATCACAGAAGGATGTGACTCTGCTCGATCTCTCCTCCTTTTTCATTGTCTCACTGTTTTATCCAAGTCACAATTCTTTTGATGGGAATAGAGTGAAATGGAAAACAGAAGCATAGGAGCAGGAGAAATAAGAACTTTTTTTAAAAAAAGAACCAGAATGGGTCATCTTCGCAGCTGGCCTCCAGCCCCCACCCATATGCACACTCCATACACACGGCGCCTCATAAAGACAGTCAACAAAGACACACGTTTAGCTTCTTTCTTTCTTGTTTGTTGCACTATATAGCATCTTCTTCTTGTCATTCTTCGAATTTATGCAGAAATCTTAACATAGCAATAATTGACCCAATGGTATTTTAGGAAGATGGTATAGAAAGGGTGGGAAGGTAGAATATATGTATTTGTGTAAATTGTATGTACACAAAGCTTCTCAAATTTCTGGATATTTTTTATTTTGATGGTCAGCTCAATTCAGCCTGATGTACATATTTTTATGAGGCATTTTTCTATTTTATCTCCTGCTAACTTTCTCACATTCAAAAACCTCATTGTTCTCTTTATTATGTAATTTTACAGTGACATATTCCTATTGGACTTAAGCACTTGTACAAATATTAAATTAAATGTTCATTTAATTATCATAATTGCAAGTGAGGGGAAGTCTTATAAAAAGCACTAAATTTGGAATCAGGAAATCTATGGTACATTTCCATCTCTGACATTTACTTGTTTATTGAGATTGGATTAGTTTTAAGATCTCTTTACACCACATGTCCTTCATCAGAAGACAGAGACATAAATACTTTTCCTACCTCCTGGCAAAGTTGTGAGAAGTGTTGAGTGAGACCATGTGAATAAATGCAGGAAGTATTGGAGGTTTCTCAAATGTAGATATTGTTACAGATAAAGAAATGAAAGGTCCGAAAGATTCACTTAGCAAATGAAGGAGAGTAATTTCAAAGATACCTACCTTTTTTTTAAACCTTTTTAATTTAAATACAATTAATTAACATAGAATGTATTATTGGTTTCAGAGGTTCAGGCCTTTGATTCATCGGTCTTGTAAAACACCCAGTGCTCATTACATCACGTGCCCTCCTTAACTTCCATCACCCAGTTACCCCATCCCTTCACTCCCCCCGCTCCAGCAACCCTTAGTTTGTTTCCTATGATTAAGAGTCTCTTATGGTTTGTCTCCCTCTCTGGTTTCCTCTACATTTTATACCTGAAACCATTTTATTTTTAAGAAAGTCTGAGGGCAGAGTCACCTGGGTAGTTCAGTCAGTTAATTGTCCAACTCTTGATTTGGGCTCAAGTCGTGATCTCAGAGTCATGAGATCCAGCCTCCAGTTGGGCTCTGTTCTGTGCTCAACAGGAAATCTGCTGGAGATTCTCTCTCCCTCCCCCTCCTTGTGTGCACACGTTCTCTCTCTGTCTCAAATAAATAAATAAATCTTTTTAAAAAAAGTCTCAGGGCTATCTGTAAATGTGAATAACATCAGCTCTAAAATTTAGCTTGAGGCTGACCTGAGAAAATGGCCAGATAGCTAACTGACTCTATCACATAAATAAGAACCACTAGAATCTTTTTTTCACATTCAAATAAGTGAACTTCTTCCAGTTAATTAACATATAGTGTATTCTTAGTTTCAGAGGCAGAGTTCAGTGATTCATTAGTCTTATATAATAACTAGTGCTCATTACATCATATGCCCTCCTTAACGTCCTTCACTCATTTACCCCATCCCCCCACCCACCTCCCTTCCAGCAACCCACAGTTTGTTTCCTATAATTAAGAATCTCCTATGGTTTGTCTCCCTCTCTGATCTCATCTTGTTTTATTTTTCCCTCCCTTCCCCTATGATCCTCGGTTTTGTTTCTTAAATTCCACATATGAGTGAGATCATATAATAATTGTCTTTCTCTGATTGACTTATTTCGCTTAGCATAATACCCTCTACTTCCAACCACGTCATTGCAAATGGCAAGATTTCATTTTTTGATCGCTGAGTAGTATTCCATGGTATACACACACCTCTTCTTTATCCATTCATCTGTTGATGGACATCTGGGCTCTTTCCATAGTTTGGCTGTTGTGGACATTGCTGCTGTAAACATTGGGGTGCAGGTGCCCCTTCAGATCACTACTATTTGTATCTTTGTGGTAAATTCCTAATAGTGCAATTCTGGGTTGCAGGATAGCTCTATTTTCAACTTTTTGAGGAAACTCTATACTGTTTTCCTGAGTGGCTGCACCACTAGCATCTTTAATATATGTTTTTATATTAGAATTTTAGACCTTACACAAAAGGGTCTTGTTAATATTTTCAAAACTCGACACTACTAACTTGAAAAAAGTAAAATTTAAATAAAGTTTTCAGTCAGCAGAAAATATTTCCTCCCTATATAACAAGATAAACTGTGGAGACCCTGATGACATTTACCCAATAGCAGCCACAGTAATTCCTATTTATTCAATACTTCAGACGTTTCCCAGTATGACCATGGCCTTATAATACAAATACTTGAAATATATTTCTACCACTAGATGGAGACATAATCATAAGTGATCAAAGTTCACTTGTCTGTTTAAAAGAAGGGGAAAAAGCACCTCACCCTCCAATAATTGTATATAGAAAGGAACATACACGTTAGTAATACAATGTGACAACTTTTTGACATTTTTATACACTTGTTTAAATTTTTACTATTTTATTGATATGAAAGTTTGACATGTGTAAATGTTCCAGGTAATTTCCAGATGCCATATTAATACCTTAAATCTCTGGGACTGAACTACAGAAGATGGTCAGTTGTAAAAACAGAATAAAGTCGAACCTCATATGTAAAGTTATTAGAACAGTGTCGAGAACCTAGTTTTCTATTTAAGAATGATAAAAGACCTAATCAAAACTATTAATATAGCATTACTTTCTGTCATGGAATTTAAAGATTTTTTTTTTCAGAATAAGCCTAGATGGATGCGTTTGTTTCATCAATTCTGCCTAAAATTCTATATTTTTAAGACTACCTTCAAACAAGAAACATCTTCCTTTATTTCTCTAGTTACTGTCTACGATGAAAGTGTTTTTATGTATATAATGTGCTTATATGTGTACATATGTTTTTCTAAATTAATGCATTTTTATAGTATATAGATCATAAAAGTGAGATTTCTAGGTTAAACATTATCTGTATTTAAATGTGAACATTACTGCCAGATTACTGTCCAGTTGTTGAAATAGACACTTCTATCACTGTTGTGTAAGTTTGCTTTAACAAAATGTTTTTAACAGTGAATGCTTAAAATTTTGCCGATCTGATATGAAAATTTATAATTTTTTACTTGCACATCTTTGAATACCTGTGAGATGAACTTCTTTTCACATTTTTATTGGGTATATGTAATTTTTCCTCTGTAGTTGTACAGAGGAAAAGTTGGCTTATCCAATTTCTTATAATTCACTTTATATTAGATATTAGTTTGTTATCTATTATATTGATTGCAAATTGTTATCTATTATGCTGGTTCTCTCTAGCTTACATTTATAATGATTTTTGCCATAGATAATTTTGAAGATAATCAAATATTTTTCTTTAGAATTTTTGTTTTCCCTGTATTTTTTAAGTTTATTTAATTGTTATTCTCAATTCTTATCACATATATATATACTTTCACATGAAGATAATAAACTAGTATATACATATTTAAATTTTAGATACTTAATCTACCTGGATTTTACTTCTGTAAATGATGTGATGCAGCAGTCTTTTTGTCTTCCAGACAATATACAATTATGCTGGCCTCTTTTTATAAAATACTCTATTCTTTTTCTATTGAATTAAGATATCAAGTTCATCCTAAGTTTTGGTGTAATGTTAGATCTGTTTCTCTATTCACGCATTTCACTGTATTGGTTTATCTACTCCAAAACATGTATTAGTACCTTTCATGATTAATTTAATTTTATAATTTGACAAGTCTTACTTCAAATAATTAAAGATATAAAACAATGGCTATTATGAAATTACAATAAGTCCCAAAATCAGCTTAACTCCTGCACTCCTGACATTGAGGATGAGCAATTTCACTTGTTCCTCTTTCTGAGGCCTCAGAAATGATAAAGGTAGGTGATTCCTAGTTTTCCTGAAAACTCAACACAGCACAGGCCTTTATTAAAAAATAAATTTTCCATGACGAATAGTTACACTGTCTTGATTTTTTTTTCTTACAGTAAATAACTATTTTCTCGGAGCAGCGTGGCATACTGTCTTATTATAAATTACCTAAACTTAGAAAGACCTTTGTCTCTGAGTGGGACTTTCAGTAGGGGAAAGCCTAGGGTTGGCTGCTTAACTGTGTGCTTGCCTGGCAAGAATGTATTTCTTCCACTCTCTCCAACAAAGAGTCTCAGAACCGTATTTGTAAAAGTCATCCTATGGTTTGTAACATAGTCCATAAAAGTATGGGCTTCTGATTGGTTCCTTTAATATTAGCCTTGGCTGTAATATTTAAATTTATATACATGTTTTGTCAAAGATATAAATACTTGTGAGCCAGGGCGCCTGGGTGGCTCAGTCAGTTAAGTGTGTGACTCTTGATTTGAGGTCCGGTCACCATCACGGGGTCAACGGATGGGAGCCCTGTGTCAGGCTCCCTGTTGGGCCTGGAGTCTGCTTAAAATTCTCCCTATCCCTCCGCCCCTCCCCCTTCTAAATAAATAAATAAATAAATAAATAAATAAATAAATAAATAAATAAATAAATAAATAAATACTTGTGAGCCTTATTTTTAAGGAAGAGCTTCGACATTTTCTTTTTTCCCATTATTCAAAAGATAAAGTAAAATCCCTAGTCTTGTTGGATTCCTTATTCAAATAGAGAGATAACAGTCTTTGTCTCTTTTAAATTAACAACCCTCTGGGCTGAATGATTAAACTGAGGTGGAGTGTGGGCTAACAGAAGTGAGACTAACCTCCATCTGGGGCTCAGAGGGAAGATCATCTGTCTGCTGCCATCTGTCCCAGCAGCTGCTTGTCACTGAGGTTGGATCCATAGGATTCAGGGGTTTTTTTTAATGACACGAGGATATCTGCAAACCTTTGACATTAAAGAAAGATGATTAAACTGCTTAATTCCCCATTTCTGGTTTGATACTCCACCTATGGAACTCATTAGGACCTTGGTCTGGTTAAAGGCAGGAAACAGATGTTTTTTCCTTTGGGTGAGCTGAGGGTCCAGCAGAGGGAGGTTTTGTTTCTGTGATGAAGGGGCCGGCCGCGGAGCACGGGAGCAATCTGGGCACATGGGGCGCTGCCACCCCCTGGTGGCGAAATACACTCTGTGAGCGTCGGCGTCTTCCTGGGAGCAAGCTCACTCAGGGCACCCTGGCTCAACGTTTGCTATTTCTTTTCTTTCTCTTTGGACAAACAAGGGTGGTCAAAACCTCCGCTTTGTCGCCCAAGCATTTGATGAAATTCTACTACTGAAGCTGGTCTGTTTTTTCTTCCCTGAATCAAAGTCCATGAATTAAAAGACAGGGAAGGGGGAAGCCAGGTGAAATTCACGAGTCCTAAATAGCGTCTCCGGCCTTCTAGAAGCACTTTGTTTGCAGGGTCCGTGTATTTCCTGAAAAGTGAAATGGACATATTGAAGACAACCCTGATACATTCTGAATATAACCCAGTTCCCAAGGAAGGAACGTTGATCAAGAACCGTTTATGTGCCTAGTTCTTTAGTAGAAAGACAATAATGTTTTCCAAATGCAATGGTATATTAGTACAAAAAGACCACTAAATGCGTAGATAAATCAGAGAAGGGTCTCTAAAACTTCAAAAAATGTAAGAAATCAAGATAACATTCCTAACGTTTTAAATGTGCTCTTTCTGAAATAAAAGCAACAATAAAACAACAGAAACCTCTCTAGTTCCAAGAAAATGGAAGCATCTACCTTGCAATCACTGTGTTTGCAAAGACAACCATTATTTACATACGACAAAGAAATGAATATTCAGGGGACAAAATCTTAAAATTTTTTTTTCTATTCGGAAATATTGCCTTCCAAATAAATATACTGGCTTATTCCAATGTTCTAACGCCACTGGGTAAAGATAGTAGTATACTTGGATGAGAGGAGAAATAGCATACATACACTTAAGCTGTGTAGAAAGATCTAAAATAGAAATTAAAATGTTTTTCTGTCCTCATATAAATACTTTCTATCCTTTGAGGAGTTTTGGTGAGCAAAAAGAAAATCTATGGTTTAATGGCCTCAGCGTTTCTGATGAAAATAATACATTAATCAGCAACATCCCAATAATTAATACTCATGAAAAGGCCAAAGGAGAAAAACAAAAATGGAAGCTTTAGGGCTAGACTAGTTTTTACAGTAAAAGGACAACATTTAGAAATATAATATACATATAAATAACATTAGAAATGCCCTTATATTTAATTTAATAAATATATAACATATTGGGCCAGGCACTACTCTAAGTACCCTACAAATATTGGCAGATTTCATTCTTATAAAAATTCTACAAGGTTTTACTGGAAGATTTATAGATGAGGATACAGAAAGGTTAAAAAACTTGCACAAAATCACATGGCTGAAGATCTCGATACGCTTTTCAGCTTAAAAATTAAAATATAAAATGTCCCTTTAAAATATATGAAAGTAAAATTATTTAGTGTTCTATAAACAAACACAAAATAAATCATGATTACTATATTTAGCTACTATATTAGCTGGAGCTACTGTAACCAAATACCATACACAACAGAAACTAATTTTCTCACCATTCTGGAAGCCAGAAGCCTAAAATCCGAGGGCCAGCATGGTTGATTTTGGTGAGGGCTGTCTTCCTGGCTCACAAGTGGCTGTGAGTCACTGTGTCTTCATATGGTGGTGGTCAGTGGGGGAGACGGAGAGAGAGGTCTAGCTTTCTGGTGTCTCTTCTCATAAGGGCACCAATCCCATCATGAGGGCCCTCTCCTTGACCTCTTCACCCTAGGTACCTCCCAAAGGCCCAATCTCCAAACACAATCCCACTGGGGAGTTAGGGCACCAACATATGAAACGTAAGAAATCTGGTGTGGACACAGTTCAGTCCCTAGCAGCTATTCAGCAAGTGTAACTCGACACTCCCACAATGAAATGACTATTGAGACTCTACTACATTCAGCAACTCCTGAATTAGTAAAGACCAATTGTTTTTGGTGTAGTTTGTATGTAACTATATACTTCACGTACTTCTTTTTATAGTATTGCATTGAAGAAGCTGAGCTTGTGTTATTTTTGGATTAGATCTACTAGAGATTATTTACATCCTTCTAGTTAAGGCTGTAGGCGACCAACCACCACAGCCCTGGGGCTTGCAAATACGTGTGTGAGGCCGAATAGCTCTCACCTATTTGTTCCAACTGTGGTGACACCTCTAGCGCCTTTGGAATATGGCACCTGGGGATGGTGAGAGTGGTAGCAGATGTCCTTTATTTTCTGTGCCCCCTCTATTGGACCCAGGACAGTCACCCACTCTCTCTCCTGGCCCATGGGAAGGCAGATCTCCAGGGGTGACCACTTTTATCTCCCCCTCAGAATTTTCTAGACTGTTGCTCCACAAAACCAATGACCTTCTTTTTAATGCCCTCTTTTGCCTCCAACTCATGTGGAGATGCCAGGCTGTCCTTGCTCAGTGTTAGGCCATGCTGGGAAGAGATGGGTAATCTGCATCAGTGGGCTGCTTTTTTACTCCATCCACAGGTCCCTTGCCTATCCTCCCAGCTGAAGACAAGGTGTGGAAGGCAGAGATGCAGTCTTCATTGAAAGAGGTCCCATTCCAAGAATGCAGTGATTATGACCTAAAGAGTCATACCGTAGGTTAAGACATACCAGTATCATAAACTCCAAAGGGTAAATACAACACAATTGGAAAACTGAAATATTATTTACATTTTTACTGCCTGGAAAATGGATAACACTTACATTCGTGTTGTGTGTCATCAGTGAAGCGCGGTAACAAACTTTGAACGTCATTGGAAGTCAGTGTTCACAGGTGGCACAATGAATGATCAACATAATGAATAACGATAGGATTTAAAAAGATTAAGTGATATTAGGGAACCACAGGAAGAAGAAGACCTATATCAATACAAATAGGTTCTAAAGAACTATGGTATTGTGAACAGCAACAATGTCGGCTTTTCCTGCCATGAGGAGATACAAAACTACCCAGGAGTAGCACTTTGGGCACATTTAGCAATAAAACAATGTGGGGGACCTAGGATCCAAACCAATAGAGGTGGTACCTGGACACTATGAATAATTTCCTGTGCATCGATTAGACAATAAACATATAAGTAAGTACTTTTCCTCTACCTATTATTCTAAACTTTCATCAATAAATGACTACACCTCACATGGGACCAGGAATTTTGTAATCCGTTTTTAAGCCAAATTGCGTTTATAGGCAGGGGATTCTAAAAAAAAAATTAAAAAATTGCTTAGATTCCTGTAAACAGTGCTTTTGTGTGAAAACTGAGCTTAATCTATCCTCACTAAAGAATTTTGAAGAGACTGACTAATCAGATGAACTAATTATACTGTTAGGGGCAAATGTAGAAGATTTTGATAAAGAATTATGACGATCAGAATATCAGAACAAGCCTGACAAAGAATTAGGAAAGACTCAGGGCACTCGGGTGACTCAGTCCACTCAGGTTGAGTGTCCAGACCCTTGGTTTAGGCTCAGGTGGTGATCTCCAGGTATGAGATTGAGCCCCGAGTTGGGCTCTGTGCTCAGCGGGGATCCTACTTCTGGATTTTCTCTCACTCTCTCCTTTTGCCCCTCTCCCTCTCAAATAAATAAATATCAATCTTAAAAAAAAAAAAGGAATTAGGAAGACTGGAGTGTCACAGTTCTCTCCATGTAACTACTGATGCAAAATAAATCTCTGCACACCGTCTAGTAAAACTAGGACTGTGTATAGCAACTGTAGCTTTAATTTTATGTAAATAGAACAGAAAATCCTCTACAGCTCTGTGGCCATTTGTTGGCTACCTGCATGTATTCCTACTTGTGTTATATTTGCTTTTCTCAATAATAAAATCAGCTACTTCTATATTTATTAATAAGCATGTTCCTTTGGGTCTTGATTTCTCCCTCTCCCAATACTTCCAACTGCTTTCAGATCTTGGCACAAATAGAAAACTGATATTTCTATGTCATCCAATGATAGACTGAAGGTATCTGGGAACCCCTGTTTAGAGTGTGATGAAAAAATTCTTCCATTATAAATACCACATAGTTATGATAATAATAAAATACAAGAAGCAGGAAAGGCCATGTATATTGAATATATATGAAATTTCCAAATAAAATATTTTCAAATTTTTAAATGAGCAATTTAAGCTTTCTCACTTATGTAGTTTTATATAACTTTTTATATAGAATTTTGATCTTGAAATGCTGTATATAATTCCTAATCATGAGTCTTTAATGATCCTTTCAGAAGCTTGATGGTTACTATCAATGAGAAATTTTTCCTGTAGAGTTTGAAATGTTTTTGACCGTTCACAATTTATAACACCTGAAATTGCAGTTGACCTTGAACAATACAGGAGTAAGAGGCGGACTCCCTACACAGTAGAAAATCCACATATAACTTTTGACTCCCCCAAAACATAATTACGAATAGCTTGGTGGTGACCAGAAGCCTTAACAATAACATAGTCAGTTAATACACATTTTGCATGTATACGCATAATTACTATATTTTTATAATACAGTAAGCTAGAGAAAAGAAAATGTTAAGAAAATCCTGAGGAAGAGATAATACATTTGTAGTGCTGTAGTGTTAAAAAAAATCACATATAAGTGGACTTCTGTACTTCAAACCCACTCTGCTCAAGGAAGGGTCAACTGTATATATTTTTCTTTGACTTAATATTTTAAATTTACATGTATTGCATCATTCTGACATGTCCTTTTTTTTCTTTCAAAAGAAATATATGACAAGAGCATACATTGTGCTTAGGAATTCTATTTTTCAATAGTGGTGGCCTAAGACTTGGATTAATTACTCTCTAAGAAGCAACCGAGGGAACTGGACTTAAAATATTAGAAACTATCTTAAGCCCATTGATAACCCAACAAAATAGCATGGGGATTGCCAGACATAACAGATTGCAAAACTGAACCCAGAAAAAAAAAGGGGGGGGGGAGTATCAGTAACAAAATTAAATCTGCCCTAGGGTCATTTACTGGTATCAGAAAACTTATGCTTATCCTTTTAATTTCATGGGTCCAGGGACTTGTGAAGGACTCTGAACCAGCCTTTTCTGAACCCAAACCCGAAGATTGTAGGGAAGATTGTCATAGTGTTGAATGAAGCAAAAGAAATTAAAAATGAATAGAAACATAAAAACTTAACCCTGAGCATTTGTGACAGTTGCCCAGTCATGGTGAGGATTCCCAGCCCAAGTTCTCAAGGCCTGGGTGGGTCAGGAAAGCCCATGTTCTAAACGTGGTTTAAGGTAGTACCCAAATGATACTGCCAAATAAATTTGGTAGATGGTAAACTAAATTATCTCTGGGAGAGTAGCTTCACCCTATGCCTTAGGATCCCAACAAGTAATTTTGCGAAGGCAAGTGGGCACACAAGGAAGTAAGCCCCTGTGAGTGAGAACCTACAGAGATAAGGGGAAGAATGAGATGGTAAGTAGGTGGCAAAGAAAGAGATCAGGATTGAGAATTCAATTTAGTAAATTATTTGGCAGTGGCAAATATCCCATAGTATGCACTGGAAGCAAATAGATTAGAAGCTCACTGAGTTTTTGAGGGAATTCTATAGTCAAAGAAATTAATATCCTGGACTTAGAAAACCTTTGACTAGTCAAGATTTTGGGTGCCCCAAATTTCATAGGCAGTAAGTCAGCTGCAACAGCTGTATACTCCAAGGAGGACAGAGCCCCTAACCTCCACTCATGGTCATTCTGAAGTGGCCGTGGAAGAAAATGAACAAAAAGGAACCTCCCTGGGGCACATCCACAATACTAGTGACAAAGGGTGTTGGCTATAACGCCACTTCCTGGAACCAGAGGGAAAGAAGAGCGCATGCTATTCCTAAACCCTTCCTGATATTCCAAACATAGACATGTTTCATCAAGCAGATTTGCAAGTGCTGTGAAAGGTAATTTCATACGACTTTCATTCCAGCACCACTTCATGTATTTATAGATTCCTCTCCATTTGTGCACTAAAAAGAGCTAAAACTTACTGAGCCCTTCCTATGTGGTTGGCACTATTCCAAGCACTTTATGTTTATTAACTTAATTCTCATAGCAATTCTATGTATTCCCACTTTACAGAAGGGAAAGGCGCTTTACAGATAGGTAACTAAGGTACTTAAAGTCACACAGTTGTTAAATGGCAGGAGTCTGATTTGAGATCAGGCAGTCTTCCCCAAAATCCATGCTCTTAACAACTTAACTATTACCACTTCTCAGGATGGAGTCAATTACCTCTCACCTCCTCAAGGGCTTTAGAGATTCTTCCTTCTTTCTCCTACATCATACCCAACAGCATACATGATATAATTTCCCCTGTATTTTAAAATCAAATCTCTCTTGAGCATACAGTATGTTCCAGCAAACATTTCTCTGCCAGAAATTTTCTGTAAAATTTTCATTAAAGTTGTCCATATTCATCTGTATTGGCTCTCTTCAATCTCTCTCATCCCAGATTCTATTTCAGCCCCTCCACCTTTTTTACAACCACTCCACTGAAAGGGCTTCGGTGAAGGCCACCAATGACTTCCACATTGTAAACCCTAATGTTGAAGGTAAGTTTTCATCTGGTTTTTTTCATTTGGGTTCATTGACACATATTCTCTTATTGATGACTCCCAAGTATATCTCTCAAGCCTAGACCCCTCTTCAGAGCTCCAGATTTGCATTTTTGACTACTTATACAGCATCTTCACTTTGATGTCTAAAAGGCACCTCGAACTTAACACGTATAATAAACCCCTCCTGAACTTTCAGTTACAAAAGTCTTCCCCAAAGGAAGTAAGGTTGGGAAAGGGACAATCTCCTCTCTGTTGCTCAAGCTAAAACCCCTGGTGTCATCCTTAATTCCCCTTCCCTTTTTAACTACACACCTAGTCCTTTAACAAATCCTGTTAGTCCCAACTTCAAAATATAACATTATACTTTCCATCACTCACCTCTGAGTCCTGACCTCCCCACCCAAGAAACTGTCAAGATGCTTGGATCAGAGACTTTGAGTGACAAGGTCTTCGTTGTTCACAGGAATCTTCTCTCTTCCTGATTCTGCTTCTACCTACCTCACCACAGCTTAGTTAGTCCATGATGAGAGTACAGGATTTCAGAGAAGAATAGCAAGAAAGAGAGCTGTCTTTAAGTGGTTCTGCTTCCACAGGTCATGATGTGCCCCTATAGCAAGGAAGATGAGAATTTGGCTACCTCCTTGGAATTGAGAGAAAGAAAACTATAGGGAAAAAGCATCTTAGTAAATTGTCCTACCAGAGTGAAAGAATAGTAACTCTTTTTAAAGAATGTATGGGGAACTTGAGAGAGATGGAAGCAGACACAATGGGAAGTAAGGAAAAGAGTACCACTATTTCTCAACACTGAGGCACATGGAGTATGAAAATGAACCAGCCACCACTGGGGTAGTTTGCAAAGGAAACATTGACTTTAGGGAAGAGACTATTTTTAATTTAGGCAAGCGGGGGGAGGGAACACTCAAGTTGTTTGAATAGAAAATAAGGCATTTCCACTTTGGCATTAACCAAAAAGAAAAAAAAAAGAAAATAAAGAAAAAAGAAAGGGAAAGGGAAGGAAGGAAGAAGGAAGGAAGGAAAGAAAAGGAAAGAAAGGAAGAAAGAAAAAAAGAAAGAAAGAAAAGGAAGGAAGAAGGAAGGAAGGAAAGAAGGAAAGAAAAAAAAACCCTGGGGTGTGGTAAGACAAAAACTATTAATGTTTAAGTGTTCCATGAAATCTGATAGTGACAGGGAGTTAAATATAATAAAAGGCAAATTTCTATGGTAAGCAAGGATAATTTCCTGCAACAAACCAGCATCAGTCTCAAAAGTAAAGGTGACACAATCTTTGTAATCCAAGTATAATCTCAAAGCAGAACTTACCTTGGGGAAAAATAAAATGATTCAAGTTCATGACAACAGGACACGAAGGAGTTATAAATCCTACAAGAAAATGCCATTACCCACAATATGCCTACTGTTTATATTATTTTCTTCAAGGTAACTGTTAAATATTTTTTAGCTTTAACTTTATTGAAATAAGATACACAGGCTAACTCAATATATTGTATTGCTAAAGTTCAATATTTCCCAATGTCTAAAATTCTATTATAAACCTGCGTTCATTGATTCCAGCTTTAAATTTAATCAAGGCAGAATAAATATTTGGAACTTAAAATTTTTACTCCTAAACACAAATCTTCTCCCTGAGCCCTTCCTACTTTGAACCCGCTGCATTGTTTGCAGGCTCTATTCCTGCGGGGCAAATCTCCACTATTTGTCCTTCGGTAATTCACATCTTGTCTTGGATGCCCCCCTGCCCCCCACTCACCCATACAGCAAAGGTAGCTCAGGCACGCCCTGTATTCTGAATAGGCGATTACTATAACTCTTGTAATTCTACGCTCTTTCTCTCAGTAAGTGTTAGTTTTGGTTTCCCTGTGATAGAATATAAGCAAATTGAAGGCAGCCACTGTATTGTAGTGGCCTTGACAAGCTCACACTTAGCACATGGTAACCTGTGCATAGTAGGCTCTAGGTATGTTTCTGAATAACTGAATCAGTGTTATCCTTGCTACTACCCTAGGAAGCACCAGACTGTCACAGCGTAGGAAGAGGAGGCCCTCTCATTTAACAAACAAATGAATTAGTTGTTGGATATGTGGCTATACACAGAATTTTTAGGAGAGTTAAAAGAATATCCAAATATTAGACACCATTAGGAAATTACTGTTAATCTGTTAGTTGTGAAAATTATGGTTAGGTTGAAAATATGTCCTTATTATTAGAAATACATATGAAAATATTTATAGCAAAATACCATGATGTATATAGAATTTACTTTAAAATACTTCAACAGCAAAATAGATGAATATGACAAAATAATTATTGTTAAATTTAGTTATGTGTGTAGTCTAGTCTATTCCAACATTTAAATATAACTGGTAAGATGATAAGAATGTAGAATAATCTAGAAATTAATAATATTACCCTTAGGTAAATCAATAACAAGTGACACAACTCTACTATGAGAATGTGATGTGCTTGAGAAAGTACAATATGGTGTAATTTCAAAGTAAAAGAAAATGTTTCACACCAGAAGAAGCAAAGGATGGCATTCTAAACTCCTTATGGGAGGCAGGAGAAGACTCTCTTATTTAGAAATAAATTATTCATACCCAAGAAAATAAATTTCAAATACTACATGAGACAAAAAATGTGATCAATTATTTATTTCTATTTAGGGAAAATAAATTTTTCTTTACACATCTTCTTGAACTTCTCTTGCTATACATGTAAAACCAATGCATTCACTGACATAAATAAATATAAATAAATTAATCCCAATATTACAAAAGAATAAGATTTACAATTTGGCTATGAACATTTCACTTCAGAAATATAGACTCTTTTCTTATGTTAATATAATATCACTGGATACTTTTAGAGGCATTAAGTTAAGTGAAGACACCTTTCACCCTTTCATAGGGGTTCTTCTCCAAGAGAAAAAAAAAAAGATTGTCCTTAAACAAAATTATAGTCGATCCATCTTACTTACAAGTGAGAGGCTAGGTTCTGATTGGATACCTGTACTTGTGTGACAAAGAGTTATTCCTACATTCTATATTCCTCCTTTGCCACCAACTAACCCAAGAAAATCAACACTCTTGGGTCATGTTTTTCCTTTAAAATATTTTGCTAATCCATTCAGACTCATTTTAATGGAATGAGAAAAGAAGAAAATGCCTTACAGTCAAGGGTTATTTTATAATACGGTTCATCTCTCTTCAGCAGGTTTGCTCAGAAGAGGCCGATTTTAGGTTTTTTGTCTCTTTCCAATATCCAATTACTGTTTGTAATTTTTAATTTTCTTTGTAAACAAAAATAACATTACGCGTCTAGTAAAAAAAAATCACACATTTCCTTTTCTTCAAGCTCACGTTCTAAGTACAAACAAACCTCTACACTTTCTTAAACTTTGAGGAAAGTAATCACTCTAAATCTTGCAAGTTGTTCTATTTTCAAGAGGTTTGGGAGTGTTCCAGGACAGATTCGCTTCTCCTTGCTTCATGGATTTCCTATGCACCTTAAAGACAATCATAGCATGCGAAACGAAGAGCACTATTACATTTATTTTGTCCGTTCCTCCAGAAAGTTCTAAGAAACTAGAAATGTCCTGTGTACTGGTGTGCACTTTCTTCTTAACTCTTCTTCGGCTAAATCAGCTAGCCAATGGTTACTAGCATCATAAACAAGACTGTCAGTGTTATACATGTGTGTCCTGAAAGTTAAAAAAGAAAGTTAACATCAAAATCATTTTATTTACTGACGATACATACACATTGATCTTTTGGTTACTATGTGTTAGACAATGAAAATCAGTTAATGTGGCATGCAAAACATATGCAAAATAAGTAAGTTATCCAACCTCGGCCAGTATAGACTTTAGTGTTTAGTAGCTATAGCAACACCAACTAAAATAGGACACATGAGTTTTTTAGTTTCTTGAAGGTAAGTAGCCAAGTTAGAATCGATTAAGATACTTCCGGATGAAGAGTAAATGAAAACCCTGACATGCGCATTAGAGAAAAGTTTCATCAAAAGACACCTCAAGGAAGACACCTAGAACGCTTCATAGATATGTTTATATTAAGTTATTGTTGTGTCATAATTTCGTATAATATAAAGGAGTTATAAGATTTATAAGTATGATTTACAAAAGATACCATTAAACAAATCTTAGTATTTCCTATGCACTGGAAACTCTAAAAGCCACCAACCAAAAAGGAGAAACAAATACAATTATAAGCCAATCATCTCATGATGCAAACAGTCATAATGAAGGCATTCCTATTTGTAAGTCCTAAAGTATCCGCCTCTCGGCTTTTTCTCCCAAATATCTGTGGCATCACTAGCATCCAACCATTTCAATAAACTGAGCGCAAACGCGAGATGAGATGATGAGTAGAGAATAGACTGACTAGATGGATGGTGGACAATGTCATGCTAATGAGAGATCCAATATGTTAGTCAGTCACTCAACAAAGAAAAATCAGTCTGACAAGATAATAGAGGTTTGAGCCCCTATTATCTATCCTTGAACAGTCATGGATAAATCCCGTCTCAGCTGTAATGACAGACATACTGTAAGACACAGAAACATAACTTCATAAAACCATATACCTTTTATGATTTACTAGAAGGTCTTAACTTCTGAGGCGTCACCAGTTACAGTTAAATTATGAAACATAACTTTGGATTCTTTGCTGTTTTCATGAGTGTAGTAAGAGCTGAATAGTAGAGAAGGAAAACACTAATTGAATTATTTAATTTCAATTTAACTGAAAAGCAGTATCAGCATTTCCTTACAATCACATCCCTTTTAATGAAAACTTACAGGAACCCTACATTTCTAAAAGAGGGAAGGATATCCTTTGACAGGCAAACACAAAGGACCACCAGGTGAAGGTACATGATCATCTTCACACTCATTAACTCTTTTCCCTGTCCCGATTAAGATCCAATTTTTAATTAAATCGGTATGAAATTACGAGCGTGATCAGGAATATATGAAGTTAGCTCTTACCTTCAACAGCTTTTACTTCCAAAACAAGGCAAGTGGAATGTTTTTTAAGTGCACGTGAAAAAGGCAAATTCTTTCTTAGGGGTTTGTGCGAGTTCCCTCTGATTCAGAAATAGAGGAATCCGGTTTACTGCAAAACCCCAATAAAATTCAAAGCAAATATTCCCTCCTTCTACGTTTCAGCACTTTTCATCCCACTGAAACCGTCATGGCCAATTATTTTACTGAAAAGTATGTAAAGAAACTGAAACTGCCCAGAGAGTGCCCAGTGAATTCCACATTCCGGTTCCCCCCCTTTTCACCTACCAGGCCCCAAAGCAACTGCTTTGCGAGGTAAACACGTAATGCTCTAACTCAAAAGGAGAGCCAGAACAAGGGCAAGGAAGTACAGAGGATGGGTGGTTTACTGTTTATCCACAGCAGTTTTGCGCAAGCATCTGTACCAACTTAACCCACTTTATATGACTTCGAATTCTGTTCATTTTTGGGGGACTCTAAACCACATTCTTAAAAAGTTCCTGAAAAATCTGAAGTTCTATTTTATTAAATATGCTATTAAACATCTAGGATACTTTATTGGCAGTAAACAAATATCTACTTAAAAGCCCAGGACCCAGTGGTCAGATAATTTTACTAAAAGACTGAACCTTTTAGTGACTTCACGAACATTTACACACTTTAGCTTAAAATAGGCTTCAATAATACTGTTAATTTAAGGAGAAAGGTAAGAGTTACAGAGGGTAAAAAGTAGATAGCTCACATCACCCCCAAAATTAAAACAGGCCATTTAGTGACAGCATTAGAGTTGCTTTTAATTAATGAAAAAAAAAATAGACAGGCATTAGGGCAGTTTAGAAATAATTTATATAAACTCTACAGTAAATTTTCTGAACAGTAAAATCTATAAAACAGAGGAGGGTCAATTTAAATAATCCTCTGTCTACCGGTCTACCTCTTTCAACTAGAGTAACTGCCCACTGTCACATGGTGAGTAAACTTCAGCTCCTGGGAGGATTCAAATCAAGTGGTCAAGCTTCTGGGCCCGCCCTCTGAACCAAGGGGCTGTTTTTAGCTGTTTTGACATGTTTTCATAAATACAACACAGAAAAAGGCCTGATCACAGGCAACCTCCCAAATCTGTTAGAGGCTGATTTTTCCCTAGGTTTTTGCTTCTGTGTAACACACAGACACTACCAGAAATTGTACTGAGTAGGGAAACAAGGTGAGTTGATTAATAGATTGGGAAGTGAGAATGTAGTTTTCAAATCACTCTCCTTTGAAATGTTGATGTTCTTGAATCCACTGAAAAATTTAAAAAAGAGAAAAAAAACACAAAGTCTGTTCACCCAGGGCTATAATGACAGAGAAAAGGAATAAAGAGAGAGCATGTCAAAAAAATACAATTAAGCTAAGAAAGTTACCTTCTGATACAGTGTCAAGTTTTACCAGAAAGAAGCTAAGAACAAAATTTTTTAAATCATCACAATTTCTGCTCACCCTGATTTTCCATAGTGCCAGAAAATTTTGACTAGAATTAGGGTACCAATTATAGTACCAGCAACAAGTCCTTGAGGGGGAAAAAATTTGGTAACACAGTTAATAGAAACACGAGCAAGTACATATACAATGCAGTCTCACAATGACAAAATACAACAGTTATAAGCCAAGTTAAACAGGAGACATCAGCTATATTTTGTGTGTGGCTTTCTTATGTCACAAGTTTGACAGTAAAAACTGCATGTTATTTATCCTGCTTTCCAGCAAAGAAAAAGGAAATAAAATATTTAAAGTGTCACCATGCTCAAATAAAATGTGTATAATCCACTGGAGAGGCTTCCCAAGTGTTTCAACTCCACCACGCTCAATTGTAAATGCTGTGATCATTGGTCATTCAAACATGATGACTGCGTTAGGTAATTTTAGCACTAGAAGTTATCTTGGAGTTCATTCTCATTGTGTAGACGAGTAAACTGAGTCTCAGAGAGATGAGGGCTACATATGTGGTTAATGGGAAGGCCATTTACTTTGTTCCTAGTAAAGGTAAGAGCTGTAGGCATTTCTCCATCACAGGAAAGGTAATATAGCACCTGTGCATGGAGGCTAAAACATATTTATGTTGCTTACAGAATATGCTGTTCAGTGTTTAGTCTGTTGTAGATATAATTTTATTTAGGAAAGCTAATATCTCCTTTTGAGATTAAATGCACTATTTTGAGTTTAATGACAGAAAAATAATTGGTCAAATAAGTTGGTCAACAGTAATTTTTATACTTTGATTTTTACACACAATCTTTCTTCTCCAAACCACCCATGTGTCCTTCCCCCATACCATTCTTGGTCTCCCTTTTCCTCCCTACTCCACCCTGCAATTGCCTTGAGCTCTATTCTTTTGATCTGTATTGCAAAGGAAATTACAGAGGACACTAGGAAAGCAACTGAAACTAATGTGACCAAATCACAAATTGGTTCAAAATTAGCAAAACGCTCATGTCGCACAACTGCACTGTCATACGGATACATGACTGAACAAAATAGCTATTTCTACCACGGTAAGTTTTTACAGTATTTTACCCAATCAATTTCTTCAATGGTTCCCCTAGCATATAGTTAGCTTGGAAAGACTGTATTCATAAAATAAATTATGGCTCCTCAAAAAATTTGGGGTTTCTCTTCCGTTTACCACTCCCATTAAACTCCACCATTTTCAACGTCTGTAAAACCATCCCATTTTCAATTTGAATGATAATTGAAGACAGAAAATTTTAAAGTGATCCAGAGTACCTAGATGGCATAACCAAAATCTTATTCTTAGAACATTGACCAGCACATCTATGTAATTCTAGAAGAATATGTGGGGAGACTAATGTTTTCACAGGAAACCAAATCAAAATACAGAATATGAAAAACAGGATTCTACATAAATGATTCCTCAGTAAATTGATAGGAGTTTTCCCTCCCAAATTACAAACAAAGTATACTTTAAAGTATAAAGGCAATAGTTATGAGCTCAAAATTCAGTTGGTACCTATGGAAAACCAACCCAAGGGTGAATCAGTGTCCATTGAAGACTTAGAACTCAGAATAAATGACACAAAGAAATTATGATTATGATACCAATGTTCTTAATTCTTAACTGAAGAGCTTTTCTTAAAAAAATTATTTATTTATTTATCTATCGATCTATCTATCTGACAGAGAGAGAGAGATCACAAGTAGGTGAGAGGCAGGCAGATAGAGAGGGGGAAACAGGCTTCCTGCTGAGCAGAGAGCCTGATGCGGGACTCCCTCCCAGGACCCTGAGATCATGATCTGAGCTGAAGGCAGAGGCTTAACCTACTAAGCCACCCAGGCGCCAAGAGCTTTTAGGTGGGAAAATCATATAATTTTAGAAGATGGGTTTCTCCAAATAAAAGGAATATTTTAGCAATGTTTCTCACTACATGGAATGATAATTTGCAGTGTTTAAGACACTGTAAAGCAGTTTGTCACCTCGTATCTCATTACTCTAGTAACTTGCACAGTACTTGGCAAATAGTGGGAAGGTTTTAGAAAATATTTATTAAATTGCATTGAATGATCTTCTTTTTGCAGGTGAGAAAACTGAAATCAAAAAAGGATAAATCGAACACGTTTATCAACAGAGAAAAACTGATTTCTAATCCTGGGTTCTGGTCACGATTTTAATTGTTCATAGTATGCTCAAGAAAAATACCTGAGGTTATTCAAATACAATTTATATTAGATGGGTATTACATTAACATATATGGTATTATCTCCATTCCTGAAGAAACCGAGTCAGAATTTCACATATACGATCTGGTACTAATTTAAGGATTCTATTTCTGAAGAAATGTGGGTTTGTGCAGTCACTTCAAAAGGTCTCACCTACATACCTAATAAAGTGGAAATGCAGTTCATATGCAAAACTAAAAAAGTTTTTAATAGGTTGCTCTTCCTTATAATCCTATTTAACATAACAGAGTAAAGAACTGAGGTCTGTGGACAGGTGAAGTCACACTGGAAAGAGACTTTTATAGAAGGAAAAAGAATGTGCTTCAGTAAACCTTAAATTTTCAGATTTACAAATCACAATTCAACACCATTTCCTTGGCAACATCCATAGGACCCTTGAAGGGTTTTGTTGTATCACTGGATTTTCTTTGCCTCTGTATCTTTAAGTGAGGAAAATTCAAATGCTTCTCTTGCCAGCCTAAGCAGATCAATGAAAAATTAGATGATTATGTTGTCTGATTTCTTAACTTTGAATAACTTGTAGATAATTGAAGTCACTTTATAATGGAATTTAAGTTCATCCTACAGAGAGACAGGTAGTAAGACACAGTGAAGACCTGATTATCATAGCATCTGATGCATTTCAAATTACTACTGATGATGCAAGATTCTTGAAAGTGCCTCCACTTGGGCTGGTCTGGACCATGTACCATACGCAGGTGGATGTATAAAGCCAAAGCTAATCAGCATGTGATAGTTGAAGGCTATGGAAAGAACATTTTAGATATGTCACCGAGTAGTCTTTAATTTTTTCTTAAATATTCCTACAACTGACCTATTAATCCCCATAAGAGATTTATGAACATCACGATACAGGATTTCAGCAATCGTGGGGGGAAAAAAAGTAAAGAATCAGGACTACATGAATTGTCAAATCTGAGTTGTGCAGATTTTCACATAAGACAAGAATCTTTCTACCCTTTCAAGTACCCGGTGCTGGAGAAATGAGTCATCTACCTACCTCTGTTGAAGCACCTAACAGATGTGTGACCTTGGGCAAGTTACAAATCTTGCAAAAATCATTCTTTCAGATAAAAAAAATGGGATATAGAGGGGCGCCTGGGTGGCTCATTCGGTTAAGCAGCTTCTTTGGCTCAGGTCATGATCTCAGGGTCCTAGGATAGAGCCCAGAGTCAGGCTCTCCGCTCAGCGGGGAGCCTGCTTCTCCCTCTGCCTGCTGCTCCCCCTGCTTGTGCTCTCTCTCTCTCTCTCTGTCAAATGAATAAAATCTTTAAAAAAAAAAACTAAAAAATTGAAAAAATTAAAAATGGGACACAGATAGAGATATACTATATACATATACATACTAAACTACAAGATGTTTTGAGAAGTAAAATAAAAATATAAAAATGTCAGTAGACTACTTGCCACACAGCAAAAACGCAACTCTTACCTTAATAAAGGACTAGTCTTACTCTTTGGTGTGGCCAGAGGGAATGATAAAACTATCAGCAACGCATTATAGGAAAATACCAGTGACTGCGTTGCATGACTGCTTTAAGCTAATATTTATTCAATGGTTAGCACTGTGTTGGAATTTTCATATCTATTATCTCATTGAGCTTCAAAGACTTTAAATTGGGATCATAAATGAGAAAATTGGGACTCAGAAAGATTAAGTTCAATTGTTTGGGTTGAATAATTACTAAATTAAAAAAAAAGAGCCAACAGGATTCAAACCAAAGGTCTGACTGACTCCAAAACACAAGCCTGTCTTCTTGACAATGTTGACAAAAACAAAAACAGAAACAAAGCAAAAACAAAATACAACTACATAGAGCAAGCATTCTCAATGGGGGTGGTATTATCCCAAAACGGTGGGAAAAAAAAATCTTACTTTTTTATGTATAAAGTATAGAAATACATGCAGAGTATAAGTAGATTTATAGTATATCTGTGGTAGTAAAACTTCATGGGGGAGGAGGGTGACTAGGGAAGAAAAACGTCTAAAAACTTCCTTGAGGGGGAGAGGGCAATAAGGAAGAAAAGATTTTTGAGAAACATGGATACAGAGCCAGCAGAAGAATAGCTTTAGACCTCAAAATAAAGTCTCCATGTACACGGCAAATAAGGAAGTTCTGAGGTTAGTCAGTCTCTCTTTCTCAGCAGAATTAAATAGGAAAAAAATCCAATACTTCCAAAGTTCTAATATCATCTACATCACTCACTAACATGGCAGTGTAGTCAAAAAAAGCAATTTCCTCACAAGGAGAGTCTGCTTATCTTTAAAATAAGAAAAGTGGCAGGAATAAAAAGCACAGTGTAAGGAATTTAGTCAAGGACATAACAGCCTTGTATGGTGACAGATGGCAGCTACACTTGGGGTGGGCACTTTGGAATGCATACGCTTGTCCAAGCACTATGCTGTCCACCTGAAACTAAGGTAACGTTGTGTGTCGACTACAACCAGATTTTTAAAAAATTGATAAAATAAAAATAAAATGAGAAAAGTGACCTGATGCACAGAATAAACTGAAGAAATAAAGTTAATTTTTAGGTTTATATTGTACAAGTATAAGATCCCAAAGAAAAATATTGCCAGATGTCTGATTTAAGAGGGAAAGAGCTCCTGTTTTTTTGTTTTTTTGTTTTTTTTTTGAGCACCAGTTGGAATAACAACTAACCATAAGGGAAAGCTTCTGGGAAATCACACAGTACCTGCTTCGAGAATTTCAAAGAAAATAAGCACCTCAAACCTTCACTGGATGCCACCGAGCAGGTGAGAAAAAGCCCATCCTCTAAACTCATCACTGTTAACATTAAATGATGAAATCATGAAGTTTTCATTTAGAATACATTTATTTCTATTGAAAATATCAAACAAACAAAGTGAATTCCAACTCTTCATATCTTTCAAGATAACTATTTTAGCTAAGGAGAGGTTCATTCAAAATATAAAAGAACGATAAATAGTAATAATAATAAAATACCTACTTTCAGCTTCAGTCCCTTGTTTCATTCATGCATGCATAGATAGGAGACCTTAGCTTATAAAGGACATAATTTTTAAAAATTCACTTTTTTTAATAAGCATATATTTTCTATTGGCCATCCTTATGACTATGCCAAGTTAGCTGTATTGCTTCTTAAACATTTCTTTTACCATCTTCTTTAGGAGTTATTACTCAATCTTCGTTTTAAAATGGATAACATCAAATAATAAATTTATGAACAATAAAAAAGGACCTGAACAAAGGCCAGAAGAAATTGTAACACAGATATGTCCTTAAGTCTATAGCAACAGAATAATTTTAAAGCTATCTTTGCTTTAAATCATTGACAGGGAAGGGAAAAGGAAGAGGATGTAATCAAAGGTGGCATTCTGGTTTATTTGGAATAGAAATCTAGAAACAATCAAGGAGTAGTTTGTGAGTACTTATAAAATACTTGAGGCTTAAAAACTGTATTGAGAACAGCCTCCTTCTTGTTGTTTTTGGCCCCTAGAATGATGATGTATTGAGACAATAGGCATTCAACGATACTTGATTGACTGGCCAAATGATGTGAAGTTGTCCTAAAATTACCTTAGAACAAGAACATGGTTGGGAAGACTTAGGAATGTACCGAGTACCTAATGGGGTCCACCAAACACGTCGATAAAATGCATTTACCCGTCTTCTCCCCGACCTTACACATTTCATCTTAATAGTATTCCTAAGGCAGTAAAAAGACAATATTCTCTTCCAGGAATATGGATTGTACATCCCACAGTGACGACAATTTTTTTTAACTGCTGAAGAACCAAACTTACCAATTGCAATGATGGCAGCACCTGAAGAAAAAAAAAAGTAAAAAAGAATTTAAAAAATTAAAAAAAATGTAAAGCAATTTAACATATATACCAAAGAATGTACTAGAAAGTTCAAAAGTAACTCAGATTTTCATAACTAAAAGAAATAATTATAATTAATAATTAATATAATTATAGAAACAGTTATATATTAACTTAAGCAACATAGATACCCTAATAGATAGTGCCTGTATCTATTCAACAGTCAACACTATAAACATGAAACATGATAAAGAGGTAGTGAATACTGAAACAAACACCATATAATTCAGTTAAAATGACTTGATCGTAAGAAATAAGTTTGAAAGCTTACATAGTAAATAACTGAGATCCAATCTTAGGGCCAAGAAACTATCAGAAACTGAAGTCTCTCTCAGCAGACTCTATCAAAAGCTCAAATTACTATAGCACTTTAGTTGTTACACCTTTCAAGGACTGTGAATGTGGCACAGCAAAGATTACTTTCAAATAAATATATTTATAATAATATGCTGCTTTCATAAGTAGTGAAGAGACGTACTCAAAGTACCACTGGGAACGGGTGACATTACGCAGCAGAAAGCAGCTCAGATCTGGAGTCAGCAAATAGGTGTTTAACTCCCAACCTTCTCCCTATACTTTCTCTTTCGCGCTATGTGAATCACACAAATTAATCTCTAAGCCTCTAATTCATCATCTATGAGATGAAGCTAAAAAGGCTTATGTCGCAAGGACGCGTGTCAGGAGAGGGTAAGCGCACAGTACGTACAACTATGGTGCAGACCCAGCAAGTGGCAGCAACTACTTTCTTTTTCCATGTGAGCAAAAAATGGCCTATGATATATGAAGAATAAATTAATTGCATAAAAGAGAGAAATTTGACTCCAAATATTGGTTATATTTTCATCATAATTGTTGGCTCAGGTTTAGTTCATGTTTTTCTTCAGGTCTCGTTTAAATTTTTAAATTACCTTTTTTTTTGCAGAAAGAAATATTTCAACAAAGTTAGTGCTCTAACAAATTTATATAAACTGAGACATCTTTCTCGTTGCCTTCTTCTATGAAAAATCAGGTGTATTCAACCTAAAACTTTTAGGCCCAGAGAGGTCATGAAAATTGCAAGAACTCAGTAACCTCCTACCAGTGTTAAAAGTAATGAACTAGGAGAGAAACCCAAGTGGCACAACGCATAATATCTGTAATGTTTAAATTCTTTAAAACAGCCAGGTAAGGGCAAAAAAAGGCTTCAAGATAACAACTGTGAAATATATGAAATCATTATGAAAATATGGTCACAATGTGTCAAAGTATCAAAAAAAAAAAACCATGATTATTTGACACCATTGAAGAATGACCAAAAGTGGGCAGGAATGGGTAAAGATTTTGTGTATGTGCATGTATTTGGCTTTTAACCTAAGGGAATCATGAAATACAGAAAGTAATTTCAACAAGGATATCTGTAATGTTTCAAGCTCTTAAAAATTATCTGGGTGATGACAGCAAAACATACTTCATCACAGAAGTTATGAAATATAGACAAAATATGGAAAGGCAATCATAACAATGATTTGAAGGCACTAGTGGGCAAACTAAGACAGGCAGAAATGGGTCAAAGCCAGAAGAGGGAGAAACATACGGAATGAGGTTTGCATATTTGCAATGAGGGAAGTGCCGAGACCATGCAGTGCACTGGCTAAGTAAGAGGGTAAGTCAGAGGATGGAATTCAGGATCATCGATGGAGCATCTGGAAAGTGAGGGGGCAAAAGTAAGGGGCTGCTAATATTTTACTTCTTTTTTTAAATTTTTTTAAAGATTTTATTTATTTATTTGACACAGAGAGAGAAATTACAAGTAGGCAGAGAGGCAGGCAGAGAGACAGGGAGAGGAGGAAGCAGGCCCCCTGCTGAGCAGAGAGCCTGAGAAAAGTTATTGAGCCATACATAGGTGTTTTATGCAGAGTGTGTGTGTGTGTGTTGACTTCAATTAAAAAGTTAAAACAATTTTAAAAAATTACCTCCTGGCTCACAGTCCTGTTGAGATTTTCCAAGAAATTGGAAAAAAAATAGGTATCTCTAATAAAGAATAAGAGTGTCTATAAAAATTTTGGCTATGCATTAAGTTAATAGACAAGGAGACATACATAGAAATCTGAGAATCTTATACAGAAGAAAAATGTTAAAAAATATTAGCTAAATAATGCTGTCAAGTTAAGACAAGGAAAACCTGAGCAGTGCCAACTAACCTGAAGAAAGGGTCCCTTTTCCACTAGGTCTGCTGGTTGTCCTGGGAGTAGCTGAACTCTGTTTTGCTGTAATATGAGCAGAGGTCAATCTTTTTGTTGTATGGAGACCCTTAGTCCCTGGGGCATGTATAGCAGTGGACTTTCGTGTTGCTGGAAGACTCTGTGTAAATGAAGCTTTTGCTGTGGAGGATCTATGGGTTGCTGGCATGGCCTGTGTAGTAGATGCATTTGCCATGATGGGATTCTGGGCTGCTGGTGGAGTGTCTGTAGATGGAGCATTTGATATAGGGGATTTATTGGCTGTGGCTGAATCTTGCGCTATGGTGGGTTTCTGAGGAGTTGATGGGGTCTTTGTAGCTGAAACATGTACCGTGTTGGGTTTCTGAGGAGTTGATTGGGCCTTTGCAGCTGAGACATTTACTGTGTTGGGTTTCTGAGAAGTTGGTAGGGCTTCTGTGGCTGAAGAATTTATTGTGTTGGGTTTCTGAGGAGTTGGTAGGGCTTCTGTAGCTGAAGAATTTATTGTGTTGGGTTTCTGAGGAGTTGGTAGGGCTTCTGTGGCTGAAGAATTTATTGTGTTGGGTTTCTGAGGAGTTAATGGGGCCTTTGTAGCTGAAACATTTACTGTGTTGGGTTTCTGAGAAGTCGATGGGGTCTTTGTAGCTGAAATATTTATTGTGTTGGGTTTCTGAGGAGTTGGTAGGGCTTCTGTGGCTGAAGAACTTATTGTGTTGGGTTTCTGAGAAGTTGATGGGGCCTTTGTAGCTGAAACATTTACTGTGTTGGGTTTCTGAGAAGTTGATGGGGTCTTTGTAGCTGAAACATTTACTGTGTTGGGTTTCTGAGAAGTTGATGGGGTCTTTGTAGCTGAAACATGTACTGTGTTGGGTTTCTGAGGAGTTGGAAGGGCTTCTGTAGCTGAAGAACTTATTGTGTCAGGTTTCTGAGGAGTTGATGAGACTTCTGTAGCTGGAACATTTACTGTGTTGGATTTCTGAAGAGTTGATGGGGCCTTTGTAGCTGGAGCATTTATGGTGGTGGGTTTCTGAGGAGCTGATGGGACTTTGGTACCTGAAACATTTGCTGTTGTGGTTTTCTGATGAGTTGAGATAGCTTCGGTACCTGGAACATTCGCTGTGGTGGGTTTCTGAGGAGTTGATGTAGCTTTGGTACCTGGAACATTCGCAGTGGTGGGTTTCTGAGGAGTTGATGTGGGCTTTGTAGCTGATGCAGTTACTGTGGTGGGTGTCTCAACTGGTGGTGTGACCTTAGAAATCTGAGAATCTTATATGGAAGAAAAACGTTAAAAAATATTAGCTAAATAATGCTGTCAAGTTAAGACAAAACAAATCGCTTGCTCTATGAATCCTCTCCTTCTTCCCCACAAACACCTAAATGTGAATATGACTTTTAGGAAACCAAGTCTAATTCTGATTTTCCCAAGGAACTGAAACACTGCATTGCTTTTGCTCTGATATAAATTAGACCTGTAGCCAACTAAAGTGGGTTTACACCAAAGTAATACTGAGATTCTTAAACTGTGTTCTGGGTAAAGAAAAGAAACCAAAGTCAGAGTTGGCAGTGATCTCATTCTGTGACACACCCCAAATTAAGATATTTTCTCTCACAAAATGTTTTCCTTTCTCATGCCAGACCAAAGAACCAGATAGAACCACTGGACAGGCAGAGATCATCACAACATATCTCCTTTTCCCAACACTTTGAGGACATGTTGGTGACCTTGGGAACTTGTTCTGTTTTACTCCTTTTTTTAAAAGTAATACAGTCAGTCTGAAAAAAATAACTTTTTTTTTCTCTTTGCTGGTTACCAATATTACACATATTAGATCAGTCTCTCTTTGGATTGCAGATCAGGTCACAATTATCTGAAGTGCAACCTTGATTAAGATCCTATTCTGAGAATCACAACTCTAACAATTTAGTACAATTTGAGGTTTTCAGTGCCTGTCAGACTTTGGGCTGCTTACACACTCCCTCTTGCCTGCTTCACCACACACTGGAGACTGTGTCAATTTCCCCTAATCCCACTAAACTGTGATTTCCTCATCTGTACAACAAGGATAAAAACAAAGCAGATTTGAGAACATTATTGTAAGGAATGAGAGAAATAATTTAGGTAAGTTATTTCACACAGTGCCTGTCCCTGAAGGAACACACTTTACCATTCTGGTGTGCACGTGCCTGCCCCACCAGCCCACACATCCAGCGCCGCACACTCACGCCATGTGTCATTTATTTCGGCTTCCTGTATCTACCGCAGAGGATGGTGGGGAAGGGATACTCACGGAAAATACCTAGCCAGTAGAGCAGGACTGAGGCACTCAAAAATGGTAGATGGTATTGGTAGGGTAAGATTTTATATGGACCTTTTCTAAGGTACTCATATATAAAACTTATTCTTCGTTCCACCCAAGTTAGCTCTCATTTTTGATCCAGAAGACCTATGTGCTAGTATTTTGTAAGTTTCCTGGAAATTGCTTTTCTTTTTGCCTTTTTGTTATTTTGTGTCTAGTTTACTCACATCGCCATCAGCCTGCTCCAAATTATTTCAGTCTTCTGAACTGCACTGTGATTTAGAGCCTGGCCTAGGAGCAATATTCCATGCATACTTGAAAAAGACTTTTTCCATCTGTCCTTATAGGGTTCAATGCCCTTAATATGTCAATTTAAAAAAAAAAGTTTAACTGTTGCTTCTATATTCTTATTGATTCTTGGTTGCTTATTCTAAGAGCTCTTGAAATAGGTATGTAGAATTCTCCAACTATAATCATGGATTTATCTATTTTTCTTTCTGTTTTCTGTGGATTGAAGCTTTTTTCCCCAGTGCTCATAAATCACGGATTGTGATAGATACCTATTGAATGGACCCCCTTTATCATTATGAACTGTTGTATCTTAAAGTATTATTTGATATTAATAGAACTTCACCTGCTTTTTTCTTTTTTGGTAATTGTCTGCAAAGTATATTCTTCCATCCTTTCTTTTGACGATTCAGTATTTTTATCATTAAATTTTTTAATCTCTTGTAAACAGCAAATAGGTTTTCTTTTTTTAAACCAG
The DNA here is from genome assembly GCA_002007465.1 of Ailurus styani. Classification (NCBI taxonomy): domain Eukaryota; kingdom Metazoa; phylum Chordata; class Mammalia; order Carnivora; family Ailuridae; genus Ailurus; species Ailurus styani. Next base: position 9,579,821 of record LNAC01000043.1, on the reverse strand, counting down.
TCTGACAATCTTACTTAAATGACACTCTGTGTGATTACTGATACAGCTGATATAGTAAGGTGTTATAGCAAACACCTTACTATATGTTTGCTCTTCCACCCATCTATTTTATGTTTCTCTTCCTCTTGTTTGCTTTTGGATAAAGTGTTCATTATCATTCGTTAGCTTATGATTTACACTTTCTTTCATTATTATTTTCATGGTGACCCTAGAGATTATAGTATGTATTAGACTATAAACCAATTATGCAAATTAACATTTTACAACTTTTTAGTATTGTCAGAACCTTGTAACTTTTAAATTCAGTTCACCTTTTATTGCCTTTTGCTATACACTTGCATTCAACATACATGTCAAACCCCAGCGGATAATGTATTTACCATTTTGTACAGTCCCTATTCATATACCTTTGATAGTGTTCTTCATTTCTTCTTGCATTTTCATATTTTACTTGGGATTATTTTCATTCTCCTTGAAGGAATGCCTTTACTTTGTTGTTCTGTGCAGGTCTGGTCTGCTGGGGACAAGTTCCCTCGGTTTTTGTATGAGAACATTTTCATTTGGCAGTTTTAAAGGATATATCCATTGGGTGAAGAATCCTAAGTGAGGCGCCATTTTCTTTTCCTTAACTTGAAGGATTTCTTCTCATTGGTCTTTGGCTTCCATAATTTTTGTCGAGAAGACAGTGACAGTTCTTGTGTTGCTCCTTTGAAGATAATGTGTCTTTTTGTCTCTTGGCGCTTTTATCATTGTTTTGAGTTGCTAAAATCTTTGCCACAACATGCTGGGAAGTGGTTTTATTTTTATTCTGCTTAGAGTCCTGAAAACCTTGAGAACCTTTGGAATGTACTGATGTAGTTCATCATTTTAGGAGCATTCTGTCATCTCTTTGAATACTTCTGCTCCTCTTTCTTTCTCTGTCTCTCCTCTTAGCTAACCTATGTTAGAACAGTTTCGCATGTCTCAAATATCTCCTAAGTTTTATCTATACTTTATATTCCCCCCCCTTATGCTTCTGGACATTATTAATGAGTTTTCCTTCCTCTTCCTAATACTGGGTCCAAATCACTGTTAAACCTATTGTGATCTTCATTTCAGATTTTATATTTTTCAGTTGTAGAATGTTTACTTTATTCTATTTTTATAGGTTCTAGCTCTTTGCCGAAATTTTTTTCTCTTTTCCTTTAAAACCTTAAATATTTTAATCGCTGATTTTAAAGTCCTCATCTACTAACTCAGTTATCTGGATCTCCTTTATCTGGATTTATTTTCCCCTGATTTGGTTATAATTTCTTGTTTCTCTCCATGTCTAATAACTCTTTTATTGTATTACAGATGTTGCGTATAAAACATTCAGATGGTACGATCTTCCAAGAGACGTCCCCTTTTCTGACAGGCAGACTGGTTGGAGGTGACCACATCCTCAGCCCATGAGGGACTGAGCTCAGCCTTAGTAAGACTTAGTAAGACACAGCCTACTTCTACTCTTGCCTCTGCTCCTTGGAAATTGTCCCTCTGGGTTATTCCTCGACAGCCTGGGGATCTTTATTTCCTTAGCCCTGAGAAACAGTGGGAGATACAGGTCTGTCCTTCAGGGGTCCCCAGCCCAGAAATTCCTTCCCCACCTTCAAAATGGGCACAAATGTGTTAAGGGGGACAGGAGTGTGTGTTTGATCCAAGCATCTTCCTCTGATATTCGTTGCCCAAATACCATAGGGATCTGAGAGATTTCATTTTGTACTATCAGAAAAGGGGACCTCTCTTGGAAGATCATACCATCTAATTCCCAGTCTCCCCTGCAGCCCCAGAAATCAGCAAATGGCCCTTGGGAAAAACTGACTCTGCACTGAGGACCTCAGTTTTCGGTATATTTTTCTAGCCCACCACAACCACTAAAAGCTTTGCCAGTTTCTCTCTTTCCTGGCAGTGGTCTTTATGTGGGTCACAATGGATCCCCAGCCCAGGTGCACCTCAGAGTGGCTTGCCTTCACTCTCCACTCCACCCCCCTCCCCAGGAATTCTAGTTCCTTCAGTCCTGGTTGTTCTCACCCTTGTATCTCATGCCTTTCAAAATAGGACTTTAAAAAAAAATTCTATCCAGATTTTGTCATTATTTGTAAAGGAAATATTGGCCTACCATGGCCTAGTGGGGCACTACCCTAGACTTGTAAGCTCGAAATAACTGATAATTTAATAAAATAGGGATAAATAAATATGAAGTGTATCACATAGCCAGATTAAGAAGCAAACACATATTAAACTTCTCCCATAATTAAACTACTTCAAACAATACAAAGAAATTTTCCTCACACAGTTGTCGCATCTCCACATCATAATAACCATTACCATTAGGGCTGCAGAGAGCCAGCAGTGATGTACTATTGCTGGGAGAGTAAACTGCTATAGTTTCTTTGGAAACAATGTTGGTGACATCTGTCAAAAGTTTAATGCACCTACCTTTGCTCCAGTAACTACGCTACTAGGAATTTATTGTAGGAAATGTACTTGCACACCTGTACAATTTCAGATGCCCAGTATTTGTTGCAGTATCTTTTGTAATTACAATTAAAAAACCCAAACAACCTAGCATCAAAAACTAAATTCCCCTCAATAGGTTAAATAAATGATATATCCATACAACTGCTATGATTAAAAAAACAAATATGTTTATGTATGTTTATTTTCTAGAATCAAATGCAAACATTTGTGAACAATGGTTACTTCTGAGAGAAGGACTAGGGACAGAGAGATTTTTACTTTGCATTTCATACCCGGCAGCATGGTTTTAACATTACCTTATTGCTGACATATATCATTTATAACAAACAACTGTTGTTAACTAGCACTGATATTTAAAAATTCATGCTAGCATTATTCCAAGTATAATTATAAAAGGAGTTCAAGTCACACTGGCACTCACATATCACATTGCTTAAACAAATACCACCTACTGGGATCACTAGCTAGATCCCTCAATTTAATCTAAAATTCCCACCCAACTGAATAAAATAAACCATTTTATATACCTTTTCTATTAATATTACCTTACTGAAGGTGATATGCTAAGACAGCAAATGCAAGCTAACTCACTAAAAACATGAGACATGTCACGTGTACGTTTGTCTGCGTGCTATATGCTGTGTACTTATTTATTTATTCGTACATTACCACATATTCTCCATATCAGTGATTCCTCCTTCCTTGGAAGTCATAGACTGCTCTGAGAATCTGAGGAAAAATTGTGCCCCCCAGAAAAATGCAAATATGCATATGTACCACATTTTCCATTCATTTCTCAGGGAGTTCACAGAATCTCTGTAGCCCAAATACAGACCTACACGTAAAAATAAAACAAAAATACAACAATGCAAACTCATTACCTTTGCATTCAGGTGGCAGGCCACTCCATTCTCCTTGGTCACCTTTAACAGTACAATAAATAGAGCCCTCTCCAATCAGGGTGAAGCCTTTTTTACATTTATATTTTACAGCCTGTTGATATATGTAAGTGTTCTGTGGATCTGGAATGAATCCATTGCTAATTTCTGGTGGTTCCGGACAAGAAATTTCTTTAAAAAAATTCCAAGATATTTTACATTAATAAAACTGCCAATTACTTACTTTAATAAGTAAGATTAAAGCATGTTAAATAACTTATTTTAAAAAAGTAAAAATTGACCATTTTTCTAAATTCAGGATTATCAGCCAGGGAGCTTAGAAATACATGTTAAGTAATGAATAGTGTGTTTGGAGCTTTGGATACAAATGGTGTAAAACATGAATGCTAACTGTCAGACCAATGTATAGAAATAAGATTTAGAACATATCCATGAAGCAAAAATTATGATAAAGTCCTCCCACACTACCTATCAAATTGTGCTAGAAAAAGCAAATACTGCTGGAGTTCACAGGTAAAAGCAGGGCAGAGATTTTAGGAGGAAATGGAACTTGAGTTTAATACTGAGATATATACCCTTCTGCTAAGAGAGCGGAGAAGAGGGCATTGCTCTGCATTCCAGGGGAAATGATGCCAAATGAAAGGAGCCTGGAAGTCAAGTAGCATACTTGGAAACAGGAACAGATGATTCTGATAGGGTGAAATATCTGACATGTCAGGACTACATTTTGACTTTTAGGATAACACTATCTTTAAGCATACATTGACGCACAGCATTTTACTTCAAGTAAATGTATTGAGCAGCTGCATTTGGAAAACAGGTACAAGCAGAGTTGCTCTAGTCATACTATAAAAAGAGGCCCTTGCCCGGCAGTAGCCCTGATAAAAATGCCATGGCTCCACATTATCTAGAGCAAGGGAAGTGATGGGATCTCTTGTGTACATCGATTATGTTGCATTGAGCGGCCTTAGGTAATCGGAGAATATTAGCAAACCAATAAATTACTTTTAGGCCCCTGATCAAAGCAAGGAACAAGAGCAGGCTAACCTGCTTCCCATGGGGCTAAGGCGCATGGCGACTGCACATCACCATCAGTGCCGTGCAGAGATTTTCTGAGCACCTAACACATACCGGGCATTGCTCTAGAAATGGAACTGCAAAACTAAATAAAACATTAAGTCATAGGTCTTAAAATATAGTGACGGGGCGCCTGGGTGGTTCAATCAGTGAAGCGTCTGCCTTTAGCTCAGGTCATGATCTCAGGGTGCTGGGATCGAGCCCTGCATCCGGCTCCCCGCTTCGCGGAGAGCGTGCTTCTCCCTCTCCTGCTCCCCCTGCTTGTGTTCTGTCAAATAAATAAATCAAATCTTAAAATAAAATAACAAAAGATTCAAAGATTTTCATTTTAATACAAGATAGTGAGGTTTATCACAGAAATGTGCACCAAGGTGTGGAAAGAGAACAGTTTACCAGCAGGGAGGTCAGGGAAAACTTCTAAAAGGTCTATCAGAGGGCGCCTGGGTGGCTCAGTGGGTTAAAGCCTCAGTGAGCCTTTGGCTCAGGTCATGATTTCAGGGTCCTGAGATCGAGGCCCGCATCGGGCTCCCTGCTCGGCAGGGAGCCTGCTTCCCTCTCTCCCTCTGCCTGCCTCTTAGCCTACTTGTGATCTCTCTCTCTGTGTCAAATAAATAAATAAAATCTTTAAAATAAAATAAAATAAAAGGTCTATCAGAGAAAACCAGCAACAAGAAAAATAAGAAAGAAAAGAAACAAAGGAAAACAAAAAGCTAAGCAAAGAAGGGGCTGAAGGACATCCCAGGCAGGAGAAGAAGAGGAAGGAAAGATGTGGGGAGGTTTGCGTGGATAGAACATAAAGTATGAGGGCAAGAAATGAGCATGAAGTGGGTACACCATGGAGACCTTTTAAGGAGTATGGACTTTGTAAGTGATGAGGAGACATGTATAAGCTTTAGGAAGGAAGGATCCATGTTTCAGACGGATCACTCTGGGTAGAGTATGGATGAAACATCAATGGAGTCCAAGAACGGAGGATGGGGGCCATTGCCATCAGTGTCACCTTTAAACTCAGGAGAGCGGGACTCCTGCCCCAGCTCCCACACTTTAAAAGGCTGTGGCCCTCTTCTGACTATGCTTCTCCCTACCAATGGGGTATCTGCAGGGCTGAGGGTACGCTCTCTGAGAGCTTCTTCCTCACCCCATTGTAAATCAGGCTCTAGGAACTAGCCCTCAGAATTTCCCCTGCAGGGCTTGAAAGGATCCCTTCTCCAGGTCCACATTCTTTTTTTTAATATGGAACACTACAGATTTGTATGTCATCCTTGAGCAAGGGCCATGCTAATCTTCTATCATTCCAATTTTAGTATATATGTCACATGGTCCCAATTGTTAAGAACAGTCTATACTGCTAATGTGTACACCTGTAGTCCAAAGTTCAGAGCCATGGGAAGGGGAGAAGGTCCCAGGGTACGTGATTTGGGCATGTGGGCCAAGCTGTCCAGTTACTTGCATCAGAGGCTTATCACGGTGCCAGAAGGGGATATGTATTCGAGTAAGTTTGCTGCCCAAACTCACTTTAATATCACTTACAACATCCCTTACTAGATGGCGGAAAAGGGAAAGGTGGGTGGTGGGTAGTAATGCTGAAAATTTCGAAGCACTAATAATGAGAAAAAGGGAAGTAGCAGACATAGGAGGGTAGAGTTCAAGGTAGTGTGCCATGTAAGGGCATACCTGGGCGGGACCAGCTTACCCCTGCGAGCTCTTTGTTGGCAAGACTTCATTTTATAGGGGCACCTGGGGTGGCTCACTGGGTTAAAGCCTCTGCCTTCGGCTCAGGTCATGATCTCAGGGTCCTGGGATGGAGCCCCGCATCGGGCTCCCTGCTGAGCAGAGAGCCTGCTTCCTCTTCTCTCTCTGCCTGCCTCTCTGTCTACTTGTGATCTCTCTGACAAGTAAATAAATAAATCTTAAAAAAAAAAAAGACTTCATTTTATATGTCTTCATATCAACAGGCCCCCCATACATTCCCCACCAGTGTGTCAATCAAGACTCGCTTGTCAAATCCATTAAGCCTAGTCTAGTTTTCTGCTCCTAATAACACCAAAAACTTGAACTTAGTGATAATTTAAGCAAAGTTGGGAGAAATAATAAAGCCTATGTTTTTAAGTGTTGCATTTTTTTCTTAAGAAAAAAATATGTCGCACATATTTTACTCTTCTCAATTTTTAGGAGACATATGTCTCCAGTGGATATAAATTTGACTGGATACATGTATTTATGATACTATTTCTATAGCCTATCTCCCTCTGAGACGATAAGATTCCCAAGTGCAGAAATCATATTTCTTCTTTATTGTATAACCTTACTTCTCTAATCCTGGAAAATCAATCCCATTTCAAAACATTTACAGACAATTATCTCAGTTCATAATTCTAAAAGAGGCAACACTGAATCCTAGAAAAATGATGAGCTTGAGGTCCAGAGAACTGGGTTAAATGCCTTCTCTTGCCACTTATTTTGGGATGTAGGGTCAGGTCGTATAGACTCTCTGATCAAGAGTATTTTAATTCATAAAATTAAAAATTATGGGGGAAGAAACCCCTGTATCTATTTTGCTTGATTGTTAGAAGGAAAGGTAGGATAATAAATGACCAACCACAACAGACACCTGTTGGCTGGGGGTTTTTTGTTTCGTTTGTTTATTTGTTTGTTTTGGAGTCTGTTGGGTTTTTTTTAATCCTTACCTCCACAGCTAATAGATTAAGAAACATTACTAATAAAGATCTTTCAATTAGCTAAGACATTCCTATATTAGAAGGCAAAGATACTACAAATACACGATGTGGATAATTCTTTATTTTTTTTTTAAGATTTTATTTATTTATTTGACAGAGAGACACAGCAAGAGAGGGAACACGAGCAGGGGGAGTGGGAGAGGGAGAAGCAGGCTCCCCGTTGAGCAGGGAGCCATATGCGGGGCTCGATCTCAGGACCCAGGGATCAAGACCAGAGCCAAAGGCAGAGGCTTAATGACTGAGCTATCCAGGCACCCCTACAGCATGGATAATTCTGAGAGAAAGTAATTTACCATTGACTATTCAGCCTCACAACTAGAGAGCTATTTTTTTCAGTCTTACCTTGGCATTCAGGCAATGGATCACTCCATCCAACACCATCACCTACAAGGGAACAGTAACTGGCAGGTCCACCAACTAACCTGTACCTAAAGCAATGAGGGGAGAAAAAAAGTTAGGTCCCATCCACACGTTTGGCTTCCCTTAAATTCTCCAAAAGGTCATATTAAAATATTTACTACACCAGTAGAGGGAGACAAAACAATAGCTGATCAAAGTTCACATGGCAGTTTAAAGGAAAAGAAAAAATTAAATTAAAAAATGATATCCAAAGGATAAAAAAGTGTAAGACACGCAAAACATTTTTTATTTGCGTTGGGTCCCCCGTGAGAAAACAGGAGTGTTCTGAAACATTTTAAAGTGATTACAGATGCTTGCATATTTTATATTTCTGAATTTTAAAAGATCAACAGAGGCTTCATAGAATAATAGAACATATGTATATTTTAAGGGCTCAAAGGGCTCCCCAGATTTGATATTAATCATATTAATGATCCAAGTGTCTGTTTCGTACAGAAGACATATGATGTTGATATTTTTATTTTATAAAGAGCAGGGACACCCCCCCCACAGAGTAAAATAACATAATTTGATATGTGGATATTTAATGAGAAAATGAACATAAAGTTTCCAGCAGTCTCTGAGACACTGACGATACCCAAAGAGTGAGTTCCTTTTCCCTACATAGAGAACTTAGAAAAGACCTCAGGTCAGCATGACATTTTTACACTAGGAATAAACGTTTTTAACACATAATATTTTGTAACAGACAGTTTGCATACAGAAAAAAATATGTAAATTCATTATTTAGGTAAAGTAAGGATTGGTTTCATTCGAACATTTGAAGGATTTAATTTCTGCAAGTGCCAACATATTACAAGACTTTTCCTTTACTAATCACATTTAAAATTTTATAATTAATCATATAGATGTACTGGAATCTAACAATGGAGAGAATTTGGTGTTCTAAGAAATTGTCCTTTCTTGCCCCCATTTTATTAAACTTAACCATGATGAGCTCATGATGAAAGATCTTTGAGCAAAAGAGTTGTTTTATTGAGACTAGCTTGTAAACACTGACCACAAATCTAAAGATGTCCACCTTAAGTCCTAAGTATGCCAAAACTTACCCCTCGTTACACGAGAAGGAGATAGATGCACCATATAATATGTCAGTTGGTATGCTGATACGACCATGTCTTAAATCTCCAGGATCAGGACATGATTTTTCTAGAAGAGAGCAGAAATTGATTTTTTTTTCATTATATTATCTGGTACTTCTATGCAAATTCATCATCTGAACTACTGATATTTCTTATCCTTAGGCTTCTAAAATCCCTGCCTTCATTTTGTACGTTTCAAATAAAGTACCATATTTAGAATATATGTTTATTACATTTTAGGTAAACTTAAACTAATTAAATGTGAAATCCGTGAGTAAATTAATATACCCATCTCGCAAGTATTTAGCTGGCCTAATTTAAAACAAAATTATAAAATTACTCGAATGGTTCTTTTCAGAATCATTCGAAGTAATAATATGTACACATAGATTTCCAGCATGAATGAAGAAATATTATTTCCCCCAAATACCATATGATAACGAATACTCTGTAAAATTATACTCACTTTTACAAAATTCATCTGGTTTGGACCACGTAAGATTCGGAAGGCAAGTTAGTTTTTCTGAGAGAGCACGGTCCCTTCGGTAGCCACGTCGGCACTCATATTCCACAATGGAGCCCACGGGGAAATAATTCTGTTTGGTAAAAGACGTTTTGAGAGATGCAGAAAGTAGCCTGGTTGGAACGTCACAGCTACCTAAAAGTATTAACAAAATCAACAACGTAACTAATATCACCTTCTTTGGTAATCTATGTTTAATTATCCAGAATTATCTGGTCCTTACATCACCCCTTTTTCTGTACTTCTGTACATATTTGATATTTAACTATATATATATTATACATATTTTATATATATTACATATGTTATATATTATATGATATATATTTGGTATTTAACTATATTACTATGACATTTACAGTGTATCAAACATACTCACATATATACTTCTATTTCCTAATTAGTAAATTTGGTACCTAGACATCACTAGGCCCACAGTTCAGGAAATATAACCCATTTAATTCTGCCACTAACCCTTACCTGCCCGAAGGAGGACAGGGCTGAGGAGAACCCGTATTTCCTCAGACCCCTCCAGGGCTAATGTCCTGAACAACAACAATAACAGTAACAATGATAGCTAATATTTACTGAATACTTCTACAAGTTTTATACACATAAACTCATTTCATTCTCACAACAACCCAGAAGGTCATGGATCAGGTGAGCCAGTGGTGTACATAAAGTATTGATAAACGGTAAACATCTGGGCAAATGTCAATGCGTAGAGGCATGGTACCGGGGAAGGGACCCTGGATTTACAGCCCAAAGACTCAAGTTTGGACCCTGGCTCTCCTGCGTAAGAATTGCTGATCTCAAGAAGTTACTTAACTTCTGGGGGCCTATTTCCCCAGACCACTTCCTGACTGAAAAATGGGGGTAAGGGTCCCTACTCCACTCACGGGGTTGTCCACCCATGGAAGAGTCAACAGAGTCAGCTATGCAGAAGCATCATCAACTCCAAAACATGATACATGGGAAAAGGCTTAAGTACTTCCACCACTGCCTTCTGTCCTGCACACACAAAACCCAAAGGTTCAAGCTGATTTCACACCTGGTTTCACAAAATATTTGTGGCGGTTTCTATATTTCCCAACCTTCTATGGCTCCAGGTTGTGGAAAGCCAGGAAGCAAGTGGAAAGCCAGGAACCAAGTCTCATCTTTACCTTTATTTGTCTCTGTCAAAGTTAATGTAGGACTATGCATCTAGTGATAGATTTTGAGGGAAAGACAGAGAACTTTTTAAAAGGCTACCACGGAGTTGCGTTTGGTGAGTCCCACTTTACAAAATGAAATTTAAGAACACAGAAGACCTATGTTATGTGTCACGAGGTGATTGCCAAACATAATCCATTTATAATGTACTCCCTAAATTGTTTATTTTCTCTATTAGTTCAGGAGGCACAGCATTGGGGTCGGGGGGGGGGGG
>LNAC01000043.1:9527489-9567687 GCA_002007465.1 Ailurus styani | reverse complement strand
AGGGGGGTGTGGCTCTGGCGGCTCCCTCCCCTAGAGACCCCAGACTAGCGAAGGGGGAGAATGGGCCGGGAGATGGGCTCTCTGGCCGGTCGCCTGGACCTCTTTTTCTCTTGGCTAGGGTGGGGCCCGCGAAGAGCTCGCATCTGGAAATGTAAATATCTGCTTTCCAAGTAAACAAAACTCCGGGGGGAAAGGAGGAGAGGGGCGTAGCTCAAGTGGGGAGGGCTGTGCTCCCCGGAAATCTGAATTAGGTTAAGAGGTAATTGAGCGCTCTTGAGTGCTGCCAGCCTGAGCCGAAAGTGCGGTGGATTCCCAGGTGGCCCTTGGAAACAGAAAGAGAGCCCACCCAGGGACCTGGGGTCTTCAACTAGAGGGCTGTCAGATGCCAGCAAGGAATAGGAAAAAGTAGGGGAAAAACAACAGTGTTGTCTCCTCGCACCCTCTGTAATCTGAAAACAGCGAGTGGGAAATGGCCCAAGAAAACAGGTCAAGCAATACAGCAAGGAGTGACCGTTGTTCATACTATGTTTGGGTGGGAATCACTTTCCTCGCCAGGGTTCTCCGGATTTACCGAGGACAGCTCATGAATTCCACTTTGGGACTCTTCTAGTCAGACTGCTGGGAGAGATGCCCCGTCCCGTGCAGTGCGTGTGTGTGACAGGAGGGGAGAAAAATGCCAAAACAAAAACCAGCTCCAGAAAACTGAATGATAGGGTGGTGGTTTTAAGAGGAAGTTTCGGTAGAAGACCTTAAGTATATTCCAGTGGTTTGCAAGACTAGCCACACATTAGAGTTACATGGGGAGCTTTAAAAAAAAAATCCAGAGGCTCAAGCTGCACCCCAGACTAGTTAGATTAGAATCTCTGGGGATGGGAAGGGGCAGCGGGATTATTTAAAGTGTTCCAGGTGGTTACGTTGAGCAGCACAAGTCCATATGGGGCTGGTCAGAGTAAAGGTCTCCCCTCCCCAGTCGAGCTCTGGCCCTGTCGAAAACACCAAAGGACGCTGATGGAAAGGCCAGTTTCTCATCTTCATGGAGAGTAACCCCAAGAACATTTCCCTTTAGTAATTCACCTGAGTCTGATTGGCGGAGTCCATCCTAGGTTTCCTACCCCCTTGAATACCTTCCCTGGTTAAATGAAATCCTTGACTTGGAAATCACCTTGGTCCATGGATCCGACATGGGGTATTTGTGGCACAGTCATGATATTCTTTCCTAAATGTTTTTTATCACTCTTTGTCGGTTAGTAAGAGCTTTATAAGAAGGAAAACAACAGTTTTCTCTGTTTCCCTGGCTCATGCTTACTGTAGCAAAATGAATAAACCCTGTGTTCCCCAATGCTGGAGCCAATTGTAGAGGGATTCCAGGAAAGGAACTCTTATAGGTTTTCATGGAAACCTGTCAGTATTAAGACATTCTAGAGTTTAGAAGTTGAGTAGAGAGACTTTTAAAATTATGTAGCATTGGGGCACCTGGGTGGCTCAGTCAGTTAAAGCATCTGCCTTCGACTCAGGTCATGATCCCTGGGTCCTGGGATTGAGCCCCTGCATTGGGCTCTCTGCTCAGAAGGGAGTCTGCTTCTCCCTCTCCCTCTTGTGCTCTCTCTCTCTTTCTCTCTCTCACTCTCTCTCAAATAAATAAATAAAATCTTTAAAAAAAATAAAAAATAGCGGGGGCCTGGGTGGATCAGATGGTTAAAAAAATAAAAAATAAAATTATCTAACATGATCCTCCTACTTGATTGTAGAACACTTTGCTTTTACTTCCATATGTGATATAAAAACGCAAAGTATATCAGGGCCCAGCAGTGTTTTAGAATTGATACCAGATCTTTGTTTATTCTCCCACGACCTTCTCCACCATTCCTTTCTGTTCCACCACTGTAGGCCAGTAGTCTTTATTCCTGCTTGAGCTCATAGAATTGGTATGAAAGGCAAGTTGGCATTACAGAAAAGAGCTGAAGGTCAAGGCCAGTTATGGAGCTGTTGAAGACTTAATTTCAAGGCCCATTAGAGCTCTCTGTTTATTAAGTGAATGTAATATCTTTTTATTCAGGAAAACAGCTCTGGATAGTGTTTTGATAAAAAAAAGTTTTCTAGCACCCAGTTTAGCTACACTAAGTGCTCTCCACATTCACCTTCTAAAATATTTTGTTCTTGATAATACTTTTTTTTTTTTAAAAAAGGAACTTTTCTGAGAATAACTGGGTGGGACTCTTTAGTAATACTATGACCACCCCCAAAAATTTCAACATTCTGAGAGCAAAGGGAAAGAAAGAAATCCACTACCATTTACTCAATTTAGAAAAAAGATCTGTGATAAAATTCTATGCATTAGGAAAAATGAAATATGCAAGTTTGCAACTTACTGAGAATTATTGTAAACAACAGCTTCAATGTGTGGTGTTCCAGTCGCTTCATACACATGACACCATTTCGCCAACACCCGTTCACCAAGTGGAGATAATTGCTCACATTTTACAGATGAGGAAAAAAACTGAAAAGCTAAGTAATTTTCCAAAATCTATGCAGCTAATAAGTGACCAGGTCTGATTTATACCGAGTTTAATCTGATTTCAAAATCTGTACTTCTCCAACCCTACATCACTATATTCTTTGTATTGGACCCAGTTGATGAAAGTTTCTTCTGTGTAGACGACATTGAATTTGGTACTTTGGGAGCTCCCTTGGGAGCCCACCTGCTTCTGGTGTCAGCAGTTAACCAAGTCTTTGTACTTGACCTTCCAAAAACTAGCTGTCTGTTCTCATCAAGTCACTCTACCCCTTTAAGACTCATTCCTACACTGACTAAGCAAGAATATGGGGCTGAAATAGTCCCTATAGAGCTTTCCAATTCCCAAACAATAAATTTATGTAATTAGGTCAAAATACTTTTTAAAATAGCAAGTAAGTCTATGACTTTGGCAGACGCAAAGGAACATGGCTCTCACTCTATCCCAGGAACCATATAACGACTAAATCAGAGACTTTTCACAAACTGGGAAGCACATTGTATTCAGAGGCACGTTAAGAATGTGCCAATACTTGTGTCCAAGAATCTGTAATCTACTAGGGAGGTTTTATGTGATGAATGCGGTGAGAATGCCACAGCCAGTGAGGGCAGGGGGTCAAAACGAGAGAGAAGACCCTGGCCTTTGGAGCAGAGGAGGATAATGGCCCAGGGATTCAGCTCAATGTGATGAATGAACATCAGTGCAATAGGGAAAACATATGAAAGGTGATAAGAATGGTATGAGCACGTATCTGCAGTCAGGTAAAGGTTAGTTGATTCCAAGAATAGTTAGAGGCCTAAGGGAGAACTTGGGGGCGTGAACTAGAGCAATGGAAGAAGGGGTTGAAGAGGCTAAGGGATAGGCTGCCGAGAGGTGAGAGAGCTTCAAACACGAGGCTTCTTCCTTTTCTGCGACTCGGAAGCACGGAGGGACTGCCGAAGATCTTAAGCAGGGAAGTCCAGGGTTGACTTGGAAGTCGTGCGCAAGAGGCTGCAGGGGGAGCGACTTTGTCAGGAAAGACCCCATTTCCCTGACTGCGCGATAGTTCAGGCTGTTAAGTTTGGAGAATGGAAATGTCTTTAATTTTAGTTTTCAAGTGAATAAATCTATAATAATGAAACAGTCTCGTTACGCTACAAAACCCCTGACACAATTACTCTAGCCACGTCAGTGTTCCTGTCTGTTCTGATCAAAGATGTCTTGAAGGAAGAACCCACAGAATTTGCTGAGTGATTAGATAAGGAATAAGGGGAAAAAAAAAGAGCGTTAAGGATGACTCAGAGGTTTGGTGTCTGTGAGATGAGGGGCCCTTTTTAGAAGAACTACCCATTCCAGAGTCAAGAGGGAATTTAGGGAAGAAGTAACAAATTTGGTTGCACACTGGCTGAATGCCAACTGCCTTGGCAGGGGTCCGTGTGCAGACAGATGTACAGCATGAGATGGGCATATGGGGAGACTGAGTCAGAGCCTGGATGAGTCAGGCCTGCAGGCAAGGTGACCACGGGAGAAGAGTGTAAACTGAAACTCAAACAGGCAACCCCCCACCTTCGAGTAGAGACAGTAAAAGCGGAAGGAGAGGGGAATGGAAAAAGAAGAGGATAGTGCAATTTCCTGAAAGCCCGGGGATACCAAACTGTGAGCCAAATATTATCGCTCTAGTTGTAGGTGAGGCAACTAGTGTTCAGGGAGGGAAGTTAAGTAACTAGCCGCAAACCACAGGGCTTGTGGGGGTGGAGCTGGGCTTAGGATCTTAGACCCTCTGTTATACTGCTCAGGCATTGCCTCCTCCAGGAAGCCTCCCCTGCTTACAATGTCAGACCCAGTTCCCTCCACTACACTACCCAAAGTACTCCATGTGTCTGTCAGTCCTCCAGTCCAAGAGATCCATCTATTTCTTATTCGCATTCTGAACTCAGCCTAGAATGATTCCCAACTAATTTTAACATGGCCAAGGAAAAACAAAAAACTTTTTATTGAGGTATTTTGCCATGCAGCTGCAAATGAGGGCAGTTGCACTGTGCAGAAAAAGTGGTGTATTTTTAATTAATTTATTTATATTTTAAATTTTTTATTATGTTCAGCTCGCCACCACATAGTACAGCATTAATTTTTGACGTAGTGTTCAATGATTCATTAGTTGCATGTGACACCCAGTGCTCATCCCCCACGTGCCCTCCTTAACACCCATCACCCGGTTACCTCATCCCCCACCCCCCTCCCCTCCGAAACCCTCAGTTTGGTTCCCGGAGTCCAGAGTCACTCATGGTTCTCCTCCCTCTCTGATTTCTCCTCCTTCGGTTTCCCCTCCCTTCCCCTGTGGTCCTCCATGCCACACCTTATGTTCTACGTATGAGTGAAACCATATGATAATTGTCTTTCTCTGCTTGACTTATATCACTTAGCATAATCCCCTCCAGTTCCATCCATGTCGATGCAAATGATGGGTATTTATCCTTTCTGATGGCTGAGTAATAGTTCATTGTATATACATAAGTGGTGTATTTTTTAAAACACAAAGTAGCAGACCCCTATTTCTCGTGAGGGAAGTTCAGTCTCCAGGACTTCACTAATCACGTTATCGGTGCACTACAGCAGGTATTGTGTTTGCTGTTTCTTACTAGGTAAGCGTTCAGCAGTCTCCAGTAAAGTGGCCTAATATGTCACATTTTCAGCTGCCCCGCCTCTGCCTTCCCGATGACCAACGGAAGTGTAATGCCTGACTCACGGAAGCAAATATTTCTTTGCCGAGCCCTGATTTTCTGAGATTGCAGTGAATTTTTGCCAAAGTGGAGGAAGTGGTGGCAGGAGCCAGAAAATTTATGTGGGGTATGTGTGTATGTGTAAATGCGTATTAGTGTGTGTGTGCATACTATATCTATGCGTATTTGTGTGTGTGGTGTATATATATGTGTAAATGTGTGTGTGTGTGTGTGTGTGTGTGTGTGTGAGATGGGTAACAATATAGCACAGGAACAGAGTGGGTGGCTTTGGGAGTCAAACTGACTTCATCTGACATTAGTCAGTCATTGCCCCCTTACTTTCTGTGTGGTCTGATTTTCAAACCACTCTGTACCACACATTCCTCATTCATAAAACGGGTGTGATAGTATTACCTATGTCCCAGAATTTCTGTGAAGGATAAATGAGATAACATATGTAAGCATCAGGGATGTGGCTTGGCATACAGTAAATACTCAATAAATATTAACAATAATTGATGGCAATGACTGACATGAATGAATATTTCATATACAAGAACTTGCCCACTTCTCATCTAATCTATAAAAAGGGACATGTCACGATGCAGAATCTGAAAAATCTATAAGAGAAGTAGAAAATACCCAGAGGAGATGCCGAGAGTGTTGAGATCATTCAGTTACTCTCCTTACTCTCTCCCCACCCAGTGGAATATGTTCTTTGGCAAAGATTAGGTCATTTGCAAAGGTCCAGATTTGTTTAAATATTGTCTTCTTTCCCTCCCTCCACTGCAGTCCATCTGCATTTTGTTTGCCTTGATTTGTGATCTTTCAAATTAAGAAGCAGAATTACACTCATGAGAATTGCACAAGGATGAGGAGAGAAGAAAGAAATTTGCATTTAAGGATCATGTACTACGTGTTCTTAGTTTGAGACCTAACCTTCCCACTTACCCATTACATCAATGCCATGAGGAAACTGTTACAACACCCACTTTGACTTGAAGAAACAGAGGTTCAGAGGGGAAATGACTGGACCAAAGGCTGTAGACAGCAGAGCCAAGATTCGAACCCAGGTCTAAGTAGCTCTGAAATTATGCTCCTTCCACCACATGTGTCCCCTTATAGTTTTTGGTGCATAATTAAGGCTAAATGTTTCCTTGATGTGTCTCAGGAGTATTCATTAGTGGGTAAATATTTTCCTACCACTTTTCTTTCAGTTGTCAAATAAAAGTCATTTGCCCAAATGGTGAGCACTTCCCTGGGATAAATTGTTCTTTCTTATACACAGCCAAATAGACTGCTATAAAGAAGACAGTTCACTTCAAGCAAACGATAATTGCACTTAGTGTTGAAAATGTTATCTTTTCCTCAAGAGAAGGAAAAGACCACCTCCACCTCTGGGAATTCTGTGATACCCTTTCTTTCTCCCTCCTGTGCGTCAATCCTCCTGTTGCAGAGCACTTGGATTCTCCTTGCTGGGACTTTCTTTGTTGATTCTGCCATGCATAGGCTAATTGAGGTTCAAGTCTAAATCCCAGGGAGACTTGAACTTATTGAGGGCAAGTATAATGTCAAATTTATCTTTGTATCTTTTTTTTTAAGATTTTATTTTATTTATTTGACAGAGAGACAACGAGAGAGGGAACACAAGCAGGGGGAGTGGGAGAGGGAAAAGAAGGCTTCCCAATGAGCAGGGAGCCCGATGTGGGGTGGGGGGCGGCTCGTGTCCAGGACCCTGGAATCATGACCTGAGTCAAAGGCAGTTGTTTAACCAACTGAGCCACCCAGGCGCCCCCTTATCTTTGTATCTTTTACTCTCTAGTGTAATACCATGCACAGTGTAGGCACTGAATAAATGTTTGTTAAATTATAGTTACTAGTCTGTCTTCTTTACGACCCTAGGATTTATGGACTAATTCAATAAATCCTGCAGATGTATTAACATTACCCCTGAAGCCATTATTTCAACTTCTGGCCATTCTTCTTTCTTACTTCATAGTTAGGTAAGCTTTCTCTGACCTCTATACCAGATCAGAATTCTAATAGGTAGAAAAGAGAAGAATTTCCCAGGAGTAAAGAGCCTATATAAGATAATTCTGAGTTTATATAGGAGATATATGGAAGTGAGCTCATTTCCATATTCATCACCTGCCTCTCTAATTCAAATTTGCTTTACCTCAAAGAATGGCGCCATTATCCACCTGCACCTTGGTGCCTCCACATCTGTTGCTTGAAAACATTTTACAAAAGAAGATACTGGAATGGCCCAAATAAGCACAGGGGAAGAAAAAAAGCTCAACATGGTTATTCATCAGGGAAATGCAAATCAAAATCACAGTGAATTACTACTAAACACCCACTAAAATAATGAAACTTTTTAAAGAGTGAAAAAATCTAGGTATGGGAAAGGATACAAAACAACTGAAATGACTCTCATTCCTTGCTGATGAGAATATAAGATGATACAACCATTTTGGAAAACACTTTGGTGACTTCTTATAAATTAAACAGATACCTTCTGACCCAACAATTCCATTTCCGAGTGTTGACTCAGGGAGTAAGAACGTATCTATGAAAGACTTGCACATAAATGTTTATAGCGACTTTATTCATAATAACCACAAGTGAAAACAATTTGCATGTCCATCAACAGCTAGAAAGATAAACCAATTGTACTTCCATCCACTGGAACTTCTGTACAACTACTCAACATTAAAAAGAAGCAAATTAGCAATATACAAAATATGGACAGATCTCAAAAACATCATGAGCAAGAGACCCTAGACACATGAGAATATATGCTATATGGTTCTATTTATGTGATCTTCTAGAACATACTAATTAACAGTGGCAGAAATTAAATTAGTGACTGGAGTAGGGAGTGCAAAAAGGGTAGGAGGACTGACTATAAAAGGGTGAGAGGGAACTTTGGGGGCAACAAAAATATTCTTTCTATATATTGATTGAGGGTGGGTTATATTACATATCTATAAATTTATCAATACACAACAAACTGAATAAATTTCCATCCATAGATGAATGGATAAAGAAGTTGTGGTACCTATGTAAAATGGAATATTATGCAGCCACAAAAAGGTGAGATTGTGTCATTTGTGACAACATGGGTGGACCTAGAGCATATTATGTTAAGTGAAATAAGTCAGACTGAGAAATATGTATACCATATGATTTCACTTTTATGTGGAATCTGAAAAAAAGGAATAAACAAAAAGCAGAATCAGAACTATAAATACAGAGAACAAATTGATGATTGCCAGAGGAGGGGCAATGAGGAGACAGGCAAAATGGGTGAAGGGGAGTGGGAGATACAGACTTCTAGTTGTGGAATGAGTGAGTCATGGGAATAAAATTCGTGAGAAATATAGTCAATGATATTGTATTACTGCTGTATGGTGATAGATGGTAGCTACACTTGTGGGGAGCATGGCATAATATATAAACTTGTTGAATAACTACGTTTCACCCCTAAAACTAATGTAACATTGTATGTCAGTCATACTCAAGTAAAAAAAATTTAATGTTTCCATTTGTAATGTGTAATTCCAGTCTGTAATTCCATTTATGTAAATTACACCTCCATAAAGTTGATGAAAAAAACCATAAAATGAATTCAAAGACTTCCCTTCTGGAGTTTGTGGGTTTTAGCTACAAAGAACCAAGGAAGTCATTATGCCAAGGACAGCACAAACTTTCCCCCTCTTTGCCCCCTAATTTAGTAAATCAGTTTTAAGTAATGTTAACCTTGCTTATGTAATAGTCTTAGCCTATATGGAACTAGATTAGTGGGTTTTGCTAACTTCCAAAAAACTGAATTATTACATATATACAAGGAAATTGATAGGACAAAAAAATTTTAAGCATATTAGATCAATCTTTTAATTTGGGTGGTATAATCCTGGTTGTTTACTATATTCTGAGAGGCACAGGGTCAAATCAGAGGGTCCACCATTACCAGGACAAACATGGAAGCTTCCAGTGTGACTTTCCACCAAACAAGAACCACGATGATTCCATTATCTATATGGTTTCTACCCCAGTCTGCTCTTCCCACTCCATCTGAGGAGCTGGTGATGTTTTCAGAGCTAGTGAGGAGAGTTTCTGGCTCTTTTGCAAATGACCTCTCCCTTGCTCCGTGAATCCCTACTAAATCTCGTGCCAGGATAATATGGAGGATGGAAGTGGTGACAGCAACAATTAAGATACTTGCGAGAAACTTGTTGGCCCCTGGAGCATTTTTCATTGACATCCCAGTTAATCTGCAGATCCAGTCTGTGAGGTAGATGTTAGGACCATCTCCCAAGCAAATGTCAAGCATTACTTAACTAGTCCAAAGTCGTATATCTGGTAATGATTGGGGCAAAACTTGAACCCAAATCATCTGACCTCAGATTTGGTACTTTGTGCATCAGGCCACTCATACTTCACAACACATTGCAAAATGAAAAACTGACCCCTGTAGGCAGCAGGGCTCACTTGGCACCAGAATTTTCACTACTGTTGCCAGGGGCTACTAACAGGCTCAGATATCTCTTCTGAACAATGTCTATTTCTACTAATTCAGAATTTTCAAACAATGTGATGAATTAAGAATAATTGCACCTATACTTCAGAATGTACTATGTCTACACTCCTAGTTAACTTAAATGTAGATACATATAAATAAATTTAAATGCAACACGAAAACACGATATAGGTATAACTATAGTGTGCTTTTGATGTTAATTACCATCCCTAGTTTGCTTCCTTAGATGTTTTCTATGCTCTGGTTAATTTCCCCAGAGTCATTATCAGTCCTCCTTCAGGGGCAGCAGTGTGGTTAAAAAACGGTCATTTTGTTGCCTCAGTAAGGTTTTGCTGTTTAACTATTTCATTCCCATGTAAATGGAAGTTATGTTTAAATTGGTCATTTATTTCATTGTCCATTGTTCTTCACAAAGATTTTTTTACCTAGGAAACTAGCCTAAGGAGGTAATTCAAAATATAGAAAAAAGATTTTTTTTAAGATTTTATTTATTTATTTGATCGGGAGAGAGAGATTACAAGTAGGCAGAGAGGCAGGCAGAGAGAGAGGAGGAAGCAGGCTCCCCGCTGAACATGCGGTTCCATCCTAAGACCCTGAGATCATGGCTTTAACCCACTGAGCCACCCAGGTGCCCCTAGAAAAAAGATCCTAAGCAGAAAGATTACGCTATGTCAAAAGAAAATTTAGAATGTACTTAAATGCCATTATACTTGGGGAGCAGCTGGGTGGCTCAGATAGTTGAGCCTCCAACTCTTGATTTTTTGTTCAGGTCATGATCTCAGGGTCCTGGGATCAAGCCCCAGGTCGGGTCCATGCTCAGCATGGAAGGAACCTGTTTGACTTTCTCTCCCTCTGCCTCTCCTCTCCCCATAATAAATAAATAAATCTTTTTTAAAAATACCATTATACTTGGTTAAATATCTTTTAGGACATATGCTTACATTATTGAATGCTATGTAATTATTTAGAGTTATGTATACAAATAAATTTGTAACAGATTATGAAATGTTTTCTTTTTCTTCTGTTTTTTTTCTATTTCCCATATTGAGCATATATTATTATTCATTCTAGAAATCTTTATTTTCATTTTATTTATTTGTTTGTTTGTTTATTTATTAAGATATTTATTTATTCATCATAAAGAGAGTGAGAGAGAGACCACAAGCAGGCAGAGGCACAGGGAGAAGCAGGCTCCCTGCTGAGCAAGGAGCCCAATGTGGCACTTGATCCCAGGACCCTGGGATCATGACCTGAGCCGAAGGCAGCAGCTTAACTGACTGAGCCACCCAGGTGTCCCTTTATTTTCATTTTAAAAGAAATCCTATCAGGTGATTCAAGATCATAATTGGAAAGTATTTGATTATTCTGGGAAGTAAATTGTTTGAATCTAGTAATGTGAACTTATTTTTTAAAAAGCAGATACGCTACTTGAATTGCTTACAATTTAGCTGCATTTTAATAATATCTGTTCCATAATTTCTAGTTTGAAAATCCTTCTCCTTGGTATCCTAGAGTTGAGAATTACTCCGATTTGATTTTTTCATTTAATACCTCTTGTCTCCTACAGGGTAGTCACCTGGATGCACTGTGTTTGAGAAGGGTACTTAGGGTCCAACTGCTTAACGTAGCTTTTCAACCTCTTCTCCCATTTTCAGTCCAAATCCTCAGACCCATCTTCAGAGGTTCTTGGTGCCTCCAACTTCTCAGCTTTTCTAAGTTTCTTCAGCGTGAAAGACGGGCTTCTCGCTATGCAGGCAGTTAAGTTTCTCCTCTGCTAAATCAGTAACCATTCAAACACGTTCCTGCATCTCCTTACCCATTGTCATTCTCCCATGTTCCTATGCCTTTGAAAAAATTACTGTCATTTTAGTGGAATTTGAAGGAAAAGTAGAAATAAACATGAATATTCATTTTTAACCATTTTAAACCAGAAGTGCCTGTCAATATATGGATAGATGACAAATAGATAGATAGATAGATAGATAGATAGATGATAGATTTAGAGCTTAAACATCTCATGTGATGCTATTACCACCTGAAGAACAGAGACCAATTTATTAGCCAATATTTATTTAGCATCTGTCTAGGAACTTTGAAAAAACTGGACGTCAATTTAAAATGCAAAACAGAAGCATAAGTTGAAAAATTTTGTTCCTGGGGGGGAAAAAAAACACATCTGGCAAATTAGGCGAACTGTCAATCAGCTCTTTCCTTTTAAATGGCTTGGGGAGTGGGCTCTTCTCATCCCCAATATTACCTAAAATGCAAACCAGAGAGGGAGACAAACCTTAAGAGACTCAACTCTAGGAAACAAACTGAGGATTGCTGGAGGGGAGGTGGGGGGTGGGGATAACTGGGTGATGTAATGAGCACTGGGTATTATATGCAACTGATGAATCACTGAACTTTACCTCTGAAACTAATAATACACTATATGTTAACTACTTGGTCTTAAATTAAAAATTAAAAATAATAAAAATAAATAAAATGCAACAATTTGCATCAATATTTGTCCTCTGAAAAGCCCACTAACTCATGAGTTATAAAAGAAAACCGTGTTGGGCACAGGGAGAGGTATGGAAGTGTCAAATCACATCTGAAACTAATATAATTCTGTATGTTAATTAACTGGAATTAAAATGAAAACTTAAATTAAGTAAAAAGAAAGAAAGAAAAATCTTGGTAGTCTGGCCATGTTTCTCAGTAAAATTACACACAAAAAAAATGCTAATTCAAAGTCCAGGGTCTAATGGACATAGCAGTGCTTCAGGGAGNTCCTTGTGATCTCTCTCCCTCTGTGAAATAAATAAATAAAATCTTTAAAAAAAAAAGAAAACCGTGTTGGGCACAGGGAGAGGTATGGAAGTGTCAAATCACATCTGAACCTAATATAATTCTGTATGTTAATTAACTGGAATTAAAATAAAAACTTAAATTAAGTAAAAAGAAAGAAAGAAAAATCTTGGTAGTCTGGCCATGTTTCTCGGTAAAATTACACACAAAAAATGCTAATTCAAAGTCCAGGGTCTAATGGACATAGCAGTGCTTCAGGGAATAGACAGAACTAATTTTTATGCATTAATTTAGCAACTATTCATCATGCCCCCACTTTGTGCCGGGAACTGGGCTGGCTGGCCCTTTGATGGGAGTATGTCCTGTGGATAAATAATACAGCTCCATGGGGAACCTTCCTTCTCTAAAGCAGCCAATCCAAAAGGGTGGCCAGGAATCACAGGGGCTCTATCTGGGCACAGAGCACGAAAGTTTTTTACCTCTAGTTTAAGTTTACACCATCCCAAATATGTGATGAGTCTAAGCTTCCAAAAGGGAGTTCCAAATTAAGAATTTTTCTGGGATGATAACAGCATGTACTTAACAAACAAACCAAGTTCTCTGAGAAAGGACAGTAGTTTTAATCTAGTAGCTCAAATGATGTAGCTATCTATTTCTCATGGACCAAGACCAAAATGTTTAAAAGAAATGTGAGTTCCAGTAGGGATGATGCAATCTGAAGTCAATTTCATCCTCATTTCTTTGAGCCAAAATCCAACTGACCATTTCCAGAGCAAGAGTCCCTCAAAGTCCCACCAGTTGTGGGTAGCAGCTTTAG
The DNA here is from genome assembly GCA_002007465.1 of Ailurus styani. Lineage (NCBI taxonomy): Eukaryota > Metazoa > Chordata > Mammalia > Carnivora > Ailuridae > Ailurus > Ailurus styani. Next base: position 9,554,322 of record LNAC01000043.1, on the reverse strand, counting down.
GTTGGCAATGTCCGTATTGAAGAAAATCTGAATATGGGGAGTATTTGAGAGGAAGTCTTTCCTTCTGTGAAGGATCCAAAATGTCCAGTGTATTTTCAGGAGGAGCAGATAAATAAAATAGGCAGATGTGGCAAACTAGCGGCCTGCAGGCTGGACCCAGTGCTCCGTGTGAACTCCTGCCTCTGCTCAAGCCCCGGTTCCCATCCTACCTCTCCTGCTCTAGGACATTCTATCAGCAATTGTCTCCCCTCTCGCCTGCGTCCTTAGTTTTTTCTGTCAGTTGGATCTTTCCAATAGCAGATACTGTTGTCTCTATCTCCAAATACATCGCAAATCTGACTCTGCCCCTACCAGTCTTGTCATTTCTAGCTAGAATTACTACAGTAACATGGTCTTGGGTCACCTCGCTCCTTCCCTGACTCTGTAGAAGTATGCTTTCAACATAGCGAGCACAGTCAGTCCCTCCTCAGCTCCAATGGACCAGTGGTTCCCCATCTCACCCAGGATAATGGCCCACACCCTCACTGTGGCTGACAAAGACCCAGGAAGTTCCTGTCCTCCTTACTTCTCCCTTTATCTTTCCAGACTCTTCCTCGAGGTCTCACTGCATCTGCTGCCCTGGCCTCTGAACTCACTAGGCAAAGTCCTACCTCAGAGATGTTTGTTGTTCTTTTATGTGAGTGTGAAAGTAATGCTCCAAGCTCTTTCGCTTCACTAAGACTTTTACTCAGACCTTCCTTTCTCAGGAAGGCTTTTCTCTGCTACCCTATTTAATGTTGCAGCCCACTCCAACATCATCCATCCTGCACTCCTGTTTTCTACGTCTTTCGCGCTTGCGTCCCCAACTAACAGACTATATATTTTCCTCATTTCCTTTGTTTGTTTTATGTGTCCCCATTCTTGAGTGTAAACTTGATCCAAACATTCACCCAGACAAAAAGTGATTTTTGTCTCCTCTCCTCAGTGCAAACTCTGCAGATCCTAGAATTGTGCCTGGTGCATAGTAGGTGCTCAACACATATTGGTGAATAAATGAATTCATGCACAGGGTTTTTTAAATCTGGAAAATTTCCATAAAACACCATGTTCATAGTCGTTCCGTACCTGTCAGAAGATTAGGCAACAGGGAGACTGCCTGGAGTGGCTTGGGGCTATTTCCTTTGGATGATATCTGCTCACCAATGGCACTCCCATTCTTTCATCTGCTGATGAGGGTGTCTTATCTGATTCTGCAGCAACACCCACTTCCATACTACTCCTGTTGATAAGGAAACGATACTTTTCTTTTCCTTTCTTTCTTTTCAACACAGACAATTTTCAAAGTAACAAGAAGGAAATTAAAGGGAAAAATAATTACTTTTGAGTCTGTTTCATGGATGCTCTACAGTTCATCTCCGGTCTCTCAGGCTGAGCATTTCTGTGCTTCATGCATGCTGTTCCGGATCTTCTTCCGTGGCCTTGAGAACCCACACACTGACCTCTATGTCCTGCTTTCATGGAACTCTCTCCTGAGTTCCAGACTCACAGAACCACTACTTAATAGAGACCACTGCTGGGAATTTTCAGAATCATCTCAAATCTGTCCTGTGAAAGGATTGTTTGCATCTCCCTCCCTAACCAGCAACTTTCACCTCCTTCATCCTGCAGCCAAAATTGCGTCTCCTCCAGTGTTTCTAATAATTAATGGCCCCCACAGAACACCAAGTAAACATGGGCCAGACTCCTACAGTCATCATGGAATTCCTGTGCTTTTCGGTCATGTTCAATGTATATTTCTGTCACCAAGTCCTAGGAGTTCTACCTTCTAAACATCTTCTGTTCTCCTCTTTCCCTTTTCCTTTACCGTTAACACAAGTGGTTTTTTTTTTCTTTTGTAATAATCTCTTAACTGATCTTCTGGCCTTGAGTTCTTCCAACCCTCAACCCTACTCTTCTCAATCCATGTTGTCAGAGTTGCCATCTAAAAAAATGATGTAAAATCCTACATAGCCTTGACTTTCTATAGATTAGAATCCAAACTCCTTAGCATGGCATTCAAGGCCCTTCAGGATCAGCTCCCTTTCCCATTGATAGAACCTGCCTCTTCCCTCCACACACCCTATGCTAAAGCCCAGCTAAATTCCTGGTTCTTTCCTCTATGCTGTGCTCGTTTCCACCTCAACTACTAGGCCTTTGGCTAAAATTTTCTCACTTCAGGATGCCGGCTAAGGAAATTCTCCACAGCCTTCCCACAGAGATATTCATTAACACTTTGTACAGTATTCTATCGCAGCCCTTAACAAAGATCTGTAATTATTTTTGCCACTAGACCATGGCCTCTCGAGAAAGATCGGAAGTTAATCACCTTTATGTCCCTAGCAAATAACTTTATCTAGCAGTTCATGATGTATAAGCTATCCTCAATAAACGTATAAAGGGGTCAATCTGTCAAGGACAGAGATTCGCTTCAATTCTCTCTCATTAGAATTTTGTTTCAGGGCTTGTGTACATAGTAGCCACCAATTCACAGGCTTATAATCATAATATATCAGATTACTAAACCATAAATGAATGATTTAATGTCTCTCAGTCTTTCCTAAGAATTGTGAGTCACAAGGACCTGGGTGTAATACATTATATATTTTGTCGTAATCTATCACAGGGCTGTACAAACAAGTAAACCAGTCTATCAGGCACAGAGCAGAACAAGGGACAACCTTAAACTAGGGTGAACTCAACAGGCAGAAAACATGACCTAAAGAAAATATCCAAGCAAGGGAACGAAATATATGCCATTTACAAGATGCTAAATCATTTTCTATTTAAATTTTTCTTCTTAAAGAAGAAGTTAAAAATATCAACCCAACCTCACCAATTCTGTGGCTTCTATTAGTAAATAACATGTTTGTTCTGCACTGCAATTTTAGATAATTTCTCTTCCAACCACACATAAGAACGCTTCCCTGCCCTGATGGAGATTGTTCCATTTAGCAACGCTGTCCCAGGCCTTCTGCTCAATGTCAGCTGCAGAGCTCTCTTCACCACAGCTCTTGATCTGTTGAGGACTTTGGCATCCTCACAGGCTTCTTCTCCATCCAACATCCACCCATTTTTCTGGATGACATCATATCCATGTTTGACATTCTGGACACTTATTTCCTTGACATATTCATTTCCAATGACTTCTTCTGTTGCGGACACCCCTTCCCATAGACACACCCTGGGACTTGTCGTCACCTGGAATTGCTCCAGCTGCAAAGACATTTTTTCAGACATCAGACTCTGAACGTAAATTTGAATCAATCTCTCTCAATCTATAGTTGTTCGTCCTCACTGAGACCTCCAACTCCCTGATCTCTCTACTTTTTACCCCCTTCCAGCTTCTGTCTGTCTTCATTCCTTCCTTTCCTGATAGTCCCTTGGCTCATGACTTCTCCATTATTCTTTCTAACACCCTTAACTTTCGTACCCTGTTGTTCTTCCCCTGCACCTGCCTGGCTAAGTACCAAAACTCCACAGACCCCCTTGTTGCCTGTATCTACCTCTTCGGATGATCTGCTGGAGAAAATAAGACACTCAACAGACATCAAGCCATCTGAACTGAAGAACCTGTACTGTGTTTCTTCATCAACTCTCTGCAATCCTCAATCTCACCTATTTCCTACTTTTTCCACTTTTCTCTAATAGTTATCCTTCTCCCCAACAGGTCACCCCTTCGCTTTCAGTAGAGGATTTTCCCTTCTAATTAGCAGCTATAAGGCAAGCATCAGCCTCCCCCCAAAAACCCACCCTCTGCAGTTCACTTTGCCAGTGTTTTGGAAGAGGAAAGGCTCTGTCTCTTGAGGCCCTGGAGGCAGTTTCACTGCATTGCTGATGCTTCTCCTCTCTTCCAACTCCACCCAGAGAAAGTGTCTCTTAGCTGACAGTCACTGCCTGGATCACATGGACACGGTCTCCTCAAAGTCATCGAGGTTTCAGCAGAGGGGGGAATGTGGGGCAGACCACACTTTCCTTTTATCTTTATAAAAAAACTTCCCATCCATTTATTCCCTGCAATATTATCATGTAAAGTTATCCCCATACAGGGGTGCCTGGCTGGTTCAGTGGGTAGAGCATATGACTCTTGATTTCAGGGTTTTGAGTTCGAACCCCACGTTGGACATGGAGCCTATTTACAAAAAAATAAAATATAAAAATGCAGACAAAAAAAATGCAGACAAAGCTATTCTGATACACCAAATTTTTCTGAAGAGTTGGGGGTATATATAGAGATCCTACCATGTAAGAGGAAATTAAAGAGACAAGCAAAAACAAAATTAATAATAACAACAAAAACTCTTGACTAAACATAATTGTAACAATAGTCCAAGAGAAAATAAGAAAATGTCAAATTATTCATAAGAAGTGCCCTTGTGGATGGACCCCATTGAATAGCATTGGCCCCTTGTCCTCTAGAGTTGCAGATCAGTCTTACTCATGAGAGGTCCTGCTTCTTTAATCCTCTGCAGTGTGAATATCCATCCCAATTTAAGAAAACTCCATGCCCTCTGTTTGGGGTTTGATCTGGCCCTGGGATCCAGTTCTCTAACCTCCAGGCAATGCATGTGAGGAAATGACCAGAAAGAGCAACTGTCATGCCCAGGAAGGAAAAACCTTGTTTGCCTTGCTCTTGAACTACAAGACCTACCACAGAGCTTTAAGGGAAAGTTAAGATTTCAATAAATATTGGAGGCAACAGAAGGCATAAATGAAGACTATCTTGATGTTGACTTTGCCTAAGTTGTGTGTTAGATATTTTTGTATTTTCTTCTGACAAATGCAGGTAATCTTTGACTTCATATCCTTTTCCTTAGCCTCTCATCTATGTCTTTGGAGTTCAGGTGGGCCTTCTATAATGTCTATTTATTCTTGGGCCCGAAGCTCTTGGTCCACCTATGACTAGCAGAGTAAGTGTGGATTATATCTGTACCCATCATCCCTGTGGGGTGCTATGTCCTGACGTTTACCCATAGGCCTATATTTAATGGCAAGTTAATACTTATTTTAGCAACAGGAACCAACTTAACATCCCTCATAATTTATGTGGACTACTCCCTCCCTATTATCATATAAAAGCACATTCTCCTTTTAAAGAAGCCTATAATACTGACAGGCAGTAGTTTTTACCCATTTCTTGCCAGTGGGTAAGCTGGCAGGGAAGAGAGAGAAGGAGTTGGTAAGAAATGAATATAGAATCCAAAGCTTTTACTCCTGACCACCTGTTCTAACTGCAAACCCAGAACCACCCCACCCCCCAAACTGTGGCCTGCCAGAACCTATGTAAAAATAAGCAAACAACTTTCTAACTTAAAGCTAACTGAGTCCAGCTCTGTAAGAGGTAGACACAGAGAATCATTCCCTTTGAAGAGGGATTTCAGGACTTTGGACCTTCCAATATCTCTATTTCCTGATGATCTTACTCTCTCCAACCAGTTTGTCTTCAGTTTCAGGAACTCTCCTCCAACTTAAAGACCATATTTGGCCTCAATTCCACGTGGGGCCCTGTGTGTGATTGGTATAATGTATAATAATAGATTTGACACCATTTTCACATCATCAACAGGGGGCAGTTTTAATATTTCATATGTAAGTATGTAAAGCTAACACATTATTTGTGCATACTCTCAAGAAAGTGGGCTATTGGATCTATTGGAGAACACACACAATGGCATAACTTGAATCAAGAAGTTTCTTGGGCCAGAGTGGGAGACCTTATACAAGGTTTTACAGTCCCTCAGTTTCAGTCTGAACAAGTGGTTTCCAACCCAGGACGATGATTCTTTTCGAATGTCAGAATCTAGATCCTTGTATAATTATGGTTTTACTTTTTAGAATCTTTTAATTAAAAAAATACATAATGATTTAAAAAGCTACCATGAATTCAGAAATATTAAGATTTTAGTTTATTAATTAATGGCATCTATATACTTTTATAAATATCATTTTATTAATCTGCCAGAAAATGGCTTCACCAAGCACAAAGATCCAAAGATATCTTTACCATATCTGCAGCCTGTCATCTGGACCCACTTTTTCCTCCTACCATCCTGAACCCTTTCTTTTCTTCTTCTTTCTGGCCTATATTATCTCTGAGATCCATCCTCCATCGCAATTTCTAAACTGCATTCTCTCTCATTTATTTTCATTGTGCCCATCCTTCACTATGTTCTTTGAAATTCAGTTAGTTCAGGTTTAACCATCCNATTATCTCTGAGATCCATCCTCCATCGCAATTTCTAAACTGCATTCTCTCTCATTTATTTTCGTTGTGCCCATCCTTCACTATGTTCTTTGAAATTCAGTTAGTTCAGGTTTAACAATCCTTTTTTTTTTTTTAAGATTTTATTTATTTATTTCACAGAGGGAGAGAGATCACAAGTAGGCAGAGAGGCAGGCAGAGAGAGGAGGAAGCAGGCTCCCTGCTGAGCAGAGAGCCCAATGCGGGCCTCGATCCCAGGATCCTGAGATCATGACCTGAGCTGAAAGCAGAAGCTTTAACCCACTGAGCCACCCAGGCGCCCCAGGTTTAACAATCCTTATTGAGCATTTACTATGTGCCAGGTACTATGCTAGGCACATCCATGCCTTAATTGACTAAGTGCACCCAAAAGTAATATTTTTACCTTGCATGTAAATGTAATTTCTCCATTTAAAAAAGTTAGTCAAGTATATTTCCCCTTCTCCACAATAAGGATTTACTACGTATATCCTTATTAACAGATTCATTGAATAAAAACAGTCAAAACCAAATTACAGGGATCCAATAGTTATTTCAAATTCAGTGCCTCCTAAACCTCGCCAGGAATATGCTGGCCTCTGTGGAAGTCTTTGTAACCAGGCAAACATGACATTGCTATGGCATTGTCACTTGGAACAAAATAAGGCCCTAAGGTCTTTGGGGAGCTGAGGCCACTTTGGACTTCAGATCAAATTGGAGTCTAAAGAAGCCAACCATAAAGTACACCACAGGCAGAGTGTACATCCACATTTGCAGTTATGCATCCATGAGTATAAATGCTTGGTCTCCTCTGCTACTCTTCTCCGTGTGTGACAGGCTCTTCTGTTAGGTTGCCTATTTTGTCTTTTGACAGAAGAGTAGAGCTTCAACTTTAAATATTTATTTTGGAAAGCAAGATTGACTTTTTTAAACAGAATAAACAACTAAAAAGAAAGGAAATAAGACCAAGAGGTAAAAAGATTTGTTTCTTCTGGCATGGAGGGAAGCCTGTGTGTGGAGAAGTCTGACAGAGCACTGACCAAACACCAGAAACGTGTAAGAACTGGGTGTAATTACAACAGAATGAAGGGGTTTTGATATCTGAATTTGAAAATCATTATTCAGGCATGAGCACCTTTGGAGACACATTGGTAGGGCCATGGTATTGACAATTTTTAAGCCCATGTGAGAATGGTCCCAGGAGAAAAGAAACGGGGATATTTCTGCACAGCTAAAGTTTTCATTTTCCTCTGAAGCAAGAGTCTCCTAGTTCCCAAGCACTTCTGGCCCCAGCACAAAGCCCTGGGCTGAGAATCAAGAAATGTGAGTTCTAGTAGCAAATCTCATAGTAACGAGTAGGCTTACTTTAGGAAAGTCAAAGAATAATGGAATTACAGCCTTGAAAGAAACTTCAGAATTTTCTTAATACATCACTTTATTTTCTAACAGCTGAAATGGATCTGGGACCTTTCTGTGCTTGGTTTTTGCACCCTGTCAAATGCATTCATCATTTTCCTACCTCCATCACAGAATTGTGGTGAGGGTCCGATGAGTTGGTATGAGAGTGGCTCATCCCTGTGATCTCTTTCTTCCTTGGATTCCTGTGTTAGTTCCTGAGATTCCCATCCCCCCAACCCCCCTCCCTTCTTCCCTCCCTCCCTTCTCTCCTTCCTTCCTTTTTCTAATGGACTCATCTTATTCCTTATACTATGTTTGTCTACCTTTGATCTTATCTTGATTCTGAAGGCAAGGAGTTATATGTTAAATAAATAGCCTGAAACAGATTTGTTGAGCATGTACTAACAACTGAAATCCACTACGTAATTACAATGCACCAGGCACTGGGCCACTATACACAATAAATCCTTAAAAGTGGGTAGCATTGATCTTCCTTTTCCATCTAAGGAGACTGAGAACCAGAGAGGTTAAGTGGCTGACCAAGAACACACAATTAGGAAGTAGTGGAGGAGGGACCAGATTCAGATTTCTCTGGCTCCAAAGCCCTTATTTCTGTCCATGCAAATAAGCTTGATTAAATTAAACATGATTTTGAAATGTTAGGCATAATTATGACAACTCTTGAATTTCCCTCAGGGACCAAGGAGATAATGTGCAGGAAAAATCAGGAGGAAACAAAGAAAAAAGGATCCTTTTGATGTTATTGAAACCAAAAGTCAGAGAACTGGAAAACCATTCATCATACTCCCAAGGATACTGAACGAGAAATTTTGTTCAACCTCATCTTCTACCCTTTCCTTCAGCCTAGCTACTGGCGTATAATATATGTTCTCTGGCTCCTTTTTTTCATACCCAAATGAGGGATGATTTAAAAATTTTTAGATCCCTTAAATTTAATCGCTATCCAAATGTCTTCCATTTTACATTCTTCAGATCATCTTACTTCTTTTCTCTCTCTGGTGGGACAGTGCAATGGGCTCAGTCGGGGCACTGGTTCTCAAGGCTGGATTCCATAATGAGTGGAAAGCTACAAGCCATGTCCCCAGGGAGCACTTGAACCCTGTTCTCTGCAGCTTCTTTGCTTTCATGAGGCACTGGCCACCAAGGATACCTGGCATTAAAAACAGCTGCAGTTTTAAATGGCAAATCCTCCAGGAAAAGACTGTGTTTATACCTTTCTCAGATTTTTCTACAATTTTTAACTCTTTTTTAGCCCCTACTCTTTAAATTACATCTTGTTAGAAAAAGGCAAATTTCACCAGAAGAAAACTCTAAAGAATAAGTGGTCTGAGTAGGTGAAATATGAAACCCCTCTTTTTTTTTTATTATGTTAGTCACCAACAATACCTCATTAGTTTTTAATGTAGTGCTCCATGATTCATTGTTTGTGTATAACATCCAGTGCTCCATGCAATACCTGCCCTCCTGAATACCCATCACCAGGCTCACCCATCCCCCCCACCCCCATCCCCTTTAAAACCCTCAGTTTCTTTGTTGGCATTCATTGTCTCTCATGATTCATCTCCCCCTCCAACCTCCCCCCCTTCATTTTTCCCTTCCTTCTCCTAATGTCCTCCAGGCTATTCCTTATGTTCCACAAATAACTGAAACCATATGATAATTGACTTTCTCTGCTTGACTTATTTCACTTAGCATAGTCTTCTCCAGTCCCATCCATGTTTCCTCCAGTCCTATCCATGTTGATGTAAAAATTGGGTATTCATCTTTTCTGATGACTGAGTAATTTTCCATTGTATATATGGATCACATCTTTATCCATTCATCTGTTGAAAGGCATCTCAGCTCTTTCCACAGTTTGGCTATTATGGACATTGCTGCTATGAACTTTGGGGTGCATGTGGCCCTTCTTTTCTCTACATCTGTTTCTTTGGGGTAAATACACAATAGTGCAATTGCTAGGTCATAGGGTAGCGCTATTTTTAATTTTTTGAGGAACCTCCACCCTGTTTTCCAAAGTGGCTGCACCAACTTGCATTCCCGCCAACCGTGTAAGAGGGTTCTCCTTTCTCCACACCCTCTCCAACATTTGTCGTTTCTTGCCTTGTCAATTTTTGCCATTCTAACTGGTGTAAGATGGTACCTTAATGTGGTTTTGATTTGAATTTCCATGATGGCTAATAATGATGAACATTTTTTCATGTGTCTGTTAGCCATTTGTATGTCTTCTTTGGAGAAGTGTCTGTTCATGTCTTCTGCCCATTTTTTTACTTAATTATTTGTTTTTTGGGTGTTGAGTTTGACAAGTTCTTTATAGATTTTAGATATCAGCCCTTTGTCTGCAGTGTCATTTGCAAATATCTTCTCCCATTCCATGGGTTGCCTTTTTGTTTTGTTGACTGTTTTCTTTGCTGTGCAGAAGCTTTTTATCTTGATGAAGTCCCAAAAATTCATTTTTGCTTTTCTTTCCCTTGCCTTTGGAGATGTGTCTTGAAAGAAGTTACTGTGGCCGATGTCAAGAGGTTACTGCCTATGTTCTCTAGGATTTTGATGGATTCCTGTCTCATATTGAGGTCTTTCATCCATTTTGAGTTTATCTTTGTGTATGGTGTAAGTGAATGGTTGAGTTTCATTCTTCTGTATATAGCTGTCCAATTTTTCCAGCACCACTTATTGAAGAGACTATGTTTTTTCTATTGGATATGTTTTTCCTGCTTTGTCAAAAATTATTTGACCATGGAGTTGAGGGTCCATATCTGGGCTCTTCTCTGTTCCATTGGTCCATTGTGCCAGTACCATGCAGTCTTGGTGATCATAGCTTTGTAATATAGCTTGAAATCAGGCAACACAATGCCCCCAGCTTTATTTTTCTTTTTCAACATTTCCTTGGTGATTCGGGGGTCTTTTCTGGTTCCATACAAATTTTAGGATTGTTTGTTCCAGCACTTTGAAAAATGCCATTGGTTTTTGACTGGGATGGTGTTGAAAGTATAGTTTCCTCTGGGCAGCATAGACATTTTAACAATGTTTATTCTTCCAATTCATGAGCATGGAATGTTTTTCCATCTTTTTGTGTCTCCTTTAATTTCTTTCATGAGTGTTCTGTAGTTCCTAGAGTATAGATCTTTACCTCTTTGATTAGGTTAATTACAAGGTATCTTATGGTTTTTGGTGCCATTGTAAATGGAGTCGATTCTCTAATTTCTCTTTCTACAGTTAAATTGTTACTGTAAAAGAAAGCAACTGATTTCTGTGCACTTATTTTTTATCCTGCCACATTGCTGAATTGCTGTATGAGTTCTAGTAATTTGAGGGTGGAGTCTTTTGGGTTTTCGACATAAAGAATCATGTAATCTGTGAAGAGAGAGAGTTTGACTTCTTCTTTGTCAATTTGAATACCTTTTATTTATTTTTGCTGTCTGATTGCTGTTGCTAGGACTTCTAATACTATGTTGAACAATAGTGGTGAGAGAGGGTATCCTTGTCATGTTCCTGATCTCAAGGGAAAGGCTCTCAACTTTTCCTCATTGAGAATAATATTCACTGTGGGATTTTCACAGATGGATTATATGAAATTGAGGAATGTTCCCTCTGTCCCTATACTCTGAAGAGTTATAATCAGGAAAGGATGCTATATTTTGTCAAATTCTTTTTCTGCATCAATTGAGAGGATCATGTGGTTCTTGTCTCTTGTCTTATTTATGAGTTCTATCACACTGATTGATTTGTGAATGTTGAACCACCCTTGCATCCCAGGGATAAATCCCACCTGGTGGTGGATAATCCTTTTAATGCACTGTTGGATCCTATTCGCTAGGATCTTGTTGAGAATTTTGGCACCCATGTTCATCAGGGACATTGGTCTGAAATTTTCCTCTTTGATGGGGTCTTTGCCTGGTTTTGGGATCAAGGCAATGTTGGCCTCATAGAATGAGTCTGGAAGTTTTCCTTCTGTTTCTANACATTGGTCTGAAATTTTCCTCTTTGATGGGGTCTTTGCCTGGTTTTGGGATCAAGGCAATGTTGGCCTCATAGAATGAGTCTGGACGTTTTCCCTCTGTTTCTATTTTTTGAAACAGCTTCAGGAGAATAGGTATTATGTCTTCTTTGAATGTTTGGTAGAATTCCCCAGGGAATCCATCAGGTCCTGGACTCTTGTTTTTTAGGAGGTTTTTGATCATTGCTTCAATCTGGCTATTGGTCTATTCAGGTTGTCAATGTCTCCCTGTTTCAGTCTTGGTAGTTTGTGCATTTCCTGGTATGCATTCATTTCTTCCAGGTTGCTTATTTATTGGCATATAGCTTTTGATAATAATTTCTGATAATTATTTTTATTTCCTTGGTGTTAGTCCTGATCTCTCCTCTTTCATTCATAATTTTATTAATTTGGGTCCTTTTTCTTTTTTCTTGGGTAAGTCTGTCCAGTGGTTTATCAATCTTATTAATTCTTTCAAAGTTTCAACTTCTAGTTTCATTGATGTGTTCTACTGTATTTCTGGTTTCTAATTCATTGATCTTTGCTCTTACCTTAATTATTTCCCTTCTTGTGCATGGGTTAGGTTTAATTTGTTGTTGATTCTCTAGATCCTTAAGATGTAAAGATAGTTTGTGTATTTGGGATTTTTCTATTTTTTTGAGTGAGGTTTGGATGGCCATATATTTCCCTCATAGGACCACCTTTGCCATATCCTGTAGGTTTTGGGCCAGTGTGTCTTCATTCTCATTGGTTTCCATGAATTGTTTAAGTTCTTCTTTGATTTCCTGGTTGACCCAAACGTTCTTGAGCAGGATGGTCTTTAGCTTCCAAGTGTTTGAATTTCTTCCAAACTTTTTCTTGTGATTGAGTTCCAGTTTCAAAGCACTGTGGTCTGAGAATATGCAGGGAATAATCTCAATCTTTTGGTATTGGTTGAAACCTGATTTGTGACCCAGTATGTGATCTATGCTGGAGAAAGTTCCACGGGTACTCAAGAAAAATGAGTAGCCTGTTGTTTTAGGGTGGAATGTTTTGTATATATCTATGAGGTCCATATGGTTCATTATGTTATTCAAAGCTCTTGTTTCTTTGTTGATTTTCTGCTTAGATGATCTGTCTATTGATGAGAGTGGAGTATTGAGGTCTCCTACTATTTACATGTTATTATCAGTATGTCTCTATATTTTGGTTAACAGATGGCTTATGCAGTTGGCTGCTCCTATGTTGGGGGCATAGATATTTACAATTGTTAGATCTTCTTGTTGGATACACCTTTAAAGAATGATATAGTGTCCTTCTGTATCTCTAACTACAGTCTTTAGATTAAAATCTAATTTGTCTGATATGAGAATTGCTACCCCAGCTTTCTTTTCAGGTCCATTGGCATGAAAGATGGTTCTTCACCCCTTCAGTTTCAGTCTGGATGTATCTTTAGGTTCAAAATGAGTCTCTTGTAGACAGCATGTGAATGGGTCCTGTCTTTTTATCCAAACTGCAACCCTGTGCCATTTCATGGGAGCATTTAGACCATTCACATTGAGAGTGATTATTGAAAGATATTTTATTATCATCATGTTGCCTGTGAAGTCCTTGTTTCTGTAGATTGTCTCTGCGTATTTCTGTTCTATATCACTCTTGGGGTCTTTCTCCTTTTATAAAACCCCTCTTAATATTTCTTGCAGTACTAGCTTAGTGGTCACATAGTCTTTCAGTTTCTGCTGATCCTAGAAGCTCCTTATCTTTCCATCCATTCTGAATGACAGCGTACTGGATAAAGAATTCTTGGCTGCATGTTATTCTCATTTAGTACCCTGACTATGTCTTACCAGCCCTTTATGGTTTGCCAGGTCTCTGTGGACAGATCTGATATTATTCTGATGTTCCTCCCTCTGTTTGTAAGGAATCTCTTCCCCTTAACGGCCCTTAAGATGGTTTCCTTGGTTCTAGGATGTGAATGTTTCATTTCCCAGATTAAGGATTAGCTACAATTTGCTCAAATATATTTTCTAGTCCCCTCCCTACCTCCACCCTCTCAGGGATCCCAATAATCTGACATTGGAACATTTCATGGCATCATTATTTCTCTAATTCTGTTTTCATGGATTTTAAGGTGTTTGTTCCAGGCCTCCTCCTGTTCCTTCTTTTCTATCAGTTTGTCTTCTATATCACTAATTTGTTCTTCTACCTCATTTACCTTAGCTGTTAGAGTATCTAGATTAGATTGGATCTTATTGATAGCATTTTTAAATTCCACCAGATCAGCTTTCATTTCTGCCCTTCAAGAATCTATGTAGCCATTAATAGTTTTCTCCAGCCTAGCTATTGTTTTCATAACTGTTACCCTGAAGTCTCTTTCTGATATCTTGCTTACATCCATATCCATTAGGTCTGCTGGATAGGCCATTGTTTCTGGGTCTTTTCTTTGTTGGGAGTTCCTCCTCCTAGTCATTCTGTTGAGTTGTGGTTGAGGGGATGTACAGCTGAAAATATCAACCACAATCCAGGCAAAGTGCACCCTGGGAAGGTTCGGAGCAATTGGAAACCACCACCACAAAAAATCCAGCCAAAATGAAATCCAAGAATAAGATTTATAAAGTACAAAAACAGAAACAAACAAACAGAAAGACCCACAACCCCCCCCAAAAAAAACCCCAAAATAAAACAGGGATGAAGGGAAGGTGGCTATAACCCCTCAGTGTGGGTGAAGTAGGTGATATTTCAGTTCTTCCTGGGTGTATTTTGTTCTCTTTGTCAGAGGCCACTACTTCCCAGAGATACAGGGAAATTAAAAATGGTACATGTGTAAAGGTAGTATTGAATAGGGAAAAAAGGACTACATTGAAGCTTATATCTATATCTATATCTATATCTATATAAAGAAAAAGAAAAAAAGAGTGTATGTGCGAAAAAGTTCAAGTTAAAAAGTTACTATGGAATATGTTGTATTAAACATGTAGTTGAAATGCTAGGTAGGTTAAAAAACAACAACAACAGAAGAAACATGAGAAAGAATTAGAGAGAGAGAGAGAGAGAGAGAGAGAGAGAGAGAGAGAAACGTTATATTACAGGCCATGAGGCAACACCAGAAGCTTAATGTATTATTTTCCCCTGGTGTTGGGGTTTTATAGTTTTATGGGGACCCTGGGGTTGTTGTCCTCTTGTTCTTTCAGCTTGCCTTGTGGGGGAGAGGTCTGCCTCATTATTTTCCAGTCAATCCTGCTTCAACAATTTGCCCTGCCCCCTATAAAGGGCTGGCCACTGTGGAAACCATTTTTGGGGGCTTTTATTCTCTGGCAGCTTTTCACACATTTTCAGAGGGTCAGAGCAAAGGAAAATGTCCTCCACCTCAGAGGATAGAAGCCACAGTCTTCTTTAAAGAATTTTTTTTTTGACAGAGAGATACAGAAAGAGCACAAGTAGACAGAGCAGCAAGCAGAGGAAGAGGGTGAAGCAGGCTCCCAGCTCAGCTGGACCCCAATGTGGGGCTTGATCCCAGGACCCTGGGATCATGACCTGAGCCAAAGGCAGCGGCCCAACCAACTGAACCACCCAGGTGCCCCAAGCCACAGTATTCTCCTCTCTGAATCCTCCAGAACACACAGTCTCCCCCTCTGTAAGCACCACTAAAAACCACAGCCTCCCACAGGTGGGTGCATGCCCCCAGTGATCCTCTCAGTGGTGGACCCTGGTCCCCACTTGTCTCTGCACCCCCCACCCTGTGCCACCAAAACCACCAGCTATCTAGGTCTGGGCGGGCCAGGGCCCTGGAGGTGGCCAGTCTGGGTCCATGGGCTCAGGTCCATGCCTGTGGCCAGCGGGTCCCAACATTTGGCCCTTAAGCCCCTGTGTTTTGTTTGAGTACTGTTATCAGTCCCTTCCCATCCCACTGCTGCTGGACTCCAAGCTACTGCTGGTCCTCAGGTGCAGGATGCTTTTACACTGGGGTATTACTTTCCAGTGGCTAGCTTCTGGTTGTCCCCCCTCCCCTGCTCCTTCTGTTTATCCTCTGACATCTGTCTGTGCAATCACAACTCTGTCCTCCGTCCCTCTCACTGATGATCCTCTGCCCCTGTAGAGATCCAAACATATAATCTTACATCTCAGGCTGATTTCATGGGTGTTCAGAGTGGCTTGGTAGATATATAGCTAAATTCAGGGGACCAGTTGAAACACAGTCCTGCACTCCTCCCCACCCTATTTTTAATTAATTTAAAAAGTATTGATTGTCTACTCTCTGGAAAGCTTTGTGCAGTGAACGTTGAACTGAAAGGCATTCAGGGTCCCAAAGAGATTGCGAGATCTACAACATCACCTGCAATATTACATCTGGACTTCCCCAAACTTTCCTTTCTCCCATTTGCCATTGTTTTTTTCTTTTACTCTATGTCCTACACGAATACTGGCCATTAAAAAAAAAATCTGCTGGTCAGAAAGCAACCCAATATTCTTCACAGGGAGGTATGAAGATGCAAGACTTAGGCTGGAAGATGAGACTTTACATTATGATGAAAATATACCTATCATCTAATCCCGTTGTTTATACTGGCTTTAGTTTTCCTAAGAGGGTTATTCTTTTATTTATTATTTTACAAAACCCATTTTTTTAAGAGAGAGAAATAGATAAACTTGTGGGGGGGGGCGGTGAGGGAGGGCAGGGGGGAGGAAGAGAGAATCTCAGGCAGGCTCCACGCCCAGAGCAGAACCCGAGGCAGGGTTTGATCCCACAACCATGAGATCATCACATGAGCCAAAACCAAGAATCAGACACTAACCAACTGATCCACCCAGGCACTCCTACAAAACCCATTTTTAAAAAATTAATATGTATTAAAATTGAGATACATTTTTGTGTTAATATTTTTGTCACTATTTAGTCCAGAACTCACTACTGACCATGTCTCACTTACCTGTCCACAAAAATATTAAGCATTTAAGCCTATTTTTCAAAATCAAGATGCTGGATTAAAACACAGCAAGCCATGTATTTTCCTCTCTCCACAAAAAGGAACAAACAAATAAAACATACCATCTTTGAGTACTTGGATTTCTAGAAGTTTATTGTCCTAAGTCTCTGTTAGTCAGAATTATTTCTAAAAAAGAGGAAATACTTAATGTCAAATCACATATTGCGGGCGCCTGGGTGGCTCAGTGGGTTAAAGCCGCTGCCTTCGGCTCAGGTCATGATCCCAGGGTCCTGGGATCGAGGCCCACATCGGGCTCTCTGCTCAGCGGGGAGCCTGCTTCCTCCTCTCTCCTCTCTCTCTGCCTGCCTCTCTGCCTACTTGTAATCTCTCTCTCTGTGTCAAATGAATAAATAAAATCTTTTAAAAAAATCACATATTGCACACTCATAAATATTTAATATCATTGACATTAAGTAAAATATATAGGATTAAAGGGGGTAGACATCTAAGTGAACCCATAAGAAGTGATTACTCAGAGTCTTGGTGAATTCCTCCTTGACTTTTTTTCTTATATTACTTTTACTTAATATTATATTGTGAACATTCCAATATCAATGAAAACTTCTAAAATAGTTTCACAATGGTACATTTATAACTGGTCAGAAATTTATTAATCATTTTTCTATTGTTGAATGCTTAGGTGATTTCCAGTTTTTCACCATTACAAATAAGGCAGAAATGAACATCCTCTATATACATTTTCTCAGTATTTAAATTACTTCATTGGTGGGCACTTATACCAAACACAAAAATCAATTCAAAATGGATTAAAGACTTAAATGTAAGACCTAAAACCATGAAACTACTCACAGTGAAAAACCTCTTGACATTGGCCTTGGCAATGATTTTTCTGGATATGCCACCAAAAACAAAGGCAACACAAGCAAAATTAGACAAGTGGCATTACATCAAACTAAAAACCCGCACAGTAAAGGAAACAATAGAATGAAAAGGTAACCTATGAAATGGGAGGAAATATTTGTGTACTGTACATCTGATAAATGATTCATATCCAAAATTTATAAAGAACTCCTACAACTCAATAGCAAAAAAACCAAATAGCTCAAATTTAAAAATGAACAAAGGACCTGAATGGAACTTTCTCTAAAGAAGATTACAAATGGCCAACATGTATATGAAAAGGTGCTCCACATTACTAGTGGTCAGAGAAATGTAAATCAAAACCACAATAAGATATCACTCTGTCCCTGTTAGAATGTTTGAAAGATAACCTATGTCGGTGAGGGTGGTGAGAAAAGGGAGACTTTGTGCACCGTGGGGAATGTAAATTTGCATGGTCACCATGGAAAACAGTATCGAAATTCCTCAAGTATTAAAAATATACCTACCGGAGTGCCTGGGTGGTTCAGTCAGTTAAGCATCTGCCTTCGGCTCAGGTCATGATCTCAGGGTCCTGGGATCAAGTCTCCCATCGGGCTCTCTGCTTAGTGGGAAGTATGCTTCTCCCTCTTTGCGCTCCCTCCCCCTCATTCTCAAATAAATAGATTCAAAAATCTTTTTTTTAAAGTTTAAAAGTATAACTACCATAAGATCCAGCAATTTTGCTTCTGGGTTTGGAAATGAAAGGAAATGAAATCGTAATCCTGAAAATCTCTGGTCTCCATGTTCATTGTAGCATTTTTCACAATACCCAAGATATGGAAGCAACCAAAAGGTTGCTTTGACAGATGAATGTATAAAGAAGTATATACATACAATAGAATATTATTCGATCTTAAAGAAAAAAGGAAATCCTGCCATTTACAACAAAAAGGATGAACCTTGAGGACATTATAAATGAAATAAGTGAAATAAGCCAATATGGAAGACAAATAATACACTTTTTTGAGGAGTCTAAAAATAATCAAACTCATAGGAATAGAGAGTAGAATGGTGATTGCCAAGGCCAGGGAGAAGAAAGCAAGGAGGTAGTAATCAAAGGGAACAAAGTTTTAGTGATGCAAGATGAATGTGTCTTAGAGATCTCCTATACAACATAGTAAATAATCATACTGTATTCTATGCTTGAACATTTGGTAAGGGGGTGGATCTTCTGATAGGTGATCTGATTATATACACGCAAACTAATAATAAGTAAAAAATATGGCAAGAAATGTTTAGAGATGATGGAGGTATTTATGGCATAGGTTGTGGTGGTAACATCATGGGTATATACTTACCTCCAAATTGAACAAGTTGCATGTACTAGATATGTACAACTTTGGTATATCAATCATACCTCAGTAAAGTGGTTTAAAAATTATTTTATTGAGAATGAGTCTCTTTAAGTAACAAAACAAATAAATAAAAAAAGATATAAACAAAAAAGCGGACTCTTAAATACAGTGAACAAACCTGCGGTTGCCAGAGGGAAAGTGGGAGATGGATAAAATAGACAAAACCAAGAGTACACTTACCACAATGAGCATTGAATAATGAATAGAATTGTTGAATCATTATATTGCACACCTGCAACTAGTATAATACTGTATGTTAATTATACTTCAATTTTTAAAGAGATACCAACTTCCTGATAGGAGATAAATAAGAAAAAAAGAGAATGAGTCTCCAATACAAAATTATTTGTATTATTTGAAACCAAACAATCGGAGATTTTTGGTAGAAATTTCCATGTTACTTTTCAAAAGACTTGTACCAGCTTGCTATTTTAAGAGAAAAACATCAGTCCTGGGGCACCTGAGTGGCTCAGTTAGTTAAGTGACCCATTCTTGATTTTTGCTCAGGTCACGATATCAGAGTCATGAGATCAAGGCCTGTGTTGAGCTCTGTACTGAACATGGAGTCTGCTTAGGAATCTCCCTCCCTCTCCCTCTGCCCCTCCCAGCCCCAGCTCATATGCTCTCTCTCTCAAAAGAAAAAAAAAAAAAAAGAAGAGAGAAAAACATCAGTCTACCACCCTCTAAAACTTATATTCAATGATGATAACCACATTACTGATCTATGAGGCTCTACAATTGGGAGGGACTCATGAGTTCCTATGACTCTCTGACAGTAGGTTTGCTGTCAAAGTTAAGAATTTACCTTATCCCATTTCAAATTCTGGAAACTTAATTTTTACAAGATGTGAGTTATCTACAAAGAAAAACATTCTGAGTGAACTAACAAATATTTCCTAACAAAGTTACGATGCGTGAAGAACAATACCTAATGCTAGGGCATATACAGTCCTTGCCGTCAAAGTACTTACTTTCCAGTAGGCGAGGTCATATGATGAACCTGCCTTCCATGGCATTCACTTTGCACTGTTTTGTATTAGTTACACAGTCAACACAAAACAGAAAGTAATAAGAGCCACTGAGGAGAATCAAAATAGGAGATTATTCAAAATAATCATTTTATAGAAGACACTCTGCAAATTGTTGATGTTCAAACAATGTTCTTAACTATATCCTAGAAAACGGGAGATTCATATCCCCTTCCCTCATCCATAACAAATTTGGTCTTTCATCTCTAATTACAAAATCTCTAAAAATTTCCCCACTGCATAGTCAGTGTTCATGAGTATGAAATAATATATTTTCAGAGTGTCTTCTGTAAAATGTGGTTTAGACTAAAGGCAGAGAGAGAAACAGTTCTCATGAAGATTTCTAAATTTGCAAATTTTTTTCATTATAGACAGAATGATTATATGTCCCAGTTTGTGTGGGTGGTCCCAGTTTGCCCCTGTTTTCTTGACACATAGTTGTTTTGTGTTCTCCATTTGACTCTGAAGGTGTCCCAGTTGGGATGATAAATTATATGGTCAGTCTATTTATAGTTCCATTTCCTCTTTCCCTGTTGAAACTTTGTAGATCCGCAGAAACCAACTTTGCCAGGTCACATTCAGGTCGATGTGCTCACAGACTGTGAAAATGTTTCCCACATATTCACTTTCTCACTTGTAAGTACTTACTTGCCAACTTACTTGTTGCAAGTTATTCTTCTACTTACGGATGAATCATCAGAAGGAACATTGTTTAACCAGAATGTAGGATGACTTAAGGCGCCATAAGCTTTGTCAAATGCTTGCATATATTTATTTTCTGCATCAGAAGATTTCCGTGAGGGTGTTGATGGAAAAGAGGCTTGGCCTGGAAACAAATGCAGAAATAGAAATATTTAAAGGAGAGAGAACTGATCTGGGAGGCAGAATTTCTTGTTAGCTCAGACTTAGGTTTCTCATTTTTATGCCTTGCTCTTGTAGGTTTCAGTTTTCTACAGAGAAACATATGATGTAAATTTCAAGCATTCTCCATTTGAGCCAGTTTGAACTTCTAAACTTCTTCCTCCCCGTCTTAAATATCCCAGTCTCTCTCCCACTTTCTGGTCTCTACATATACAGTTTCTTCATTCCTTAAGCCTCAGCATGCATGTCACTTCCTCAGGGAAGTCTCCTCTGATCCCCTGAATCGGCTCAAGTAATCTCATGGTCTTTACTTGTCAAAATCCCTCTTGAGACTTTAAGCTCTGTGAGACATATCTATTATATCCACTTTATCCCTCCAGCTCTAGGAGGGGATCCACACAGTTACTGCTCAGTACATTCATGGAAGGAAGGAAGGAATAAGTGAATGACCAAGTCTGTACAAGTGTTCCTATCCAAGGATCTTGAGCCAAGGAAGACATCGTTTCTATCCTGAAGGAACACAGTTAAAGCCAAACTGGAATGACTGTGTTATAAGGCAACATAAGCTTCACAGAAGAGGTAAAGGAATTCTGTAGGAATTCAGAGGGAAATGAGAACACATTGGAGGTAAGAGGCTTCTTGAAAGAGGGAGCAGTTGAGATGGGCCTTAAAGGAACATTGGAACATTGTAGGCAAAAATAATTAATACATACTTAACATTCGATATATTGTAAACCTATTATGTATAGGAAGATACTGTTTGGGGTGCTAAGTCAGTAAGACAAAAAAAGGACATGCGTCCTGTCTTAAAGGGGCCAGTGATCTAATTGGAAAACACACAGACCACTTAAAAGCGATGGTATCATGGCAAACTGTATTCTGTGCTAAAATTAACAGTGTAAACAGAGTGCTGTGGGAGATGAGGGTGTGGGGAGGGCAGAGACGGGGAGAAGAGGGATCCGTTCTGCCTGGAAATGTCTCTTCCACCGGGGTGGAGAACAGTGAAGCAAAGCCCTGCAGCTGTGAGGATTAATGAACTTCTTGGAACTTGCCTTTGTTTCTCTTGTTGCTTGGTAACCCTCATTCTGGCTCGGGAGATGGCTACCACTGGGAACAATTTTTTAAAAAACTAAACTGTAAATCCCCCATTTACACACAGACCACACTTGTAGAACTGCCCTCCAGATAATTGCATATTTGGGCAACGACCTTGGCCAGGTTAAGAGCATTTCACCCAAATCTTGCCTTCCCTTGGTGTCTGCCTATCCTTACAGGGTTATCGCTGGACTATTCTAACTTCGGTAACTCCTAGGGACATTTTGAGCTGATTTCTTCCAAAGGGAGTTGTGACTGGTTAGAATGTACTTCAGGTGAGATCTATTTATTTCCCCTTTCCCTCTTGGACTCTCACTGTGGGAATTAGAGGCTGCGCTGCTCTACAGAGTCCCCGTGGTTTATGTGCCAAATGGCGTGCCTGACCCAGCTGGCTGCTTCTGCCCCTGGGATGCTCCGAGGTTGCTCAGCAGCAGCCTGAGGGGGAGAGAAGCATTTTTTTGTTTTGGGTTTTTTAAATTTTTATTTATTTTTATTTATTTATTTTTGTCTTCAGTTTACATGAAGCCCATACGTGGACTCTAACTCCTGCCATCGACTGAAACGTACTGTGTCTGTGTGAGTGTCCGGGGGATTGGAACACCAATGTCAAGTGCAAATGCTGACACAGATTTGAGCATCCCCGAGTCATCAGCTTCATGGCCTTTAGCTAATGACTTCTATTATAGACAACTGGAAGATATAATTCCAGTATTAACTAACATCTTCTAGAAAGTCTTTGGATAAATTGAGGCCTATAAACTCCGGTAGTTCATCAAATTTCCTCTGCCCCCAAATATTCCTGGAAAGTAGGGAAAGTTGGCAGTGGACTTATTTTTTCTTGGGAGGTGGTGTCATCTGGACAGAAGGAACACTGTTAAACAACTCATTGATCTAGGACTACAGAATGGTATAAAGTGATGATGAAATCATCTCTAAATGTGCAGACACATCTCGTCCTAATCAAGGAGAGAAATGTAATTTATACAAACAGCAGGTGATGGTCATCTACCCATGCTATCAGCACCAAATGACTTTGCAACTTTTCCCCATTCCACAACAGAGTCTCTGCTTTGCAAATGAATTTTGTTGCAAAATCTGGAAGCATTATTTGTTTAAAGCAGGAAAGAAATGACAGGCCATAAAGACAGTAAAACATTCATTTTCTTATGCATTTAAGCATAGCTGATGCAGGGTCTAAATATAAAATATTTCAAGACACAAACCCATGATTATATGGTCAGTTAAACTTTGACAAAGGAAGTAAGAATATGCAATGGGAAAAAGAGAATCTCTTCAACAAATGGTGTTGGGAAAACTGGACAGCTACACACACGTAAGAACAAAACTGGACCACTTTCTTACACCATACACAAAAATTAACCCAAATGGATGAAATACCTAAATGTGAGACCTGAAACCAGAAGAATCCTTGAAGAGGGCACAGGCGGTAATTTCTCCAACACCGGCCATACCAACATTTTTGTAGATATGTCTCCTGAGGCAAGGGAAACAAAAGCAAAAATAAACTATTGGGACTACATCAAAACAAAAAGCTTGTGCACAACAAAGGAAACAATCAACGAAGCTAAAAGAAAACCTATGGAATGGAAGAAGTTACAGGCAAATGACATATCTGATAAAGGGTTAGTATCCAAACTATATAAAGAACTTACACAACCTGACACCAAAAAAATAAATAAAATAATCCAATTAAAAAGTAGACAGAAGACATGAACAGACATTTCTCCAAAGACTACAGATGGCTAATAGACACATGAAAAGATGTTCAACAACACTCATCATCAGAGAAATGCAAATCAGAACGACAGTGAGGTATCACCTCACACCTGTCAGAATGGCTAAAATCAGCAACACAAGAAACAAGCGTTGGTGAGGATGCAGAGAAAAAGGTGCCCTCGCGCGACTGTTGGTGGTGGGAATGTAACATGTTTGTGGAAAACAGTATAAAGTCTCCTCAAAAAATTAAAAAT
Organism: Ailurus styani; assembly: GCA_002007465.1. NCBI lineage: Eukaryota > Metazoa > Chordata > Mammalia > Carnivora > Ailuridae > Ailurus > Ailurus styani. The sequence goes on along the minus strand of LNAC01000043.1, from coordinate 9,530,519 downwards.
AGAGATACATTACGATCCAGTAATTCCACAACTGGATATTTATGAAAGAATACAAAGACATGAATTCAAAAAGATACGTGCATCCTTATGTCTAAGCGGCGGTATTTACAAGAGCCAAACAGGGTGAGTGAGATAAGTGAGGATGAAGAGTACCCTTGCCGTGCTGAGCACTGGATAATGTATAAAATTGTTGCATCATTATATTGTGCCCCTGAAACTAATATAACACTCTATGTTAATTACACTGGCATTAAATCTGTTAAAAAATGAAAGCAATACAAAATATTTCAGAGCAGAAATAATATCTTCTTCCTGTCTCTGGCATCCCTGAGTGTGACCAGCCTACCCAAAGACAATTATGATGATAAAATCCTTTGTCATTTGTAAATGAGACAAAAGTCTCTGGGAAAAAACCATCTTTCCCATGAAAAAAAGAAAAAAAGAAAAAAAATCTCTGACTTTTATGGCTAATTCGTGGGGAGGATTTGGTTTTTTCTTTATAGTTCTTTAAACAGATACAGCAGTATCCAAAAGAGGGTGAGTAAGGAAAACTAAGCTCTCTGTAGGAGGGAATTTAAAGAAAGAGACACACACCCATATGGTGTCTGTTAGAAAAGCTTTATGAAGCTTTTCTTTGGAATCAGCAGTCTTACTGCCAAAGAAAGCTGAGAATCTGGTCCTTATTGATTCTGAGCCACAAAGAAACTACTGACCAACTGTCACATCCTTCTATTGTACTGATCCAGTAAACATTTTCTTGCAAGTGGAACCATCTCACTGTGTGTCCGAGAAATCTCTTACCACAATATTTAAAGTGCAGAGATCTGGGGAGGGCAGATTTCAGGCAGAAACAGCCATGCGCCTTGAAACCAGGTGTCTCACAGTGGCTCAGTCGATGCTAAACCTAGTGCATTCTGGGCTCACTTGTGCCTCTGGGACTTGCCGATAATCTTACAGGGAAAAGAGGAGTTGCAGGGGAAGGTGAGGAGGGAGCACAAGAGCTCCATATTGCTTCTGGAAAAGTGCTCACGGAGTGTACCAGGCAGGATGCGTATCACCCCCCACCTTTGGATACCCCAAACCTCTCTATGGTTTCTTTATTAGAGCTGAGAGAGAAATAAAAGGGGAAGATAGGAGACTCATGCATAGATAAGAGCTAAGACACTGCTGAAATCATTGCTCTAGGAGAAAGAGAGAATTCACAGGCATCTCCAATCAGACAAGTCATCATTCTGTGTTCTCAAGTTCCTTCTGTGCTCAACATCCTTAGAATTCCCATTCCCTGTGCTTATGACATGTTGAAATCTCACACTGTTGGAATGCTTCTCTTCTGTTTCTTTCTTTCCAGTGCAAAAACAGCATGGCTTTTGGTGAGCTCGTGCCTGCAGCAGATTCACACAGGGACAGCCTCCCACGAAGAATGGAGAGAAACATCTGAGCTGAATCCCCAACTACAGTGTGAGACACTGCTGCATGTTGTACAAAGCCTTTGGCTGAGCTCCAGGCAGAGCTGGATGAAGCAGAACTGGAAAGCGCCAGCTGTCCATAAATACGTTCCCAGAGTCACAAAGATGGGTTTTTGCTCTGTTCTGAAAAAAGCGGTTTTTACTCTGAGGTTGGAGTATCAGCAGGACTCCGTAAATATAGGCTAATCCTATCTGCTACAGTTAATTCTTAATTCTCTTCCCACCAGTCCCGTTGACCCAGAGGAATATTGTGTCACTTCTGTTCCATCCTTAACCGGACTACCAGGGTTCTTGAAAAATTACATTATTCGAAGTTCTCAGGCATGTTCAATGGAAAGAGGCAATTGTTAAGTGTGAAGTTCGAGACCAAAATCCCACCTCCTCTACAAGCCTTTAGCTACAATGCCCTTTCTTGGCCCTGAATTCCTGTGCATGGCCCTGAGGTCTAACCAAAACAGCTCTGACCCTCTACTCAGTTATTTTGCTTCAGGCATTCTGTGTCCCCAAATGGATTTTGGATTGTTAGAGGGAGGACACCTTGTTTTAGCTTTCCCTTTATTTCCTAGTAACGCCTCCTTCAATAAGCCTATATTAAGTGCTCATGAAATACTTGCTTAATCAATGAATGATTCTTCCTCCCTTCTCTGCCATCAGTCCCATCAGATTAAACTGATGCCCTCAATATTTGACACTCAAGAGTCCAACTGGTAAACTGCTTTTGTAGTTCGGGCTATTAATCTTCACAATCCTACTGACTGCAGCAAAATCAGACGAGCATCGTCTGGGAAGAGCTGCCCCGTGATCATCTCAACGTGAGACACCCCATTTGCTCTTGCAGGCCTCACTCTTCACCCTGGCAACAACCTCCAGAGGAAGGGAGAGGACAGAACACATTTCCCAGTGACACTGTCATTGAAAGCAAAGTAAAACAGATAATATGGTGAAGTTACATAAATTATGATGAATGTTGGGAATGCCCGGCCTTGTTAAGCGATGCTCTTCCTATGTCATTTGGATTGCAATCCTAAAGGTCATTGCCATTGAGAAACTGAAGAGAAATCTGGTCAAAAAAACAGCTATCACCAATTCTTAGCAGCCTGGACGTAGGTAAAGTTTGTCCTACGCGTGCCTCCTACCTGCTGTTCCGTATCCTGCCTCCATCACGAATTGTTCAGTTTTCTACTATTGTTCCTGTCTTCAAAAAAAATCTGTTACAGGGCGCCTGGGTGGCTCAGGTGGTTAAGCATCTGCCTTCAGCTCGGGTCATGATCCCAGAGTCCTGGGATCTAGCCTCGAATCCGGCTCCCTGCTCAGTGGGGAGTCGGCTTCTCCTTCTGGCCCTGCTCCTCTCCCCACTCCTGCTCTGTCTCTCAAATAAATAAATAAAATTTTTTTAAAAATCTGTTACAAACATACAGAACTTGCTAACTTCTCCCCTGTGAGGAAAAAATGCTTTAAAAAAGATGCAGGAAGACAGTGATAATTAACACAAATACATTGTTAATGATAGAAAGTCAAGCATTAGCCCACTCCAGATTAAAGAAATATGTGGGGTTTTTTTTTT
>LNAC01000043.1:9346165-9527337 GCA_002007465.1 Ailurus styani | reverse complement strand
CAGGGCTCGATCCCAGGACCCTGAGATCATGACCCAAGCTGAAGGCAGAGGCTTTAACCCACTGAGCCACCCAGGCGCCCAACACACAGTGAGTATTAATGAGGCCGCTGTAACTGTAATTAACATCTCTTGCAAAATAAGTTGTCAGGTATCTTTGCACAAATCACTTAATGTTATTTTATTTTAAAAGGGAGACTTCATCTCACCCAACTGTTTGGTGATCCAGTCCTGGAATAAAAACAGCTAAAGGGGCACCTGGGTGGCTCAGTGGGTTAAAGCCTCTGCCTTTGGCTCAGGTCATGATCTCAGGGTCCTAGGATCGAGGCCCACATCGGGCTCCCTGCTCAGTGGAGAGCCTGCTTCCTCCTCTCTCTCTGCCTGCCTCTGCCTACTTGTGATCTCTCTCTCTCTGTCAAATAAATAAACAATATCGTANTTCTCTCTGCCTGCCTCTGCCTACTTGTGATCTCTCTCTCTCTGTCAAATAAATAAACAATATCGTAAAAAAAAAAAAACAGCTAAAGGTCAGCAATGATTCTTTGCTGAGACAGTGATGATATTTTCACTTTAGAGGTCTGGGTTTGCCCAGAAAGAAATAGCCAAATCTATTAGCAAAAGGAAAGAAATCACTTCCAAGCTTTTATTTTGCAAGAGAATCTTCAAAACGGGCCCAGCTGCTAGCTGGTGGTTCTTCTCCCAGACTACCTGCTCTCACATTTGGTTGTTTCTGCCCCCTGACACTAACGTGTATTTGAATTCTGTGTCATTTAATTTTGGCGCAAGGGTGGACATAGACTCATTTCTTTGTTTTCTCCTTAGCACAGCTAAGACAGATTGGAACTTTCACAAAAGCTTTTCTAAAATACTAATTAAAACAAAAGAAGAAAAGGAACAGACCTCCAGAGTCAGGCTCAGCTTCCTATGGGGGAAATCATTTGAGCATCTTCAGTTTCCTTCTAGACATCTTGCCCACATGGTGGTCCAGATCAAGAGAGAGAGACAGATTTCCACTGAACCACCTGGGTTTCCGTCTTCCCTTCCCCACCAGTACCAACAGAGCCTCCTCCTATGTTCTGACAGGAAAAGCATGGTCTGGTGTTCTGGGGAGGGGCCTGTGGCTCTCGGACGCACTGGTCCTAGTAAAGAAGCACCCGCAGAGGGCAGAGGGGCGGGGCTTGGGCTCTGGCCTCCGCTTCCGGCATTGCCCTGCTCACTGAAGTCAGTCTGTGCGGATGGGAGGGGGAGAAAAATGACACCAGCCCTCTCCTTCATCCCCAGAGAGGGAGACTACACCCTCCGTCCCCTGCTGTCTGGGAAGCCCTCCCAGAAGAAGGAACAAGCTCCCTTCATGTATCCCAGGCACCCCATATTCCTGCCTTCACCCTGTCTGGGCCAGGGCCATCTGCCTCCTGGAGCAGCACAGTGCACTTGTGCTTTATCCCAGGCAGGCCACGCGAATTTTCCAAACTCAGGGACCTGGCAGGGTGTGGACCCACGCTCATCTTCTGGGAGAGGGTCTCACCTCACTGGGACTGGCGCTGGTTTGTCCCAAGGCAGTTGCACCAATGTGCAGGAGCTTAAAGTTTAGAGTAGAGCAGCTGATGTCCGGGTTAGCCACCCTCCGTGGGTGTCTCTGCCCCTATGCTAAGGAATGGGGCAGAGCAACGGCCCCTGCCAGCTCTTTCGTCCCCTGAGAGGCAATGTCACCTCTTCCAGATGAGCTCCAAGAAGGAAGAACCACGCCTCCCAGTCCATACCGGGGGATCCTCGGATTGCACCCTCCACTCCTGGATCTCTGAGCTCCTTCTCCACAGGAACACTGCAGTGCCTGCTAGGCCAATACTGGCCAAGTCACTGACTAACACTCCAGTCTTGGAGCTCTGCTGGTTGTAAAATCTCACGATAATCATCCCCTCTTGCTTTCCTAGTCGTAAGTATACCTTGTGCGATCCCGTGTGCTCTCTCTCTGTGTCTCCCTTGTCTCTCTCCATGCTCAGGGGTCATGTCAATTTGATGATTAGATCAGTAAGACAGAAGAACATAGAAGAGTAGAAGAAACTCCCCATGGTCCCTCCCACACACACAAATTCCCCAAATGGAAAATTAGATATTTGGTCATTCTGAGGGTGTGTGCTTGTCATTCTAAGTTCAGCCGTTCTAACTGCATGACAAATGTTCAAAAGCTAATGAGTAGGAAAAAGGAACCTGCGAAATTATGGCAACAGCTTCCTCCTCTTTATTTTTTTTACGTATTTTTTTTAAAGTTTTTATTTTTAAGTGATCTCTACACCCAGTGTGGGGCTTGAACTCCCAATCCTGAGATCAAGAGTCACACCTTCCACTAATTTAGCCAGCCAGGCACCCCATACTTCCTGCTCTTTAAAAAACAATGATAATGCGTTGAAATAAAAGGCTCCACTTCTCACTTCTGGCCTCTGAAGCCTGAGAAAAGCAGGATATGAACTTCTGACCTATTAATCCTACTAAGTTCATAAACATGAATTCAGACAAAAACAAAGTGTTTTCTATTCGTCGGAGAAGGAAATAGCTCTAGAAGACATTTGTTGCTCAACTCATAAATACCTAATTGAATTCAAGAGTGATTATTTGGAATAAACTCTGAATAAATGAGCTATTTGCTCATTTATTCAGAGTTTATTCCAAATAAACAATGTTTCACATAATAAACAATGACAAATCTATCCACTTAAAATCTTCTTGCCACCCACCTCAAGCCCCTTTAACCAACAGGATGTGCTCTTACTTGTTCTTCCGGACCCCACTGCCCAATTTTGTTCCCAGCCTTCTATGTAAGCCTTCAGTTTCCTTCATCCCTGCTATTTACTCCTACAACCTAAAGCAAAACAAAACAAAAACAGACCCAAACCATCACCTCTGCTTCCCCTTCAAAAAAATCCAAGTGACTCCAGGTCTGCCGTTCACCATCTGACTTTCCTGCTAGGCCCACACCCCACACCCACGGCTGGCCTGTTGGACAGGTTTCTTTATTCCCTCCTGTCTTAGCAGAAACCAAGCTGTCTTGACAACACTTCATGCCCAGCTGCTTTTTCTTGTGAAATCCCACTGTCTACTCCTACTTATTTTATGATAGAAGAGAAATTTCTATCCTGCTGTGCCTTTAAGCCCATCAATCCATTTTCATTAAAAGTTTTTCCAACCCTTGATTTAATTACTTCCGGAGTGTAAACACACGTTCCATATGGCTCTTCTGATGACATTTGCTCTCCCATTTTTTTTGTCTCAAGGAATCCCTCCTCTCACCAGGAGCTGGAATAATCTTTCCAAATTGTGCATCTGATTATATTATTTCCCACTTTTATTAGATTGTTTCATGATTCTCTGTGGCCTATTAGGTAAATTCCAAACCGCTCACGTGCTTGGAAGTCTCTTATTATGGCATCGTTCTAATTGTACTATCTGACATGTCCCACCCCCAAATTTTCATAGCTCTCATTCCAGCCATGCCAAACTACTGCCCACCCCCATATTCGTATAGGGTGTCTGCTTCTGCTCACTCTTCCAGGGTCATTGACAAACCCCTACATTTCCACAGACACACCCAAGAAGCCTGCTTTTCACTTTTTAGGAGGCATAAGTATTTCCTACTATGTGTGTCATGCCACGAAAATTCCAGTAAAACTGTGGCAAGAACAGACTATGTCTGGGGATGGACATCTGGGTCACTGCTTTTCAACTATACGCGATCGGACTAGGGTGATAGCCAGAACTTTCTCAGAGCCATGAGTTCTCTGAGCATCCTGGACTAGAGTGTGACATGTGGGTGTTTTAGTAACTGCCTCCACCTTAAGCTGGTGGTATTGAAACTATGGTTCAGTATTTATTTGGTAAAATGGGAAAAAGATGACCTTTAGTCATAAAAAATGTGTGTTACATTATGTTAAAACTTATAATGCAGGATTCATGATATTGTCATTAGCATTCTCCTTATCATAGCTGGTATCGTTTGCAATATATCCCATACTATGATAAGTACGTTACATCCATTATTTCATTTGTTCCTCAAATTATTTAATTCTACCTTTATCATCTTACTTCAGTCACACCCTCACCCACTTCTGCTATTTCTTATCACCCTAACCTGAAACACTTCTTCTTTTCCACAGCAACGTTAACATTCTAAGGTACTCTTTTTTTTTTTTAGATTTTTTATTTATTTATTTCACAGAGGGAGAGAGATCACAAGTAGGCAGAGAGGCAGGCAGAGAGAGAGAGGGGGAAGCAGGCTCCCTGCTGAGCAGAGAGCCCGATGCGGGCCTCGATCCCAGGACCCTGAGATCATGACCTGAGCCGAAAGCAGAGGCTTTAACCCACTGAGCCACCCAGGCGCCCTCTAAGGTACTCTTTACCTGTTTATTATGCCTACTGCTCCTTTTATCTTTTCTTTACAGAACATAAATTCCACAAGGCATCAGCCTTTAAAAAAATTCTACTTGATTATAGAAGTACATTGTAGGTGTTCTATAAATATTTGTTTCATAAGTAGTCAAAGCTCTATGAAATAAATAATATTTTTAAATCCTCCTTTTGCAAATAAGGAAATTGAGACACAAAGTGGTTAGCACATAGAGCAAGTACATGGAGGACAAGAATTGGAATGGCCAGTGGATTCCAGAGTCTGCTTTCTTAACATTACATGGCAAGTAATATGGCAATTTATTTGGAATTATCTTTCCTTTAAAAATTATCACCAGTCTTGCTTACAAAGGTTAGCAGTCCTTTTACAGATACAGTCATTGAATATTGTTTGAAAACTCATGAAAGCATCAAATATGGTTTAGGAAACTTTATTTCTGGTTTCTGTGTTCCAAAAACTGTTTCCTTCTTCGACATTACTTATATTCTTTCTTTAGGTTTTATTTGTTTCTGTTGTGGTGGTAATTTTCCAAACCAGGAAACTACTTTGGAAGTATATTTAGGGCGTTTAAATTTAGATAATAAACTAAACTGGTTCTTCCAGACAACAGTGTCATGCTCTCTCTGGTGTCAGAATGCTAACTGCCAAATACAAGGGCTTGTCAGCCAGATGGTTCTGATGGTTGGAGTCATGGCTTTTAACAGCATGCTTTCCCATCTCACGAGATCTCCGCAGAGACATGACACAACCAGCAAAGGCTGCTGAGTCCATTTTTTCTAAAGGACGTCAGCATATAGGTGCACAGGGATGAAACTAATATGCATTTTTCCTACTAAAGGAAAACACACTCCTCCTGTGTCTCCTCTATTCTTAATACTTCACCACAACACCATTCACTTCTGACACCTGATGTGTGGCATTTCCACACACCAAGCCAGTCTGCGACACCACCTGGATACCCGACAGTCCAATTCAGTCCCGACACTCCCTACCTGGTGATAGTTTAGCTCCCACACATTAAGGGGTCAGTCCTACCAAACTGCGCCCCACCCCCACCTAGATGTCAATCGCAAGTCCACCTCGTCACCTGTCTTTCTGACTGAGGGGAATAAATTGGAGGTTCTTAGCACATGCTCCCTGGGTTCCATAAATTTGCTAGATTGGCGTGTAGAATTCAGGAAAACATTTTACTTATGAGATTACCCGTTTATTTTCAGAGGATGTAAGTCAGAAACAGCCAAATGGAAGGTATGTGGGAAGGGGTGAGGAGATGCCGTGACTTCTCAGGCATCTCCACACATTCACCATTCAGGATGCTCTTGAACCCAGGCCTTTGTTTGTCTGGTTTTTATGGCAGCTTTGTTACAGAGGCACAATGGATTAGATCACTGACCATTGGTGATCGAACTCAATCTCTAACCCCACTCTTCTCCCCGGAGGTCAGGGGGTAGGGCTGAAAGTTCCTACCCCATAGTAGAAAAGAACCACTGTGCTGGCAAACTGATAACCCAGTTATCATTGTCTGCATTCTTGGTAACCACAAGGAATTATTCCAGCACTAATTTATATACTGTGTCTGACCCTGTTCAGGGAACACAGATGTGCGGAGCCCTGAGGAGAGCTTTTAAAAGGGATCGTCATATAAATATTGAGCCTTGGGATGTGAAGCCATGCAAAATGGTAAGGTGGCCCTTGGAAGCAGAATAAGCCGGGTCTGGGAAAGCTTGAAGTCTGGCTTTAAGATTGGAAGTGTATCACTCCAGAGAGGGTGTCTCCAAGGGTGCATCAAATATGCATTTTGGCCTAGTGCCAAAAGGCCAAGTGTCAGAGTATAATGGTTGATCAAAGTGGAGGCCAAAGCTTATTATAAGGATCATGGAATGCATTTGGATGCTGGAGGGAAAAAAAATTAGGTATTTTGGGTAAACCAAGAGAATTGAACAGTTATTGCAAATGTATTATGAAAATTTAATAGTTGAACATTTTTTTTTAATAGTTGAACATTTAATGTTTCTATTCTCATGCAGGAACAAGAATTTATCAAGAAATTCTCAGCACTGTCAGCCGCTAGGCTGTTCCTGTGGTTACTATATTGGTTCTTTGTGACACTTCCTAGATCTTCCCTTTCCATGGAAGTCAGAAGAGTAAGATATTTGGGAACTATGACATTTTTTCTTAACAATTTCTTCCTTTTTTCATATATCTTATAATAGTTTATTACATTATGATTGATGACACTTTATCATGAATGTCACATGTGATTTAGAAGTTTTTTCTCTTTTTGCCATATTTGAAGTGGCAGCATTAATGTTCTCCCTTCCATTCTGCTTTGGTGAGTTCCTAGAGGACTTGTGTAAAAACATAGTGGCCTAAAGGAAATAGAATAACTCAATGGAGCTATGTGAGATCATTTTGTTTAAAACAACGAGTACTACCATATCAAGCAATTCCATAAAAATTATCACTTTGATGCAAAATCTTGTTTTGTCTTGTGCAATTATTTAATTTTATTTGATGTTTGTTCACCAAAAAGTTATGTTTTCCCTCAAGTTGTCCTTATAATGCACTGTCAATATTTAATATTGACTGTCAAACTATTTCCTTATTTATTTAAATATTTAAAAGTTTTTGTACATATACTCAATAGGTTTAATAGTGATTTATCACAGTAATACAGATAAGAGATATTTGTAATAATACATGTGTAGTATATATCCTTCAACTGGCTGATGGAATCCTAATATAAAGCATATAAGGAGACTTTTCACTGAGCTGCGTTTAGAATACTTGCTACCCGTATTTAAAAGAGAACGTTCAGTAAGGACTATACATTTCAATGACATTCTTTTTATACATTACAATCACTGTTACTCAGATTAGATGTGATTAGATATGGGTTTGAAGGATACCAGAAATTACACTGTAAGNTGCCTGCCTCTCCGCCTCCTTGTGATCTCTCTCCCTCTGTGAAATAAATAAATAAATAAATAAATCTTTTTAAAAAAATAAATAAATAAATAAATAAAAGAGAACGTTCAGTAAGGACTATACATTTCAATGACATTCTTTTTATACATTACAATCACTGTTACTCAGATTAGATGTGATTAGATATGGGTTTGAAGGATACCAGAAATTACACTGTAAGAGGCATTCAGATACGTGGCCTTCCACAGGACAAAGCTGAATTGCAAATTGTGGTCAAGTACTGAGGCTACCGGGTGCATCTTCGGTCTCTGTACCATGAAAATGGTATTGTGGGGGCTAGAGGGGAGTTGCTCTATTGCAAAATTGAATGTGATCATTTTTCCGAGACGCACGGGCGGGGGTAGGTGCATGCAATCTTGGTCTGGGTGCATTGTCCCTGGTGTCACATCACCAGAGATCCACCGGGCCTGACTCAGCATTTTGAAAGTGCACCCTAATTACTTGAATTATCCACTGACAGGTTCTAGGCAAGCAATCGTGTGCCCAGCGAGTGTTCAGAACAACCTGTGATGTCTGGGAGCAGAATGTTATGTTCCGTGTGCATAACCACTAATTTCTTCCGCCTTCCCCTTCAGTCAGGACGCAAAAAATACCATCTCTTCCAATCATCCCAAGAACCCATATTATCATAAATGATCAAAATTGCATAAGAAGCTTTACAATGACTTTAGATTTCCCTCCCATATAAACTCTGAAATTTCGAATAGGGGCAGTCCTAGGAGGGTTGGGAGGCTGTAGAGGCAGGACTCGTAAGAGGGAAAACATCTCTGGCAGAACCTCGCCTAATTAGCCCTCAAGGATTGCTATCTCCTGGAGTCAGTAGCCTTGTTCCTCTTTTGGGACCATATTTTGGGTGGGGAAAAGGAGGGACTAGAATGTGCCCACAAACAAAACCTAGTAAATGGCATGATAAAGGAAACTTAGATTTACAGCAAAATATCTGAGCTCCCCTCCACCCCCTTTGGAGGACCTGGTGCACTTATCAACCAGACTAGTGATGGAATTTCAGATCCCAGGAGGCAGGAGCAAAGGCAGAGAGTCCTGATCTTCAGAGGGCCAGGGATGTCATTATTAGAGACCACATGGGGATTTGGATGGCAGGAAATAGCCATAAGCCCAAGGGACTCAGGAATACCTGAATTATGCTTTGCCAAATACACTCCACCTTCTCTGTCATCACTCTGTCCCCTCCCCTGCTCTGTTGGCCTGGCTCCCTTACAGGGAGGTGTAGGGTCAGGAAACTACCCCAGCTACGGCCTGGCCTCTCATTTCCTTGAGCTCCATATCTCTAGTGACATTCTCCTCACTCAGCACGCTTTCCAATGGCCATCCTAGACTTGGTTGCTCTTAAGACTTTCAATGACATTTTCAACCCTTCTCTTCCTTTCTTGAAATGCAGACCTCTTTACTTCTTCCCAGTCTTTGAGGAAATGCTCTTATCTCCTACTTAAGTGGGAAAACAGAAGCCGGAACAGGCACCTTATATGCAACCAAACAGTGTCCATACCTGTTCTTTCCTTTTCCCCCTGTAAAGTGGAGATGCCCATCCTCCCATCTGAGGTCATTTCCCACAGCTGAGTTCTGAATCTTATCCACCACGGCTTTATCAGGAAATCTGTGTGGCTCTCTCATGCCAATCTCCTCTACCCTCCCCTCTGTCTAGTGCAGCCAACCTACCCCTTACCCAGAGGTGCCACTCCAGCTACTGCCCTCTGTCTTTGCTCTCTTTAACAGCCAAATACAATTTTTGTTAGTCTTTAAAATTACACTAGTGTTTTCTATTAGATATATAAAATTATAGTTCTTATATATAAAACACACTCATATTACATGAGTACAAAATGCCAAATAAATACTTTCTCTTCCTAGACATTCCCCAAATACAAATCCCAGAAATAATCACTATGAAATTGTGTATGTCTGTATGTAATGTATATAGGTGCATAAGAATTTCTTACATGGGGTGTGTCTGGGTGGCTCAGTTGGTTGAGCATCCAACTCTTGGTTTTGGTTCAGGTCATGATTTCAGGGGTCCTGGGATCAAGACCCGTATCAGGCTCTGCGATCAGCGGGGAGTCTACTTGAAGATTCTCTCCCTCTGCCCCCACCAACTCTCAAATAAATAAATAAATAAATAAATAAAAGAACTTCTTACACGAATGGAATCATGATACATGCTGTTCTGTAACATGCTTTTTTTCATTTTACATATTTTAGATATCTTTTCACATCAGCACATATAAATACACCTCATTCTTGTTAATATCTGCATTAAATTTTGATGGTTTTTAAAACATCACATAGAACATCACATAGTAGGCATGAATACTGGTGAATGAGTGACTAAATTCCACTGTTTATAAGGACAGCATATTTGAGAACAGTCCTCTATTGATAACCTGCAGAGAGGAAAAAAAGGTGCCCCTTCTTTGCTCAGCTGTTGGCCAACCAATTGCCAGACATGTGAGTGCAGCCCCTGGGACTAGACGGTTCCCAGCTAACTCACCAGCTGACCACAGACACGTGAGTTAGGTTAACCAAGTCTGGTAGAGCCTGAGCCATACCAGAAAGACTACCCAGAAGAATCCTCATTTATAAAGAGTTGTTTTAGGGAGCTGCATTTTAGGATTGCTTTGCCGCAAAGGCCCAACAAAATATCCTTGCCATTTGCTAGCAGTTTGTTAAGCTGAAGCACACAAAAGGATTGCAGTTCTCAACTTGGCAGTTACCAAGTATCAAGCCCAGGCATCTCGTGGGGCTCATTAAATATGGGACACATTCATCTTACAAGTAACTGATCAGGGTTTTAACACATGAAATAATTTTCTTTTTATTGTTTTGTTGAGGGGGTGGGTGGTGTAGTCTTTGTGGGAGACGACTCAGGCAAAACTGACAGACCTTGAAGATGTGCTCACTCAACACATTCTTTCCAGTCACAGGGAGGTAAACCTGCCCTCAGGATGTCAGTGAGGATGGGAAAGAAGTGAGAAGGAAGGTTTGCTCTCCTAGTGCTGCTACACAATCTCGGATACCAAGAAGCTTCTCTCCGTATGGGAGTGACAAGAGCACCCACGTGAGAGTGTGGATTTCCCCAGGGTTGTGACAAAGCAGGCCAAATGTGGGAGCAGGAAACGAGGGGTTTCAGAGACGTTCCGTGGAGTGTCCCTGGCAGAACTATTGTTCAGGGTGAGAGCAACGAGGGAGAGAAGAAGAAGCCTCAAAATAACTATTATATTTTGTCTTTTTTAGATTTCTCTGAGAGAGAAAAGTGTGAGAGACTTATTGAGGTAACAGTGTTTCAAGAGGAGTAGCAGTGGATAGAGACGATTTTTAGAACAAGGGGTTCTCAGAGCAGCAGGAGGGCAAGTCCTAATGCACAATGACTTGCAAGACTGCTTGCATCCTATTTGCTATTTTTGTCCCATTGGCCAAATCAAATCAAAGGCAGCCCAAGCCCTCAAGGGATGAAGAAAGACTCTACCTCTAATGGGAGGGATTATTAAGGATGTGAATACAGGGACAGGGAGCATCCATGGCCATTTTGTTGGTGTTGTTTTGCCCTCTGCTGTAAGAGGGTGGTCTCCACCTCAGGCCTCAGGCTTACTCTGAAGAGTTTCTTGATCATAGATGGTGAATCCACTCAATATATTCATTCCACTCCCACTACGGGCCTTCAGAGGCCTAAGTCACTCCAGCCTCGCATCTAGTTCCACAATCTGTCCTGGCGTTCATAGCACTAAACAGTTGTTCTGTATGACTTGGAGTAAAAGTCTGTCACTCACAGTTATCGACATTCGGAATCAGGAACTCTATATTTAAAGTTTTGGTAACTCATCATTACTATGTGCATTTTCAAGAGCTTGGAGGAATTAGAGCAGTGAGTAATTTTCATTTCTATTACCTCTTCACTTACAGGGCTGGCATTCCTGTAATATTTTATATCCTCCTTGTAGATAAATACCGTCCTTTCTTGTACCTGGCATTACATTCTCTGCACATTTCTCCTTTATGTCTTCCAGATTCCCAGGTACACTTAAAAAAGTCGAACATACCCCTAGAAATATGTTAACATTAACACATATTTTAATAGTTGTTAACATTTACATTGTAGAAAACCTAGAATTGCATTATATAATACAGCAGCCATACGTGACTATTGAACACTTGAAATGTGGCTAGTTCAAATTTAGATGTGTTCTAAATAAAAAAATATATACTGAATTTTGAATATAGGAAGAAAAGAATGTTAAATATCACATTAATACCTTTTATATTGATTAGATGTTAAAATGAGAATATTTTTCAAATCTTGGGTTAAAGAAAATATATTACTAATTTCACTTGTTTATTTTTACTTTTCTTAATGTAACTAATAAAAAATTATACAAAGTAGCTCACTTTGGTTCTCAGAATTTATTTTAGAATTTAATCTAGGAAAAATAAGGGTGAAGTGATTATATTAATATCAGAGAAATTAGATTTGAGAATAAAATATTATCAAAGATAAAGTTTACTCCATAATGATAGGGGGTCAATTCATCAAGAAAACATACAAATTCCAAACAATGATGCCCCTAATAATAGAACTTCAAAATGCATGAAGCAAAAACTGAAAGCTGCATGGAAAAATAGATGAATCCACAATTAGAGTTGGGAATTTTGATAGCCCTCTATCAATGATTGATAAAACAACTAGACAGAAAATTAGCAAGAATAGAGAAGACTGGAACAATACTAGCAGCCAACCTGACCTGATGTGTATAGGAAACAGCCTCTCAACAACAGCAAAACACACAAGTATTTTTCAAGTGTACATGGAACATTCAGAATACCACATTCTGAGCTACAAAACATGTACACATTTTGAAAGCATTCAAATTGCACAGAGCATGTTGTCTGTTCACACTGGAATTAAGTTAGACATCTATAACAAAAGTATACTTGGAAAAAACTTTCAAATACTTGGAAAATAAATAACACACTTCTAAATAACCCACGGATCAAAGAAAAGCTTGAAAAGGAAATTAGGAAGTATTTTGTACTGAATGAAATTGTAACACAATATATTGAAATTTGTGGAATGCCAGTACTGGGGTTCTCATAGAGAAATGTATAGTACAAGCTGCTTATATTAGAAAAGAAGAGGGGTGCCTATGATCTCAGGGTCTTGAGATCAAACTCCATGTTGGGCTCTGTGCTGGGCGTGGACCCTGCTTAAGATTCTCTCTCTCCTTCTGTCCCCCTATCTCTGTCTCTATCCAAAAAAAAAAAAAAAAAGGAAAAGAAGAAGAAAGATCTAGGTCAATGACTTCAGTTTCCACCTTAAGAAACTAGAAACAGAAGACCCAATTAAGGGGTGTCTGGCTGCCTCAGTTGGGAGACCATGCAGCTCTTGATCTTGGGGTTGTAAGTTCAAGCCTCATGTTGGGCATAGAGATTGCTTAAAAATAAAATCTTTAAAAAAATTAGAAGACCCAATTAAACCCAAAGTAAGCAGAAGAAATAAAGATCAAAGCAGAAACCAATGAAAAGATAAAGAGAAGAATAAATTAATGAAACCAAAAGCTGATTCTTTGAGACCAACAAAATTGATAAACCTATGGCCAGACTGGTCAGAAAGAAAAAAAAGAGAGCGAGAAGCTATGAAATATCAACATCAGGAATGAGCATCACTATAGATCCTGCAGCTAATAAAAGGATAAGAAAATCACTATTATGACAATTAGTAAGGTAAATGCTCTCTATGATGTATGAGTGTGGACAGAAAGGAACTCTCCCTCACAGTGAGGTAAATTAAACTGCAACTCCTTTGCTGAGCATGTATCCAAAAGAAAGCCTCAAGCAATATCAGAGACGTGTACAAGAATATTCACTACAGAGTTGTATGGAGTAAAGGAGAGCAGGAAGCAAGCTAAGTGTTCACCACAAAGGAAATGAAAGGCCAATGTAGGAGATAAATGTTATGGAATACTATGCAGCACTCAGGAGCAAGGAACGTGAGGAACATATTCATATCCCAAACCTGCATGCATAGTTAAGGGCATCTATCTTGAATTAAAGTGGGTTCCTAGAAGTTGGGAGAGTGGGAAATGGGGAATGGCAATCAAGAGATAAGAAAAGACAGAAGGATGTTTACAATGACCGCAGATCGTCATAAGACCACAGTGTCTTATAAACTAAGAAATATGTACCTGGTGTCTGGAATGAGAAATAGTAGCATGAACCCTACAGTGTAAACTCATTGCCCTTTACAACCATTGGGATATAATAAAATGAAAAAGAAACTTGACTCGCTTTAGGGAGTGGACTTGTGCAGGGCACTTACGTTATATGACGTAGATATCCAAGTGAAAATTAGGACCAAAAAAAAGAGAGAATTAGGACAAACTGGTTTTTAGAGGTAATTATTTATTTCAGCTAGCCTGACAAATCCAGAAAAGTAAAAGATCTAAGTAAGTGATAGAAAGTATCCATAGTTCCACGGTCACTATGTATATTAGCAAGTTTTACCAACGTTATATATTACAATAAGCAATGATGTTTCAGCAGAGTTGATAAACTAAGGTTTTCTTTCTAGAGCCGTAGATAAAAGCAAATCTTTTCTCCATCTTCTTGGGGAAAGAGGTGTAGTATTATTATTTAAATGATTTTCTCTTTCTTGCTCCAGGTTTTCGATCTTCATAGTTTATTTTACTTCAGGACCACCTTTGAGTGCCGGGGACTTGAGATATATATGTATATTTACAGTGTCTGGCTATTTATATACTGGCTAGATAGCCAGTAATACCCAGTATATAAATATAAATATAGCCCCCCCACAGCCNGAGAGCCCGATGCGGGCCTCGATCCCAGGACCCTGAGATCATGACCTGAGCCGAAAGCAGAGGCTTTAACCCACTGAGCCACCCAGGCGCCCTCAGGACCACCTTTGAGTGCCGGGGACTTGAGATATATATGTATATTTACAGTGTCTGGCTATTTATATACTGGCTAGATAGCCAGTAATACCCAGTATATAAATATAAATATAGCCCCCCCACAGCCAGTAATAGACAGTATATAAATATAGATATTTATATACTGTAAACTGCCATATGTGTGTGTGTGTGTGTGTGTGTGTGTGTGTGTTTGTTTTTGTTTTTGCCTTTCAGGACTATCCCACCATCTTTAGGGACTTCTTGAAAAAGAAAATCAAAAGGGTGGTTTCTCAAAATTTCTCCATCCTCGTAAAAGGTTGTGCTTCTTCAGCAAGTCTTGTGATAGGAGGAATATTGGAAGATGAGGAATGACTTCAGGACTGATTCATGGGCAGGACACTTCAGAAAAGTACCTTGGGTCCTAGTAAAATATTTCCCTAAGAGCAGAAGCCATATCTGTTCTTAGGTAATAATCAGAATCCGTTCAAGCGCAGAGGGTGAGAGAACCACCCCTCTCCCAAAAAAACATCTGAAACAACAACCAGGATATCAGTGGACCAACCAGAAATGGAACAAAAGCCCACCATGTATTGGAGAAAATGCTAAGGGCCAGCGCCAGGATACCTGGTCAGTAGACTCTCCTGCCCACAGACCCAGGCTGACCTGTGATAAAATCTGTGCAATAAACTTTGGGGCCACTACAGATTTATCATAATGCTTCAAGGTGCAAAGAGCCAGTAAACACCTTATAAACTAACCTCAACAACGAGCTAGTCCTTTAGGACATATTATTACTATTCCTATTTTCTGAACCATCCTATTTTCCTATAATTTATTTCAATGTGTCATAGGACATAAAATTTACTGGATGAGTATAATTCACCCTCTCAGCCTCCAAGATTTGTTCTCTGAGCAAAAGACACTTTGAGAGCCAAACATCCTATAGCCAGGGTCACACTCGATCATGACAGTTTCCGATCCTTTTCCATAGACAAATTTCCATTTGATATTTCTGGTTTTAGGCACAGAGATCCAATCAAAACACATTTACTTAGCATCTTGAGTATCTCAGAGAAAACACATTTTTAAATACGGATGATATTTTCATGAAAGGGATATGAACTATTGCTGGCTTCTACTTTTTTTTTCTGCCCTACTGATCCACCACTCCTTCCCCCAACAATACCACCCCTACCAACACTAGCACTGGCCAGTATTTACTGACCACTACCCTCTTAGCACATTACATGCACATACATGCATTATTTCATGAAAGCCTTCAGTGACTCCATGAGGGAGGCAAGCCACTAGGGTTATTCCCAGCCAGAGTGCGAACCCAGGGGTGTTAATTAATTCCAGATTCTGAGCTCTTAGGCACTATAGGACATCTCTTCTTGCCTCAGTTTTCCCCTGTGTAAAATGAAAACAATGACAGCGACTCCGCTCCCGGAATCACTGTGAGTAAAACGACCTAAATAACCTGCTTAGGAACATTCTCCACATCCTGCCATAGCAGCTGCTTGAGAAGAGGGAGGTCAACCCCACAGGCCAACCCTCCCATGAAAGGCTCTGGAGTACATCAGAAGCTGAGGGTGCTCTTCCTTAGATACCTAGAATTGAACGGTGATGGACCTTGCTCAGGCTCAAGCACATGCCCAAGGAGGCAGCTCTGCCTCTGGCCGGGAGGACCCTTTCTCTAGATTCACTTTGGAACCACTCTACAGTAGTCCTACCTGCTTAGCGCCATTCTGCCCAGGGAGCCGGGGGGGATCTCTTCATCGAGACACTAGCGATGACCACTGTGAAAATGTAAAGGATGTTTTAGCTGCTCGGACCAGAGCACGCACATCCTCCCTTGCACCATACTCCATCATGGTAGTGAGCGATAGTGATCTATTCTCTTTACAGTGGCCTTGTTGAATTCTGGGTGGTGCCGCAACCTTGGGTAAGAAGGAGAAAGAGGAAGAGAGAGTTGTTTGTTTTTTGTTTTTTGACTTATTAAAGAAAATAGTACAGAAGTAAGGGGATATATTGGAAGACTTTTATCCTTCCTAATCCACGTCATTGTCCATAGGACAACCTGGAATCATTCACAGAGTAGGTGTGCGCGCCATATTACCACGTGGTTGTGAATTAAGTGGTTATATGTATGGACGGATAGTTATCTGGGAATAGAGGATGGATTCCTCACCTGGTACAGAACAATTTTTTTCAATAAATTTAAGTCTTCAAAAAATGTGTGCTCGTTTACTCTGGTGTGTACGTTTTAAGCATTTAACAAATGTTAACTCATTTCATCCCCCCAGACAACCCTGGAGCAGACATTACCATCATCCCCATTTACAAATGGTGAAACGGAGAGGCGGACTAGGCAGGAGCAGAGCCCCTGTGCTCTTGGCACATATGCTTTCTCGACTGAGAGAGCAGCTATGTGGGGACAGAGGAACCCTAACATCATCAGGCTAAGAGTCACCTTCTGAGGGGTCCCCCCCCCTTTTTTGAAACTGAAGTTACTCAAGAAGCATCTGTGACCAGGAGACATTACTCTGTGAATACTGGTAAGGACAGTGCATCCAGAATCCCCAAGCACCTCCCTTCCCCCTGCCATCACCGTCTACAGTGCTCTCTGGTTTTGAATCTTTTATAGAAAAGAATCCTGGATAAATTTTTTCTTAATTGCTTGAGTGGTGAAGTAAGAACTACTTCATATGCAAAGACATTGTATAAAATTTCATAAACCCTGTTAGAGAATTTAAGAGTACATTTTAGTGCATTGGTAAACATAGATAATTTTAAAGAAAGAGGTTTTAGGGAAGACATTGTATTGGAATTGAGAAATATACATAATGGTGTATTTTATGTAAATAAAATATTGAAACCATATAGCAACCCTGGGGTTTTTAGAAAAACTGTTTCCTGGTTTTGCTCATTGATAATGCACGCTCAGCATTCTGCCATCGTGCTTTGGGTTCCTACATCTTTAACTTATGCAATCCTTTCTCCCTACTATTTCCTTGACCTTCTTCCCCATTATCTAATTCAATTACCACCTTCCCTGTTCTTTTCAGTGTTCTTGGACCCAATTTCAACATGTGTGTGGAGCAGCAGGGGGTAGGGTGAGGGCCCTTCTCCATGCCTCCAACAGGCAATCCTCCAGACACCAGCTGGGTGTCCTAACATAGATAGTGGCAGATCCCACAAGGGAAGGGTTCAGTCCTACCAGACCACATCTGCCCCCAGCTTTAGACACCAGTCTCAAGCCCAGGGGGTCACCTGTACTTCTGACTGACTGGCTATAAAT
Organism: Ailurus styani; assembly: GCA_002007465.1. Lineage (NCBI taxonomy): Eukaryota > Metazoa > Chordata > Mammalia > Carnivora > Ailuridae > Ailurus > Ailurus styani. The sequence goes on along the minus strand of LNAC01000043.1, from coordinate 9,509,735 downwards.
CAAGTTTCCACAGCCCCCTCCTCAGGTTAATTAATTTGCTAGAGAAGCTCACAGAACTCAGAGAAACATTTTACTTACTACATCACCAGATTATTGTAAAAGGAAATAACTCAGGAACATCCAGATGGAAGAGATGCACAGGGCAAGGCATGTAGGAAGGGGGAGAAGCTTCCATGCTCTCTCCAAGCATGCCACTCTTTGCCATCTCTGCATGTTCACCAACCCAGAAGCTCTCTGAACTCTGTCATGTTGGGTTTTTATGGCAGCTTCATTACGTAGGCACCATTGATTAAATCATTGGTCATTGGGATTGATTCCAGCTCTACCCCTCTCCCTTCCCTGGAGATCAGGGGGGTGGGACTGAAAGTTCCAACCCTCTAATCACAAGATTGGTTCCCCAGCAACTATTCCTAGGTACTTTACAGACCTCATTACATAACAAAAGACACCTCGGTGTTCTCTCTTTGGAAAGTCCCAGGGTTTGCGGAGCTGTGAGTCAGGAACAGTGGTCATCTGAATGACCAAATATATGTTTTTCTTATAAATCACAATATCACATCTGTGAACTCCTTGACTGCTCCTGGCACACAACAATCTTTGGTTTCTCTTAACTACGTATCGCTTGCTAGTAAAAACAGGAATATTTACCTATGTAGCTAACACTGTGTTAAGCACTTCACTTATGATATTCCATTTAATCCTCAGAACAACCTTAATATTATTTTCATCCTCATTTGTAGATGATATTATAGATTTATTCTGTAGACTAACAGAATAAATAAATTATAAATAAAAAGACTTAAGTAAATAAATCACCCAAGGTCACTCAATGAATGGAGCACCATTCAGGTCTATTTGCCTCCGTAATCTCTGCTCTTAACCGGATTCTCTCTCTCCATCTCCTCTGTCCCCCCTAAAAAGTACCAACTCATGGTCAATCTTGTTTTATTCATTTTTAGGTGGGCCAGAGGGAGATGGAGAGAGAGAATCACAGCAGGCTCCACACTCAGCAAGTAGCCCAATGAAGTGCTCTATATCGTGACCCCAAGATCATGATCTGAGGCGAAATCAAGAGTCAGTCACTCAAGCAACTGAGCCACTCAGGCCGGATGAGTTGGTAATTTTTGAAGTCAGATGATGAGTACAAGGAGTTTTGTATATGTTTTAAGGGGGGAGGATTAATCGTTATTGCCTAATTTTAAAAAATCACCTTTAATGCATAGATATTCATTTATTTAAAGCTTAATGAAGGGCGCCTGGGTGGTTCAGCGGTTTAAAGCCTCTGCCTTCGGCTCAGGTCATGATCTCAGGGTCCTGGGATCGAGGCCCACATCGGGCTCTCTGCTCGGCAGGGAGCCTGCTTCCTCCTCTCTCTCTGCCTGCCTCTCTGCCTACTTGTGATCTCTCTCTCTCTCTGTCAAATAAATAAGTAAAATCTTTAAAAAAAAAAAATAAAGCTTAATGAAATGTTCCAGTCACCATATTTCCCCATGGAGCCTTACAGGTGCTAACATTTTTAATGTTGATTAATTTAACTTAATTAATTAATTAACTTCCTTTGGGGGAGGTATAACTTGTTTTATTAATGTTAATTCTTATTAACAATGAAATTATTTTATCTATGGTATAATACATTGTTTATTAATTTCCACTTTATTAATGAAAAGATTGAATTCCAAAATATTGTCAAAAGTTTTTAATAATTTTAGGCATATGCTGTTACCATGACCAGAGAAAACAGTTTTTTGATATACATTCCTGGGGCTCTCCTCCTATAAACAGATAAGAATAAATCGCAAGTAACTTCACCTTTATAATATAAACTCAGAAATGCTTAAAGTTCCTTTATTTTTAAATGAGTTTTTTATCCTAGATATCTTTGTTTTTAACTGTGTCATATTTTTACCATCTACAAAGCAAAAGTGAACTTGTAATTATCACTAATTATGAGAAAATTCATTAAAGTCTAAATTCATGAGTTAGGTGTATAAAAGTCTTGTGTAAACTATCAGACATTTTGTAAATGTGGTTTTATTTTTTGCGGTTTGGTACATAATTTTCCTAAGTTCATCAACATTGAAAAAAGTTTGACATACTGCAATTGGATCGTACTTTTAGAATTCCCAGTAAGGAATACTTTTGCAGTGAATTGGTTTAAACTGCTTTCTCTTCACTAATTGAACACTTCTCTCTTGTTTGCCTGGGGCTCTAAGCACTTAACTGCCTTACTCCCCAGGTAGGCGGGCTGGGCAGAGGAGCACTGGCAGAACCCCAGGGAGACACAGAGCTGAGGAGTAGTTCCTTGGGAGAGGCCTCATGATTCCTGTTGACCCTGCAGCAACAGAAGCTCAAAAGTCTCAGATTTCACGTGGAAATTTCTGGAAGAGAGTTGACTCGAAGCAACGTGTGCCAGACTGGACTTGAGCTGTGCAATGGTCAGCAAAACTCTAGGGTAAAGTCCAAACCAAGACTGAGCTCTGAATCAGGGAAAAGCTGAGTGGAAGAAGGTGGAATTAGGGTTCCAGGAACCAACAGAGCAAAGGGCACTTGAAATCTCTTCCAGTGTAAGCGGTTGGATGCCAGGTGCAAGCAGATTTGTGCAACTCTGAGAATATTTAGAAGGGTAACCCTAACCTTTCCTTTTCATGGTAGAGGTGGGAAATTGCTATCTAGAAATGTAAATAATTGGCAAATTATTAGGACATATCATTAGTATTCTTATTTTCTGAACCAGAAACAAACAAACAAACAAGGGACAATAAAAGAGCACTTTGGTTCAGAGTGGGCAACCTCAGCCATGCTCAAAGCAAAACTTGAGTGGGATAAAGCTGAGTGCTAAGTCCAGTGCAACTTGAAAATGAGTGTGCGAGAAAGCTATTCCTGCGAAGCATTACCTATTAGGAAAAGTTGGGACTTAGGTGATGACTTTGGTCTGGCAACAGCAGAATGAAATTAAAAAACAGACAAAACAAAAATGTTAGAGAAAGATAAATCTCCTTCCTGAAGTTCTAAAGCCTAGTGGGGAGAGAGAAGTCAGAAAAGGCTCAGGAATACAGGCGCGCCTAAAAAAAATTCCTCTGGCTATTTGAGTGGGACTTTCGTTTTTGTTATTCCTGAGTTACCGAAGATACCTAATGAATCACACTCTGGTGCCCTTCTCGTCTGTTAGAAAAAGAACAGTGGTGTCTGAAGCATCGAGAAAACAAGCCCCAGACACTGAAAGGGGTGGGAGTGGTAAACTAAGAAGAGAGGAAAGTTCCATGAGACCTTCAGACTATTGAGAATGTGTTCAGTCAGCCACTAGATACATCCAGCCCAGTGTTATGTCTCTGGCTAAAGCAGTAAATGGCAAGTGTTTACATGCACAATCCTTATCTTTCATGGGAAGTAATATTTGAAGATAGGCTGATTTTTATTCCAAGAAGACAATGAGTTTTGAGAAATTCCTGGAAACAATCTCCTTACCAGGTCAGGGTTCAAATCCAAAGTGCTTAGCTCCCACTAGACATACGTGGGTAAATTATGATGTAGTATTTATTACAGTACAATTAAATTTCAACCTTCCTGAAACAAAGAAAGATAAATAAATTCACCATGAATTTGTTTTACTTTAGTAAAAGAATCCAAGACAATACTAAATATTAGTTAGAAAAAAGCAAGCAATTAAAAATAGTCACTAAAAGACTATTTTGAATTATTCCTTCTGTCTGTTAAGCACCTACTATGTACTAAGCATTTTCCATAAATGCTTCCATTTAATCTTACAACAATCCTGGGTTTGTTTTTTTTAAGCAGCCTCCACGCCCAACGTGGACCCCAATGTGGGGCTTGAACCCACCACCTCAAGATCAAGACCTGAGCTGATATTAAGAGTCAGATGCTTAACTGACTGAACCACCCAGGTACCCCAATCTTGTGATTTTTTTAATCCTAGTCTCAAAAAAGGTTAAGGAACACTTGCCAAAAAATTTACAAAAAGTTTGTAAATTTTGGCTGAGCCAGAATCTGAACTGGATCCATGTTTTCCACTATAACCTAGTATTTCTAAAATAATATAAATAATTGTCAAAAAATAGGTAATTATTTAGAGACAAGGTAGAGACAAGGAACATAAGAAAATGCAGTTAAGATCCAGAACCGAGAAATACTATCTCCCTCCTCCAAACCACAAAAGGATTTAAGCAAGAGCTATTGAGTGAAGGAACACTAACATTGATACAATCTATTGATCTTATTCAAAGTCTTACACTCGGTGTGGGAGTGTATTCAGCTCTGTGCAGTTTTATCACATGTGCAGGTTTGTGTATCCACCACCACAGCCAAGATACAGAACAGTTCCATGACCACATAGATCCGTCATGTTGCCTTTTTATGACCATGTTCACTTCCCTCCTGACCATCTCCCCAGCCCTAACCCCGGGGCAACCACTAATCTGGTTTCCTTCTCTAAAATATTGTCATTTCAAAAGTATATAGAAATAGACGGATGCAGTATATAATCTTTGGGGATTAAATTCTTTTCACTTAGCATAATTAATTCCTTTGACATCCATTCAAGTTATTTTATGTGTCAATAGTCCGTTCCTTTAAACTGCTGAGTAGTTTTCCACAGGATGGATGTACCACAGTGTCTTTAAGCATTCACCTATTGAAGGAGATCTGGACTGTTTCTTAGGAATAAAGGTGATAAGAACATTCATGTACAATTTTGGTGTGAATGCAAGTTTTCATTTCTCTGGGATAAAAGGAATGCAGTTGGTGGTCACGTGGTAGTTATATGTTTATGTTTTTATGAAACTGTCCGACTGTTTCCAGAGTGACTGTACCGTTTTACATTACCACCAGCATGTGCAAAATGACCCAGTTTCTCCACATCCTTACCAGCATTTGACGTTGTCACCATTTTTAATTTTAGCCATTCTGATAGGTGTGTAGTGGTGTCTTGGGGTCATTTGCATGTCTTTAATGGTTAATAATGCGGGACATCTTTTCACCTGCATATTTGCCATTTATATATTCTCTTCAGTGAAATGTCTATTCATGATTTTTGCCCATTTTCTAATTGGATTGTTTGGGGTTCTTTTTACTGTTGAGTTTTGAGAGTTCTTTATCTATTCTAAATATTAGTCTTTAGTCAGATATATGATTTGAGAATATTTTCTCCTAGACTGTAGCTTGTTTTTTACCCCTTTCATATTGTTTTTTGCAGATAAAAAGCTTTTCATGTTAATGAGGTCTAACTGATCAATTTTTCCTTTTGTGAATTGTGTTTTTGGTGTCAAGTCTAAAAACTCTTTGCTTAGCCATATATCCTAAGATTGTCTTCTATGTTTTTTTTCTAAAAGGGTTATAGTTTTGGGACACCTGGGTGGCTCAGTCGGTTAAATGTGTGCCTTCAGCTCAAGTCATGATCTCCAGGCCCTGGTATCAATCCCTGGGATTGAGCCCAGGGATCCAGCCTCATGTTAGTCTCCCTGCTCAGCAAGGAGTCTGCTTCTGTCTCTCTCTCTCTCTCTCTCTCTCTCTCTCTCTCTCTCTCCCTCTGCCCCTCCCCACTGCTCATTCTCTCTCTCAAATAAATAAATAAATAAATAAAATCTTTAAAAAGCAATTAAGAACAAATACATGCTATAGTTTCATAATTTCCATTTAAGTCTTAGATTCCATAATGTTTCTTCTGTGCTTTATTCTAAAAGTTTTTCCTTTTATTTTATGTTTTACGTTTCAGTCTAAGATTCATTTTGAGTTAATTTTTATATGTGGTGTGAGGTTTAGACCAAGGTGTATTTTTTGGCCCTAAATATCCAGTTGCTATACCATTATTTGTCCAAAAAAACCTAACTTTTGTCCATTGATTTGCTTTTACATTTGTTGAACATATTTGTGTGTAGATTTATTTTTAATTGTCTAGCATGGGCTACTAATTTAATGAGCATTTATGGAGCTCCTACTATGAGCCAAGAATTCTAGGTGCTGAAGATGCAACACGACCCCAAGCAGACAAAAATTTCTGTGCTCATGGAGTTTATAGTCCAGTGGGAAAGATAAATCTAAACAAAAATATAAAATAACGTGTAACATAAAGTCAGAAAAAGAAATACTATGAAAATAACGGAAAGTGGTAGACAGTCATGTGTGAGGTGGGGTGGGTGGCCTATTTGAAATAAAATGGTCAAAGAAGGCTCCCCTGAATAATTGACATCTGAGCAAAGACTTAAATTAATATGGGAGCAAACCATGCAAACATCCAGGGGAAATTTTCCCTCAAGAGAAAACATGTCTTGCAAGCTTAAAAGACTATGTAGTTTAAGAGTGTGGAGAATATAGCACTGTGAGTTTCTATGGTTTTATCCTCCCACATATAACTATTACAAATTCTAGAAAACATAGAAGGTGAGGGGAAAGCCTACCTGAAGGGACCAGAGAGTGAACCAAAGCAGACTGTGTTTCCCATTCATTATGGCTGCCAACTTGAGAGAAGATTGTATTTGGTGTGGTGGGGGATGGCTAAAATTTAATGGAAGAGCGGCAGTCTTTTTGTCCTGAAGAAACAGAAACAGAGTTTGGGAGGACAGCCACTGCAAAATGAAGGGACATCTGGAAATTAAATACGTGGTGGGGAGGGGGAGGGGTGGAGGGAGTGGTGACCATACTGTGTAGGAACTCTGCCCAAATCTCCACTGATTTCTGAACTCATTAGCAGGACAGACTGAAAACAGCACAGCTGAGGAAAAGGAACAGAACTCAGATTTGAGCTGCTATTTAATGCAGAATTTTCAGTTTGGATCCAAATAAGTTAATTGTCTGCTTAAACAAACAAACAAACAAACAAACAAACCCCTTCCTTTTAGGGAGATATAATAGAATCCATTCCCAACGTCCAGGATACAACCCAAAACTACTCAACATATAAAGAAACTACAAAACCGGAATCAAATAAACAAATAACAAATAATCAATCAATCCATATTATAGAAAAATTCCCACAATCCTAATAAATATTTTTTTTCCATTCTCTCAAAAAACAGTTCAAAGGAAGAAGCAACTAAATCACATGGCTGGTGACATGTAGAAGGCAAGAAAAAGAGAAGAGGTCAAGCAACCAGTGGTCTTTAGTGATGGAGAGACTTGGTACTATACAAGAGAAATCTAATGACTTGGCTGCAGAGAATATCAGGATAGGCCCAAATGGCCTCTTCCTTTGATTTCAAGAGGTCTTATTAAGTAACCTCTGTTCCCATCCAGGAATGTATTAGTCAGGGCTGTGTTAGCCAAGGAGACCGTCTCTGTCTTTATACCTGTGGTCGTGTTGTGTATTGATGATACACCTGGCCCAGATGAGCAGGCTCAGCATTTACCAAAAGTAACCACAGTGGGGAGAACTGTTCCAATGTTATAAGGCTATGCTCAGAAAGGAATATTTCTAGAATGTTCCTCATTCTCAGAAATTCTCATGAGACTCCTACTCAGATGAAATGATTTAGAGAGTACACTCACTGTGATGATTTTGAAGTCTGGAAACTTGACCTCTGCCTTGCTTGGAAAATGTAACTGATCTCTCTGCCCTGTGTCCTGACCTTGATGACTTCCTTCTGTATTTCTGTATCTTTTCTATAAGTACATGATTTGATTAATCAAGATTTTAACTTCCCATTGATCTAGGCTTTCTCTTAATTGTCAATATGGTAAAACTCTCACTGAGTAGATTAGTGGTAACGGGTGATTCAGAGTTGTCACCTCTTTATGTCTAAATCTCTGTGAAGAAAGGGACAATGAAGTGGTATAATATTGTGCACCCAGATTATTTTACCATCCATAGTTTGAGATACATAAAGCCTTGAGATGTATAAAGGGAGGTAGAACTTACCAGTGGGGCATAAGAACTATACACTTAGCTCCTAAGGATCTGGTCTAGTGGAATGATCTGGCGAACACTACCAACAAAACCTAATGCCCTGGATATTATTCACCGCGTTAGTGAAAATCAATGAGCCAATAGGGGGAGCCAAAACAGCACAGATGAAACTTCTGGATGCTGGGACTTAAGGTCCCACAAAACTGGTGGCATCGTAACCATGGATATCAGGTGTAGCTGTAAAGTGGAGAAGAGTGGCACCCAATAAAAACACTGAAAAAACAAACTCTATTGTGAGGAAAATGGCAATTTCTCCTGTATCAGAACGCACTGTTAAGAATATTCTAAGTAAATGGGAAAACCTGCCGTTACTTCCTAGATCACTAGGGTAAGGAAAATCCACTTTCTTCTCAATCTTTAACTTAATTTCTATTGAAATATATTTTCCATGCAAAAAAGTGCAGTATCTTACAGAGCTAGTTGACTTTTTACACACTGAATCACACTCATGTATCACTGTCCAGGTGAAGAAACAAAACATTACCGGAATCTTTTTTTTTTTTTAAAGATTTTAANACTAGGGTAAGGAAAATCCACTTTCTTCTCAATCTTTAACTTAATTTCTATTGAAATATATTTTCCATGCAAAAAAGTGCAGTATCTTACAGAGCTAGTTGACTTTTTACACACTGAATCACACTCATGTATCACTGTCCAGGTGAAGAAACAAAACATTACCGGAATCTTCATGGCCCGCCTCATCTCCCCTTCCCAAGAGGGATTTCTATCCTAACTTTGAACACTATGGATTACTTTTGCCTGCTTTTGTACATTACATAAGTTCAATAAAGCAGTATGTACTACTCTGTGTCTGGCATCTTTCAGTAACATTTTATATTTTGAAATTCATCCATATAGCCATTCATTCCATTGTTGTCTATTTCATCGTGTGATGTACCACAGTTAATTCCTCCCCTCTACTGCATGTGAGCATTTTGGTAGTTTCTAGTTTGGAGCTATTACGGATAGGGCTGCTACAAACACTCTAATCTCGTCGTTGTTGAACAGATGCATGCACATCTGAAGGGCCGTGCATAGGGGTGGAATTGCTAGATCACAGCATAGGCACATATTCAACTTTAGTAAGTACAACCAAAGAATTTTCCAAGGCAGTTGGACAAACTTGCAATTTCACCAACAGTTTTTTTCAGAGTTGGGGTTGCCATACGTTTCTGCTAACACTTGGTGTTTTCTCATTTTAGCAGTTCTTCTGGGTATATACTGAAATCGCTCTGTGCTTTATTTTGGGGGAGGGGTTGTTTTGTTTTGTTTAAATAGTTGCTCTTTTATTGTTTCTCAGTACATAACCACTGTATCTATACTTGAAATTCTTATGAAAAAGGCTAATCCTTAGTGTATTTGTGAGTAGGATGTGTGTGTGTTTGTCTGTGTGTGTGTGTTTCCTTGGCCAACTTTAATTCTTAGGGAAATCAACAACCACTTAAGACATCCAACCTAAGAAACAAAATTCAGCAGCAGATTCTTTATTTCTGCAAAGTTATATTATACTTAAAGTTCATAGTCAAATAAGCAAATGCATTTCTAGAGTTAATTTGTTTTCTGGAATCTTTATGCCCTGTAGTACATTGAAATCCTGTTCTTTTGCTAATTGCATGCATATTTATGGGAAAATATTTCATCAGTTTATGATGTTTATGTGCTCATATTAAAGGATTTCTGCTTTATTTTTTAAAATGGATTCAATTTGTTTAAAATTTAAAAAAAAAACAATTTACCCATTTCTCTCACCCCACACTTTACCTCTGTCAATCATCAATCCGTTCTCTGTACNTAAAATGGATTCAATTTGTTTAAAATTTAAAAAAAAAACAATTTACCCATTTCTCTCACCCCCACACTTTACCTCTGTCAATCATCAATCCGTTCTCTGTACCTATGAGCTTTTATACATATTAGATTCCACATATAAGAGAGATCATACGGTATTTGTGTTTCTCTGCCTGTCTTATTTCACTTGGCCTAATGGCCTCGAGGTCCATCCATGTGGTACCCCAACCATACACTATTGTTTCCATTATAATTTCCCTGATAATTAATGAAACCGATCATCCTTTTATATGTCTATAGGCCAGTAGAATATCCTTTGTTGTGGAGGATCTTTAGGTCTTTTTTCCATTCTTCTAGTGGGTTGATTATATTTTTCTTATTGATTTGTAATGATTCTTTATATATTTTGGATGTAAGTCCTTAGTTGGACATGGGTGCAAATACCACTTTCCAGTCTGTGGCTTGCCTTTTGGGGTCTATACTAGTGTGCTAGTCTGCCCTAGCAAACTGTCACACATTGGGTGTCTTAAACAACAGAGACTTATTTTCTCACAGTTCTGAAGGCTAGAAGTCTGAGGTCAAAGTGTTAGCATGTTTGGTTTCTTATGAGAGCTGGAAGGGAGAATTTTGTTCCAGAATATGGTTATCTCTCTGCATGTATACATGTCTAAGCTCTGTGTGTATGGTCCAGATTTCCTCTTCTAATGAGGACACCAAGCATATTGGACTAGGGCCCACCCTAAAGACCTTATTCTAACTTAATCACCTTTTTAAAGACCTTATCTCTGCATGCAATTGCATTCTGAGGTATTAGCGTTCCTCAAGCTTGAATATACATCCCCCCTAAGAGGGGTATGGGGGGAATAATTTAGCCAATTCATTGGCTATTTTTTCTTGAGACACAATTAACGTTTCACGAATTCACCATTTTAAAATGTATAATTCATATGGTTGTGCAACCATCACCACTATCTAATTCCAGGACATTTTCATTATCCCAAAAAGAAACCCCAGACCCTTTACCCCAGTCCCTGGCAACAGCTAATCTCCTTTCTGTTTCTATGGATGTGCCTATTTTGGACATTTCAAATAAATGAAATCATCACCTTTGTGTCTGTCTTCTTTGACTTAGCGTCACGTTTTCAAGGTTCATCTGTGTTGTAGCAGGTGTTGGTACTTCATTCCTTTTTATGGTTGAATAGTATTCCATTGTGTGGATAGACCACATTTTGTTTATCCACTCATCGGGTGGGTTGTTTCCACTTTGTGGTTATTATGAATATGCTGTTATGAGTGTTGGTGTGTTTATGTTTGTATGAAGATCTGTTTTCAATTCTCTTGGGTGTATAGTTAGAAGTGAACTGCTAGATCATATACTAATTCTAATTTTTTTGAGGAACTGCAAAACCATTTTCCTATCAGCTGCAGTATTTTCCATTCTTCCCAAAAATGTATGAATGTCATCCTAGAGGGTGGGAACACGGGTGTCATGTTGGTTTTGATTTGTGTTTCCCTAATGACTAATGATGCCAAGTAGCTTTTCATGTGTTTATNTCATGTTGGTTTTGATTTGTGTTTCCCTAATGACTAATGATGCCAAGTAGCTTTTCATGTGTCTTTTTTTTATGTCTTCTTTAGAGAACCTTAATGATGACCATTTTTATGTCTTCTTTAGAGAACCTTAATGATGTCTTTAAATGAACAGAAATGCGTATTTTCATATTGGATAATTTATAACTTTTTTCATAATGCTTTTTATATTTCTGTATATAAGAAGTATTTGCCTACTTTAAGACCACGTCTTCTATATGTTACCTTTCACACGTAGATCTATAATCCACTTTGGATTTCTTCTGGGCAGAGGTAAGATAAGGATCAAGATACAATTTTTCCATATAGCTTTCCAACTGACCTAGAAAATATGTATCGAAAAAAACATCCTTTCTCAGCACACTGAAGGGTCAAGTTTGTCACAATTTAATATTATACTAAATAATACATATAATTTATATTTGCCTTAATATATTTACTTTTTGATCTTTTTATCCAACTGCATAATCAGCTTGATTCTATTTGTACCAACACCACACTGTCTTAATCTAGCTTTATAACCAGTCTTAAAATGTACCAGTATTAGTCTTCCAGCTTTGTTTTGTTTCAGGATTATCTTAACTATTTTTGGCCTTTTCATGGCTCTGGACTTTCCTATTAAACCCAGAAAAGAAACAGACCACTTGTTTTTGGTACCATAGAAGAAATTACATTCAGCAGAGAATTTTTAGAACTGATCTTTCATACAAGGTCTTGGCTCATGGAACTTCAAACATCCTTTTATGTAATGATTATTGAACACTTACTGTGAACAAAGCCCACAATGAAATAGTGTACTATATGGCAAAGGTTAGTTCTGTCTTCAGTGGGTAGTGGTCAAAGATGTTCAACAGAATCAAAGAGCTATAAGTGTGCAATATAAAAATAATAGTATATAGATAGAAGTTGTCAAACTTAGAAGCACTCATCTCTTTATTTTACACGGTACACATAAGTAGTAGAAACTCAAGGGCACCTGGGTGACTCTGTCAGTTAAGACTCTGCCTTCAGCTCAGGTCATGATCCCAGGGTTCTGGGATGGAGTCCCACTTTGGGCTCCCTGCTCAGCAAGGAGCCTACTTCTCCTTCTCCCTCTACTCCTCCCCTCTACTCACGCTCTCTCTCAAATAAATCAATAAAATCTTTAAAAGAAAAAAAAAAGAAACCCAAGAGAAAAGAATGAGTTTGATAAATCAATCCAGAGGGTATTAAAGAAATCTCAGGAGACACTAAGCATCCCCAAAGAAAACACATGTCTCATTTAAAAATAAAACAAACTTGCAAATAGTTAAACCTTGCTACCCACCTTGCTACAAAGAAGTTCAGCGTTAGAGAAGCCTTGCTCATTCATACAGAGACATTAGTTAATATGTTAGGGTCCCATTCTTTCTTATGAACAGAAAGCAGAGAATATCGGGAAAAAAAAACAATAAAACCCAACCCTATACTTAATATTTATAGAGATAAAAAAATTGTATTGTATCTGTGAGGAAAGAACAGGACACCGCTTCAAAGGAACATGTAGAGACAACTACAGGTTATTGGAAATTAAAATGAAATAAATAGATTTTAAACTTCAATAAAGATCTTAAAATACAAAGTCAAGAAAATCTCCCAGAAAGTAGAACACAAAGAAAAAGATACAGGAAGTAAGGTAGCAAAGGTTAAAACAATATTTTACTGAAGCAAGTTCCAGGGGCAGGAGATGGTAGGAGGGAAACAAAGAAGACAAGACAAAATAAAACCAGAAAATAATGGAAGAAATGTCTGAATTCTAAAGCACATGTGCTTCCAGATCAAAAAATCCCAGACGGTACCCATGTGAATGTATAAAAAGCACCCTACAGCAAAGCCACAAACTTGGGGGGGGGGTGTCAATAACAGTGTATTAAGGATTAAAATATCATGGACTGTTGCATAGTGTCACCAGAAGGCGAGGGACAGTGGAGAAATACCTTCAAAATTCTGAAAGAACCCTGACTTCTACATACAAGTAATCTATCAATTAACTGTAAGGGTAAAAAAAAAAAAGATATTTTAATACATGTAAAGATGTTACTTCCCAGGCACCTTTTCTTAAGCACTAAAAAAAATGAGGAAATAAACCAAAATACATGATGACTTGGAACCAAAGTAATGAAGAGCACAGCAAAGGGAAGACCTAAGATTTAAAAGTAAACAACAATTCATTTCAGAACCACTAACTAGAGAGCCTTGGAAAGGAAATCTCCAGAAGGGGTGGCACGGAGAGGAGTGGAATTGAAATCGTATCTGACATGTCTCAGCATGTTCAGAAATATATGGCCTGACTACAAAAGATCTACTGGAGCATGTAGCAAGAATCAGCAACAGAATCAGGAAAGTAAACCAAAAAGCAAGATAAAATATTCAAGTCATAAAAATTAAACCATTTGCTTGTAAGGAAATAGATTCATAAGTCATTACTTGGCTTACTGTGTGTTAGCAATGATTACGATTTGCTCAGTCATAATAAGGTAAATACTGAATATTAATTTAATCAAGGAATAGGATACAACCACACTGAGGAAAGATGGTAGTGTAAAGGACCTAAACTCTATTCTTTCTGGATAGTAAGTTGATACATAATGTTGAAAAATAATAAATAAACATGAGAAGGGTGAGAATGCCATTGGAAAATCTGTAGATAAATATCCTAAGAAAGAGCTAAAGGAGTTAAAAGTGGTTATTTTGGGGACATAAGACCAAGGGATGGATTGAGTGCGTCAAAGTACCAGAGTTTTCATTACAAGTCTTTTTGGTTTATTTGACTTTTTAATTATTGGCTTGTATTACTTTAGTAAAATAGCAAATTCCTAAAAATTAGAGTCGCATAAATAATAGAGATTTAAGTAAGTTATTTAAAGCCATAAAGATTAAGTCATCAAAAAGAGAAAATAAAATTACATGAGATGGACTGACAGAGAGAGAGAGGAGGTTAAAAATTCAGAGCAAATTGATCATTTTGTAGCAGGAAATCAAAATATATTCTTTAGAGAGAAAAAGTCAAATGATACAGTGTGTGCTTCCTCTTCAGAATGATTAAGCTAACCAGTAGAAAAACTCAAAACCATAGGACTTAGGCAGAAGGAGAGAAGAATTTCATTTTCATTTTTTATATACGCCTTTGTAAGGCTTGAATTCTTGTTCATATATACATATATATCACTTCTATAATTATAATTGTGTGTAATTAACTGGAATTAACAAATACAAAGATTGTGGCATAATTCATATCAGTGTGAAAGTGTCTCCATACTGTCCCCCAGAGACTGCAGGGAAGGAAATATGGAAAGACTTGTATTTCAGAGATTCTCCTGAATCTTCTCTATAGAGTGGTGTCTGGATCTGGAATGGCTGGCGCTTGGTTTAGTTGAGTATGTATATGAATTTTTGGATATAAAATTCCTGAGACTAGGGAAAGATGGTGAGTTAAAATGCTTTCCCTAATAAGGTGAGGGGAAGTGAGTTTCTGGGGCAGTAGGAGCAAGAATAGATCAAGTCTGACAGGGAGAGATTTGAGAAGGGAAAGTGGCAGACCAGAAAAACCTGGGGACTGATGAGGTCATGCAGAAAAATAACCAGAAGTTATTCCTGGTGGCAGGGAAAGGCAATCGTTTTTTAAGGTTACAGTTCTGGACCATTCACTGTGGAAGTCCTGTCTTGTGTAGCCAGCCATATTACCCCTCTGTCAACTCCAAAGCTTAGTGTAAGTCTGCTATGAAGCTTTCTCATGTGATGGCTGTTTTAAAGGCATCAAAGAAAAGAGGCCATTTTCTCTATTATAGATCAAGATGTAGTGGAGAAGCAGAGGCCAGGGTCAGTCAGCATGAACGGAAATGAGACTTCAGAAGAGGCGAAGGTTTAGATGAAGAGGTGACTGTCAGAAATATAATTTTCCCAAGAGTATCCAGCGCTATCAGAGGGACACATGAGAGACAAGCACTGAGGAGCTCCACCCAGCCCCCCCTGTCCCTCCCACCATTTTTGTGTGTTCCTCTGCAGGCTTCCATGGGTTCTGGTTTCTCGTAGTCCTACCTTCTCTTCTGTTGGTGCAGCCTCCTCAGGCTGCTAGACAGTTTTGTCCCCCAGAGAGAGCTGGGTGCCCTAGGAGCTTGTGTGCCCCCCATGGCTCTTCACCCAGTTCCTTTGCCTGGAATTGGGACAAAATGTAAGCAAATTCATAGTCCAAAGTTCCCTTTGGGGACAAGGCTAAGCCACTTTCTGTAGGACTTGGCCCTATCACCAAGCTAGGCTCCTTCCCTGTCCTGTCCTGCTTGCCCTAATCCTTTTCCTGTTTCACTTTAGAACACTTCCTTAATAAATTACTTGCACATGAATTCTTTTCTCAGGGCTGCTTCTGGAGAATCTGGTCTAAGAGAGACACTAAAGCCATTTTAATTGAAGTATGAAGAAAAGAGTTGGAAGCCTTGGCCATACTCAAGGGTTGGGTGACACAAGATTAGGCTTTCAAAGACTTTTGAGCTAGTTAATATGGGGAGGAAGGGATGTTGAGCGAAACCAAATGTAAAGAAGTAAGAAGTTGTTCCAGAGAAATATTGGTGATCAAATAGAGAAAGAAAGCAGGAGGGATACCTGGGTAGCTCATTGTTAAGCATCTCCCTTCGGCTCAGGTCATGATCCCAGGGTCCTGGGATCGAGGCCCGCATCAGGCTCCCTGCTCAGCCAGAAGCCTGCTTCTCCCTCTCCTACTTCCCCGCTTGTGTTCCCTCTCTAGCTATCTTGCTCTCTGTCAAATAAATAAATAAAATCTTTAAAAAAGAAAAAGAAAACGAAGCAAGCAAGGAAGGAAGGAAGAGACGGAGGGAGGGAAGGAGGAAGAAAGGAAGGAAGGAAGGGAGGGAGGAAGAAAAGAGGAAAGCAAGCAAGCAGGAGTCTTGGAGGAAGATATATTTGGCCAGGGTAATGAAGGACAGGTAGGAAGAAAAGATGTGGGGTAAAGACACCTCAGATGAGACACAAGTATACATTTTCAAGGAGTACATACATCTTGTGATACAGTAAAATAGAAAAGGAAGTTAATTAGAGAAACATTAGGAAGTGATTGGTATAGGGCCCTAGTTTTTCATTACGCAGGTGTCAAAGTGAAAACAACGACACTGGATTTTTCACGGGTCATTATTTATTTCTGTCATCCCACCATGGCCAGGACAGCAGAAGCACAGGCTAAGCAAAGGTACAAATCAACAAATCAAAGATACAGCTCCACATTATCAGTGGCACTAAGGGTATCAACAGATTCTCCTAAGACAGGTATTTTTTTTTTCTTCAGTGAACAGTACTGAAGGAACGATGAGTAGAGTTGCTAATGAGAGAAATGTGCTAATAGTTGCTAATAGAGAAATTCTCTATTTTTGTGGGGGGTGCACATTTTGTGCGGTAGTGGATGTGCTGGTTTCGAAATGGTGTTCTCTTCAAGTCTCACTCTTGCTCAGGTGTCCAATCTCCAGAGACAACTTATAGACCTCCAAGGCCTTCTTCACGTCCTCTGGGTAGGGGAGACACTGTAAGAGTTTATTGCCAACTAGCACTTGCTCACAGCCCATCTGATATTCCTATAAGACATAGAAGGATAGATTTAGAGACGTCTCTCCAGCTGTGAAGGTATAGGATGTCATCAGGATGCCTCAACAATGACAGGAAACTTGGAGGATTCGGCCCATCTTCAGGACAGGTGGAGGAAAGCCAAAGATATTCTGTCAGCAGCGTGCCCAGCACTGCACCAACACTCCTCAATGTGGTGGGAGACTGTGGAAGCAGGGAAGGAAGGCAGGCTGCAGAAGACACCAGGGGGTTTCTTCAGGGAGAACTGAAAGAAGAGTTCTGACTGTGCAAAAGCATAGCATGTACTGTAGAAAACACAGGGCCAGGGGCCAGGTCACCTAGATCTAGGGAACCCTCTTATCTAGGGGCTTGGTTCTTCTTGCTATAAAATGAGAGATTTAGAACTTGCCTTAAAAAGCTTGCCAAGTGCTTTGAGGCCGATTTCCAAACTGATTTCAACAACTCATGAGCCCTGATACAAGTCAGATTTTATCAGTGTTGGTTGACAGTGCTCTGATACCAGCTACAGTTTTTATAACATGACAGGACATCCTGAAATATGTGCCACTTACCCACTTACACTTGGGCACTGCTGGCAACCAGATTCCGTCCTCTGAGCAGGTGATTTTTTGAGAGCCAATCACACCATAGCCATCGTTACACTGGACGGTAACATTTTCAGCCTCAACATACTGGTCCTTGTCCCCAGACAGACCTCCATTTTCGATATCTGGTTTCAGACAAAGAGCTGTAATGGAAACATAATTTTGATCATGCTGTGATTCTCAGAATAAAATCTTACAAAAGTGAAGAATTCTGAGGGGATGAGAAACACTCATCTTAATTTATAAACATAAATTATACCTGCATGCTGAGAGTTGTTCTCTATCCACATGGATGGTATGAGTATAACAATAAAATTAATAGTAGTAATGTTATTTTACATACCATTCTCAACATAAAGCACTACTATTTTTCTAAAGATTTTATTTATTTATTTATTTATTTATTTATTTATTTATTTTAGGGAAAGAGAGAGCACAAGCGGGGGGGAGGGAGAGAGAATCTCAAGCAGACTCTGCACTAATCATGGACCCTGAGACAGAGCTTGATCTCATGACCCCTAGATCATGACCTGAGCTGAAACCAAGAGTTGGGTGCTTAGCCAACTGAGCCACCCAGACACCCCATAAAACACTATAATTATCTCTATTTGGCTAGAGAAAAAAAGTTGGTAGAGATAGTTTATGTGACTTGTCTAAGGATGCATAACTCTTAGGTGACATGATTACGATGCAAACCTAAGGATTGTGGTTCTAGAATCTGAGTTTTTAAAACTGCTGTATCTCAAAATCTCACTCTTTCTATAATCCTAAGTGTGTAATTTTATTCACAGACCCTTAAAATCTTCCTGTGTTAAATGAAGATAATTGTGGGAAATTAGCCTCTTGAATTGCTATTTGTGGTGTGATTGTAAAAAGGCACACCTAATCTTGGTGGTCAACCAGAAATCTCTTATTAGGACAACTTCATCATGAGAAGATGAATGGCACGCATGAGGCTCTAATAGGGATATCAGACACCTCAAGGAGGTTTGGAATTTATCCATTAAAGTAGTCATTTAAAAGGAAGCAGGTGCTTACTAAAATGTTGCTAAATCCTCACTGACAGTCTCAAATTAAAGATTGCTATCTCTGTGTGCAGAAACATAACCACACATATGCAGGCACTTGAGTTGTGCCAAAGGAAGCAGTGGGAACTACAGCCCATTTAATAAGTGGTACACAACTAGTCGATAATCCACTGGGGAAAACCAAACTTTGACCCCCCCACTTTCTACTGTAAACACATGGGAATTTCAAGTGGGTTGGCGATATCATTGTAAAAGGTAAAGCAATAAAGCTCTGTAAGATAACACGGGAGAACATTTTTGTTGTATTTTGTTGTTGCATAGAATATTGCCTTGCAGTAGGCAAATATTTTTTAAACAAGACACCAAAGTCTTCAACATCAAAGAAAATATTGATAATTTGAAATAAATTGGAGTTTAGAACTTATGTTTGTCAAAACTAGAACACTCATACCCCTACTGGTAGAAACAGATGTCGTTATGACCACTTTTGAACAAAAATTGGCATCATCTACTAAAGATGGATATGTGTACACTCTACAAAACAGCAATTCTGCTCCTGAGCTTATTCATAACAGAAATGTTTGCACATTAGTACCAAGACATATGCACAAAAGTGTTCATAAGAGCATTATTTATAATAGCCTAAAACACAAAAAACTTGCACTTTTATAAAATACATAAAATGTGGTCTATTCATCCAGAGGACTATTATAAAACAATGAAAATGAATAAACTATCACAACGTGTAAGAACATAGATGAAGAAAGAAGCCAGGCACAAAAGAGTGCAAACATGATTTCCTTTATACAAAGTTAAAAAGTTGGCAAAACTCATCCATGGTGTTAGAAGGTGGAAGAGGGACAATAAAGTATCCCCCAAGCTGAAAAGGCATTTTGAGACCAAAGAAGAAAGCAGGCCATACCATGCAGTCTACACAGAGTTTATTCAGGGTAACTTACTGATGGGGGTGGGGAAGAATCAGGCCGACAACGATCCTGGGCCTGTACAGCTATTGTCCCAAAAGTCTGGACTTCAGTCCACAGATTTTTTAAAGCAAGGGGACACTGCGTTACAGGACACTGCAGGGAGATGGAGGGGTGCAGGAGCATCTAATGACAGCCAACCTTTCATTAGATCTTGTGGGGCCATCTGTACCTCAGGAAGAGGAAGGACTATTTTATCTCGGATTCATGGAAGGCCAGAGCGAGCCTTCCCCTATACCGGCCTTGGTGGGCATTTCTGTGGTATGTATGTTAATCTCCAATATGTCTGGAACACATAACCACGAAAGAGGTCATCAAGCAAACATGAACAAGGTGGAGGACCAAAGACAGAGTCGGTATTTTCAGCACTCCTACAGATGGTGTTGGTGGAATAACGTTCTTGGGGAGGAGAGTCCGGAGTAACTGAGGGAGGACAAGAGATGCTTCAAGGGTAGCTTCACGTTGTCATAATTGTTGACTTTCGCCCTTAAGATTTCCATGCTGTTCTGTTGTAGGTTACATTTCGATCGAAACTTTTATTAAAACAAAGCAAAAAAATAGTTGTCTGGATTACCTCTGAAAACAAACACACTGGCAACAATGGTTACTTCCAAGACTGATAAGCTGGATGATGGTTCAGACGTTAAAAATATTATACCATATGCGTGTGTTAACTAGACGAAATGAATAAATAAGAAGAATTAAAAAAAATTTTAAGTGTTTCCCTTGGCTGGAAAGAGACTTTAAGGTGAGAACATTCACAGAGGCTCCACATTTTTAATCAGGGTCATCAGTGAGGTCGAAGTTACCTTTACATTGTGGGGCTGGAAGCGACCAGTGGGAGTTCCTGCAGGTGATTTTAGAATTTCCAACCAGAACATACCCTTCATCACATTCATATTGCACGACGGTAGTAAAGGAGAGCCATGAACTCATGTCTTTATGGGATCCATGGGCAATGCTTGGAAATATTCTGCAATCTTGAATGGAAAAGAGAAGGGTGGAAGACAATGAGCTCGAGTTTAATTAAATTAATAATCCAGAGTTAGGGACTCTTCTTATTTTGTAGAATGAAGTCATTAAATTATACCGCAGACGTATATTTCAGTTCTCTAACAAAATCAGTTGGAATGATTTACTGAGAACTTAGCTACTTGCTAGACACTGTGTTAATCACTATATATATGTTAAACCAATTAATCCTCACAATAACTCTCCAAGGCAGTATGATCATCATTCCCATTCTAGAGAAAAGGAAACTCAAGCTTAGAAGGGTCAGATGGTCCACATAAGGTCACAGCTAGTAGGTGCCTCTAACAGGAATCAAACTCAGGGATTAGGCTCAGGTTTGTATCAAAGTCCACTGGTACCTTCTGGAATCCTGCTATTTTCTGCTCTCTGTAGTGATCATTGGATGCTTACTTTAAAAGGCATCAATGAATATTTAAAGGCCGTAAACCAGAAGTTTTGGTCAAAGAGCCAATACTCTTGCACAGTCAAGTTACATCCCATAATTGATGAAGTAGGTAGCTCAGAATCTGTTAGAAAATTCATAACTCCTTCACCCAAATCAAAGGCACTAAAACCTTAGAAATTTAATTTTTTAAATTCATATTAGTCCCAGGTGAGGCAAATGTGTGGGTGCATTTCTCCTTCACAGTGACAGAGGGCCTCTAAGAAACTCACTGAGAAAGGCCAATATATCTCTTTTCAGTTTGCAGGGATGTTGGACACAGTGGCCTAGTATCGAGCTCCTGCCTGGGAAATCTAAAATGCAAAGGTGGGCTGTCTAGTGGCTCTCTTGGTGAGGGCGAAGGACATATTTCTGCTGCTTTGAGATTGGCCCGTACTCCTGACATTATTTGGAACAAAGGATGTGTGGGGACTTCCAGTGAGTTGGAAACGGGTTGCATGAAAAAGACAGGCCTGGTGGTGTTGTCTTAGGCCTATGAGGTTGGAAGAAAGCTTCAGTAAAAATAAATCCCTAGGAGTCACTAGGTCTTTGGGAGATAGGAAAGAGGAAGAAATTAACCAGCATCGGAGATGGATCCCGGGATCTAGCAGGCCAGGGGATTGCAATTAGCAGATTCTTAGTGATGAAGAAGCACCCTTCGAAAAACAGCAACATGGGCACCTGGGTGGCTCAGTGGGTTAAAGCCTCTGCTTTCGGCTCAGGTCATGATCTCAGGGTCCTGGGATCGAGGCCCGCATCGGGNGAGGCCCGCATCGGGCTCCCTGCTCAGCGGGGAGCCTGCTTCCTCCTCTCTCTGCCTGCCTCTCTGCCTACTTGTGATCTGATCTCTCTCTCTGTGTCAAATAAATAAATAAAATCCTTAAAAAAAAAAACAACAAAAAACAGCAACAGCAACAACAAAAGACAAGAGGGAAAGCAAGTTTGAAACACTCTTGATGCCAAGAATCAGCCCAGGTCAAGCATGGTTTCCCTTACCTCCGCTCCTCCCAAAGCTTCAATTCTGAAGGGTCCCAAAAGCATAAGAACAGTAATTCCAAAGTAAGTTCTGCTTTAGTGTCGAGGAAAAGGAATTCACCTGTGTATGAGTCAACAACTTCCATAGAGCATTTCTTAAACTGCAGATTAGGTCCCTCCATAGAACTATTAAAAAAGAGCTCTTAATTTTTATGACTAAACACATACAGAGTTCTCCCACTTCTCAGGTACTATCAAGGAGGCATACTTGCCACGTACTTAAACAGATAAGATGTAGCCATGATGTAGGAAGGATGTCAGGATTGGAAGCCAGTGGCCAAGGAAGAATTCTTGAGGTGTCTTTGGTGCAAAAGGGTGGTTTTATGAAAGCACGGGGATAGGACCCATGGGCAGAAAGAGTTTCCCTGGGGTCATAAGGAGTGACTGAGTTTATACTTCCAAGTTGGAAGGGGGTTAGGGATAGTGTAAGTCTCTAAGGAATATGGAAGCAAGATTTCCTGGACCTTTAGGGGGCTATCTATTGCTGGGAAAAGGTCATTTATTACTGTCTAATAAAACCATAGTCATGAGACCCTTCAGATGTATATCGGTGGGCCATACGCTTGGGGGATGATTGCCAACATGTATCTTGGGGGAGGGTTATTGAGAAAGGAAGTTTCCAAAAGAATTTTTGTGTGTTGAAGTAGACTTACAGGATCCTGGGGGTGGGGGAGGGTGTCAGGCTCCGATTGCCTTTTGCCCANGAGGAGGAAGCAGGCTCCCTGCCGAGCAGAGAGTCCGATGCGGGCCTCGATCCCAGGACCCTGGAATCATGACCTGAGCCGAAGGCAGCGGCTTTAACCCACTGAGCCACCCAGGCGCCCACCAAAAGAATTTTTGTGTGTTAAAGTAGACTTACAGGATCCTGGGGGTGGGGGAGGGTGTCAGGCTCGGATTGCCTTTTGCCCGTAACAAAGTGTCAACATTGAGGCAGTTGAGTCCCTAGAGGAATGTTGCTCGGGCTGTTTTAAGGACTCAATAATTTTCAAGCACCTGATGTGAAAAACCCTTTTCCAGATATTACTTCCTTAATTAACCCATGCTTTCCCCCTGACTACTCTCAGTGATGAAGAAAGCATGGCTTCCACATTTTTACTTCAATAGGCCATCTCACCTAGGAGCAGTCACCTATTATTTTAGAGTTGGGGGTTTTTCCTCTAAAGTATCTCAAATCCTCAATTTTTATGCCACAATAGCTGTTTCAGAGAATACGTTAATAAATATTATTAAGTATGAAAATTAGTTCAGATAAAAAATAATGTCAGCTAACAAAAGAAGAAAATATCACCTTGCTTAAAGGACGTTTCCATTTAAATAACAGAACAACAAATAAATTTCAACAGCAGCAAGGCTTCAGTGGGTTCTGGTAGGTTCTCGCAAACACTTCTGTTTCTCATTCTGACAAAAATTTCCCTACATTTCAATAACAATGTCTTTCATTTATATAATGGTTTACGGTTCACAAAGTACCCTATAATTTTACCTCAGAAAATTTACTCAGTATTTGATAACAGAAAATGTATTTTAGAATTTTTATTTATCATTAGTTTTTAATCCCAGTATAGTTAACATATCCTGCAATATTAGCTTCAGGTGTACAACATAGTGATTCAATACTTCCATACAAAACCCGGTGCTCATGACCAAAATTCCATTCCTTAATCCCCATCACCTATTTCACCCATCTCCCCACCCACCTACCCTCCTATAGCCATCAGTTTGTTCTCTATAGTGAAGAATCTCTTTCATGGTTGTCTCTTTTTTCTTTCTTTCATTATTTTGTTTCTTAAATGCCACATATGAGTGAAATCATACGGCATTTGTCTTTCTCTGACTGACTTATTTCACTTAGCATTATCCTCTCTAGTTCTGTCTGACAACAGAAAATAGTTTCACTTTTTGGAAGGAAATTATTCCTAATCAGTCAATAACTAAGACTGTGGATGGCATGATTAACCTATTTGGAAAGTAAATTTGTTCTAGGCATCTTGGAGCATTGAAATGTAAGAAACTGATTTGAAAATTCAAGATTATTCTTTGCTAAAGCAGCCTCACAAGGAATTTTGCACATCGACACTTTTATTCTAGACATAACAACAGCTTCTACCTGAATTAAAACAATTTCCTTTATATTTTAAAATTCTTCATTTTTATTAATCCATAGTTCATTATACTATCTCTCAAAAAGGTTATGAATTACCAGTTAATTCTTAATTGGGTATCTGTCCTCCATATCTTAGAGAAACTACCCTCCTTTCCCTGTAACTACTGTACTCACCACACCAGGAAGAAGGGCAGAGCAGTAGGGTCAAGACCCCAAAGATGTACAGTGCTGTGAAAGTGCTCTGCAACTCGGGGGCCATGGCGCAGAGTCTCAGAGGTGCCATAGTGTTCTTAGACACTTGAATCAATATGAGGAAAAGAATTCTCGGTAACAATTGAAATGGTGCCTAAGCCAACGTAACCAGCCTCGGCAAAGTCTCAACTGTGTGTCACTAAAAGGGGAGGGACAGGGGGAGTGACTACGACAGGGGTCAGCTGATAAGGCTCCTTCTTGGAGGGAAGAGTCTGGAGATTGATAGGAGAGTCCTCTGGGATTCTGTATGTAGTTGTTGTTGTTATCCTAGGACTCCCTTGCTGTTCAGACTCCCATGCTCACATGATGAGTTCCTTTCTGGATATATCCATGATTCCTCTCTGAGTAAACAAGAGCAAAAAGGCACAAGGGATTTCAGCCCATCATGCCCACTGTATGTGGTGGATTCTGTAGGAATTAGAAGTCATAGCTTGAGGGCGCCTGGGTGGCTCAGTGAGTTAAAGCCTCTGCCTTTGGCTTAGGTCATGATCTCAGGGTCCTGGGATTGAGCCCTACATTNCTTGAGGGCGCCTGGGTGGCTCAGTGAGTTAAAGCCTCTGCCTTTGGCTTAGGTCATGATCTAAGGTTCCTGGGATCGAGCCCTNCAGCAGGGAACCTGCTTCCTCCTCTCTCTCTGCCTGCCTCTCTGCCTACTTGTGATCTCTCTCTCTGTCATATAAATAAATAAAATCTTAAAAAAAAGACGTCATAGCATGAGAAAAAATAGAATGTCTCAGAAGTGGTGCCTGTTTTGAGAAGTGGTTTCTGTGATAAGAAGTAGGTATAACTTGCCCATAGAAGAATGGATTTTTTAAAATCTTGAAAATTAAATTTCTTTCTAGACAGCACATAATCTAGGCAGAACAGAGTAGTATGAGTCTCTAAGTGTGGAAAAACTCAAAAATCCAGTCCATGCAATTACAATTATAATTATAATTACAGTACCTCAGGGGGAACCTCTTTTCCCTAATTCCTGTGTTTTCTAATGTACATAAAACATCAAATGATTCATTCTGTGAAACTAACTGTTCTAGTGTGGAAGCTATTCTAGTTTGTGTTTGCAACACAGAAAAAGCATGCACTGAAAGTTAAATGGCTGAAGATGATTAATTAAGAAGAAGAAGATTTGTTATGACTCTCAGAATATCTGAATGATGCTGCATCCTGAAGAACCTAGCATTTTGCTTCTAAGCACTAAACACAGTTGAATGGAAGGCACATTTGTTATTCTTCTTAGACTGGTAACCCCAAGACTAAGTTTCCCATAACCAGCTGGGATTGCCTGGTTATTCATCCAGGTCACTTCCTAAATTTAGTCTCTTAAAGTGGGACGGATGAAATTACCAACCTGGATTCTATATCTTGCCCACCAACTGTGCATATCTGTTCCTTAAAGAGACAAAAATGGTCTTCTAAACAAAGAAGCAAACTCTGAAAATTGTCCTCAAGTGATCTTCACTACTCAGCTGAACTGCAATGATTGCTACATACCGATAATAGCCAAAATGCTTCTCTCTCAGAAATAAGAGTTACCAAATATAGCTGAACAAAATTCTTTGGAATATTAAGGTAAGCACAATTAAATTTCAACAAAATAAAGGAAGTAAATCCACTAAATAGTTGCCTCCTTCAGAAAGAGGAACCACAATAAAGAAATTTATTTAATTTAAAGGATCAATCAACATGTTTTGTTAACCTCCCTTTAATCTTTAAGCATGAAGTGTACCAGAGCTTTATATAAATTATTATAATGAGTCCTCAAAAACTCCTGTGACATGGCTGTTGCTTTCCTTGTTGCATAGATGAGGAAATAGGTTCAGGTAAATTAAATAAACTGCCCCCACTCTCCTCAGATAATTAGCGGCTAAGCCAAATTCTGAACCCAAGACTGATACTTAAAATCCAAGCCTTTTCTTTAAACCAAAAGAATTTGTATTTTTTGGCCAATAATGATTTCCTGTCAGGACACTGAATCAGCCATATGGGGGTAAATCAACATCACTGGCTTTTACCCAATGGTACACCCCGCCTCCAAATGCTCCTGGAATTGCAATTAATGGGTTAGACACATGACCTCCAAAGCATGTACTGTGATGACAAGAGCCACCTCATTCCTGATATAGAAAGTTATACCCTGCTCCCTCAGGAGAAACTGATACCTGACTGACCTTGGGATACCAAAGCCCTGATTCCTTGTCTCAAGTCCGGACAACTCTGTGGTATAACTGATGCCCTAGAGCCCACTGTGTGTCAGGTGAAGGTTACACTTAACCCGAGACTACATTTTTTGCCCAGTTCCTTTCCCTCTTGTTGTTTCATTCCCTTATAGTTCCTTTTTCTCCCTGAAAAGCACACCATCAAAAGTTCATATGAATCTGAATCCCTTCTAGAGACATTGACTCAAGACAGTTTCCACCACAAGCGGATCTAGGAAGCAAACTCTAAGAACGAGATTCTAGATTTGGATCACCAACCAGTCAATTGACAATCAAGACTCCATCACTGGGGAGATATGAAGTATCAATAGCCCTGGCCTACTGTAGCATTGCAACTATGAACATTTCACTTGGTAAACTGTCATAAAGCATAGGTAGAGGGCTCTGGGATCCAGCCCTGCATCAGGCTCCCTGCTCAAAGGGGAGTCTGCTTCTCCCTTTGCTCTTTCCCCAGCTCGTGTTCTCTCTCTCTCAAATAAAAATAAGAGAATGATTTATTTTATAAAAACCAGAAGACCTACCAGCTATTTTCTTCATGAGAACCCTGAGGATGTACCATTTACCAGGACAGTAAGGAATGCCCCAGTGACAGAGACCAATATTATAGAGAAACTCTATTCTGGCTAGCTAACTGTAGGTTGCATTTTTGGCAGTAGATGCCATTATCAAATGTGGCTGCCTAATAGCAGTGGGGATTCTAGAACCCCAGGATAGAGCACTAAGTAATGGCACTCTATCTTCAGAAGCAGACTGGGTGAAAAATACTGGAGGGCCACGAGTAGGTGATGCAAGATATGCCTAGGATGCAAAGTCAAAGAAGGCACTCATTCTCAGGGTTGTGCAGGTACTAACCCTCAAAATGAACGCCTTTTTAAATGAGGCATGCAAGGTTGCAAGGTTGCAAGGTCGCAAGGGTGGAAGGCAGCCAGGGGAGAGGAGAGAACACCCTGACCTATAGAAATCTCTGAAGAGGGTTAATAAAATGTGCTGTTCCTTAGGGTAAGGGTCTGCCAACATAGGTATTGCATGATACATAATCAAACAAATTCAAGAATGAGTGATCCAAAGACTGAGATAAGCTACTCCAATAAAAGTCATGATCTTTTGCCCAGTTATGTTTTTTTTTTAACTTGGCAATTTTCTCCCCCAGTCTCAAACTTAAAGTGAGGACAGATCCCTATGCAGAAGGACCATGTAATCCCACAGAAAGTGTATATATAGTAGTATTTCCCCAATCCTTTCCCAAAGGAACGTCAGTGATTTACTTAAGTAATTGTGCACTAGGATCTTTAGAGACTTGTTGGATCTGAGCTGTCTGTGATACCTGGGAACAAAAAGTATCACCATGACCCCAGTTAAAACAGGAGCTATGGGAGCCAGGCAATCAAAGGATCCCAAGTTCATGTTTATGTCACAATGATTCAAGGACTGTCACCTGGCAGTCATTTCTGTGGCTCTCAAGTGTACACAGTTTGTTGCAGTTTGTAGAACCCTCACATTAGTTCTCTGACCTT
The DNA here is from genome assembly GCA_002007465.1 of Ailurus styani. Lineage (NCBI taxonomy): Eukaryota > Metazoa > Chordata > Mammalia > Carnivora > Ailuridae > Ailurus > Ailurus styani. Next base: position 9,481,669 of record LNAC01000043.1, on the reverse strand, counting down.
TGAAATAAGAGCTATCACAGTAAGAAAACCCATGTAAAAAAATCTACAAATGATATTTAATACTAAAACACTGAATGATTTTCCCTTAAGATTAGGAATCAAAGCAGGGATTTCTACTCTCATCATTCTTATTCAGCAATATATTGGAGGTCCTAGCTAGTGCAATAAGGTAAGACAAATAAATAAAAGGCACTCGGTTTGGAAAGGCAGAAACAAAATTGTGTTTATTTTCAGACATGATTGTTTATTTAGTAAATGCCAAAGAATTTATAGAAAATCTGCTAGTCCCTATGAAAGAATTTCATAAGGTCACAATATACATGGCTAATATATAAAACTCAAATGCATTTCTATCTACTAGCAATGAAAAATTGGAAATAGAAATTTAAAAAGTGCTACCATCTCAAGGACAATATGGTAGGTGACAAAAGCCAGTTTCAAAAGATCACATACTATCTGATTCCATTTTATAAAACTTCGTCAAAGTGACAAAATGATAGAAGTGGAGGAGAGACTAGTAGTTACCCTTGGTGGGCATGGTAGGCCAGGGGAAGGGGGTGAATATAAATATTGAGAAGTAGTTCAAGAGCGATCTTTGTAATGAAGGAATTTTAAAAATCTGTAAATAGTGTCGAATTTACACACACATTGAGCTAATGTCAATATGCTGATATTATCAATATTATTCCATTACTCTAAGATACAACCATTGGGAGAAACTAGGTGAAGGGCACATAGGACCTCTCTGCACTAGCCTTGTGATTTTCTGTGAATCCATTATTATTTCAAAATAAAAAGTTTTAAAAATGACACAAGCTCCATATGGTTCATGGTAGCTGAGAACTCCAAAGCATTCATGAAAGAAAGCAGAGAAAGTCTAATTAAATGGAGTAATATATGGTGTTCATGAATTGAATCGACTCAACATTTTGACATCTGTTCTCCTCAAATTTATCTAGAGATCCAAAGCATTCCAAGCCAAATCCCGGCAGATGTTTTGTAGAAATTGATGAGCTATTCCTAAAATGTACATGAATAAGCCAAGGCCCTAAAATAGCCAAAACAAGTTTTGCAGAATAAAATTTAAAAGATTCATACTTCCTGATTTCAAGACTTGTTATAGAGCTACATGATCAACGCATTGTAGTATTGGCATAGAAATGAACTTACTGGTCAATGGAAAAAAATGAAGTCCAGAAACACACTAACACATATATGGTTAATTTTAGACAGAGGTGCCAAGGTAATTAAGTGGAAAAAAAGACAGTTTTTTCAATGAATATTTCTCAACAGAAGAATTTGTCATCCAAATGCAAAAAGAAAGGAAGAAAGAAAGAAAGAAAGAAAGAAAGAAAGAAAGAAAGAAAGAAAAAGAACTTCAACAACTCTTACCCTTCACCATGTGCAAAAATTAACTCAAAATGTATCATAGATATAAATGTAAAACTAGCCAATTTGGGAACTACTAGTTTAAAAGAGACAGTATTTATTTATTTCTCTATGTATTCCACAGTTTGTTTTCATAACAGAAAAAAAGTGTCTCCTGTGGAATGAAGATTTTCTTTTACAAATGTGAATATTTGATTCATTTCCATTTTAGTTTGACTAAAAATAAACAGTAAAAATTACCAAATAAATTAAATTTTAGAAAATTAACTTCTATCTTTCACGATTTTGATTTTTCATTTGTATTTTAGCAAGTATAAATGATGTCTATCTACTATCAGCTGATATATTCTAATCTTTTTTGAAATTTTTGTGTTTCTACTGGGTACTGAGTTAAACATAAGGGAAAACTACTTAAGAAAACTCTTTAGCAAGAACATTTTTCAATTATATAAATATGCATCATCTGTTAAGTATAAATATTCATAATGAATGATAATCTTATTTTTAGGCCTAAAAATATTGGCATCAGACAGTTGATGATCTGCCAAAATTATGGGAGTATAGGATTAAGAGCTATTCACAGGATTATTTGTGAATCAGAAATTTTTGGAAAACAGTGTTCCTTTTCTGACCACTTGCCTCCCTCATTAGAAAACAGCAGGTTTGGGCACCTGGGTGGCTCATTCATTAAGTGTCTGACTATTGATTTCATCAGGTCTGATCTCAGTGGATCTCGGTGTCCTGTGATCCAGCCCTGGGGTCCAGCTCCTCATCTAGCATGGAGTCTGCTTGAGATTCTTTCTCCCTCTCTGAATGCCCCTCCCTTCGTGCACACACACACACTCTCTCTCTCTCCTCTCTCTAAAATAAGTAAATAAATCTTAAAAAAAGAAAAGAAAAGAAAATGGCAGCTTAAGCCATAGTCTCCATTCATATGTATTCTCTCTGTTTTTTTCATATACAAATTTTCACCCGAAATCTCTGATTTACCAGCTGCCTTCTCCCCAGCTTTCTAGGGATGGGAGAAATCATTTCAAGAAGGAAAGTAAAGGATATCCATGCTGACAGGATGAAAGGAATGTTGCATTAGAAACAGGCCGAGGGGTTTAGGGAGAAGCAGAGAGGCGGTAATCTCATTTTGCATGGTAAAAATTCAAGTTAATAAAGAAGCAGGCAGGAAACTGGAGAATCTTCTTTGGAAGCAACTGAACAACGATAGAGAAGATATCAATAAACACTGATATTTGGGAAATCCTCTGATTATGTTGGGGTATAAGCTAGATTGCTGAAACAAAGGCAGAAGTTTATATCTCTCTTACACCACAGTCCAGAAGTAGGGACATATTCAGACATACTGGTTATCTGCTCTGCCCAGTGAGGTCATCTGGGGATAAAGTCCCTTCCCCCTTTGTCTCTCTAACATCCCCTGGGGCATTGTCCTCCTCAGCGCGCGGTGGAAGCTGGCTCGCCAACACCCTGTCAGCATTTCAGCGTGAAAGAGGAAGTGAAGGTAAGCAACTTCCTTTTTAAGAAAGTGACTAGGAAGTTGCGCCCTTGAGGAGGTTGTTGCAAGGGAGCATGTGCCCTGCTGACATTTAAAGGGGTGAGTGCCATTCTATTACTTAGAGGAGGTAAACCCTGAAAATGGATATCGGGAAACAATGGGCAGCTTCTGCTCTAGCTCCCCCCCAAAAAGAATAGCTTACTGATTAGTCTTCCCAAATACGCAGAACTGAAATTAGCGTCTGTGGGTCTTATCCTTAAGAATGAACATATAAGGGGCATCTGAGTCACTCAGTCTGTTAAATGTCTGCCTTCGGCTCAGGTCACGATGCCAGGGTCCTGGGATCGAGTCCCGCATTGGGCTTCCTGCTAAGCAGGGGACCCGCTTCTCCCTCTCCCTGCCGCTCCACCTGCTTTTGCTTTCTCTATCTCTCTCTCTCGGACAAATAAATAAAAATCTTAAAAGAAAATAAAAAATGAACCTGTAATCTAGAATCATCAACAGCAGACTTTTGCAGAGACTAGAACTTCCAAAGAAACAATTATTAATATTCTATATGTGAGTAGTCATTACATCCATAAAGAACAGAACACTTTTTAAAAATGCTGTGAACATTTTATAAAATGGATAAAGTAATAAAAATACAAAGGCAAGGAAATATTTCCAAAGAACATGGGGGAGCATATAGGAAACAGAAAAAAAAAATCAGATGATGGTATAGGAAACATAAAGAAATTATAAGAAAGTTACAGAATTGACAAAGAGGTCCAACATGCGACCAGTAGGATATCCATAAAGAAAAAGAAACAATAGAAAATTGCTGAAAAAACTATACCAAGAAAATTTCTCAGGAAAAAAGAATGAGTCTCCTTCTGGAAGAAAAGAGAGAAAGAAAAAAAAAACTCCTGTAGATGCTGTAATAAAAATGGCTTCTGACTTCAATTGCGGTATTGGAAACTATTGTGCAAAGAAGATACTCTTTAAAAGTTCTAAAAGAAAGTAATTTTTAACCCAGTTTTCTACACTCAATGAAATTATCAACCAAGTATTCAAATAAAGACAGTTTCAAATACACAGAAGCTCAATCTTTTGCTTTCTAGACATCATTTCCTAGGCCACTCATTGAGGATGTTCTCCAGGAAATAGAGGAAGTAAAACAGAAAGTGGAGAACGTGAAGCCAAGGAGCAAAAGCAGAGCAGGAAAGCCAGTGTACAGATGTGAGAGTGTGAGAGCACCCACTCACACTGAAGCGTGCAGCAGACACTGCCAAGTGCCCGGCGATATCACTCAGGCTCTCCTGCACACTCTGGGACATCTTCAAGACGTCAGTGTCTGCTTTGTTTGCCCAAGCTTTTTCAAGAACCGTTCAAGGTTATTCCGACAACATGACCGCAGGTCAGAAATACCAGGTAATTAACACTTCCCAGTTGCAGACCTTAATTTCCTCAATATCCGTAGAAGTTACTGTGTCAATACCCCAGCTCCCTTGCCCTTTGAGTAAGATAACTCTCAGGTATGCGTTTGACATCCCTTCATATTCTCCCCATGGGTTCAAGTCACCCACAAGGGTCAGGGGCTTGACAGTGCACCTCTTATTGGTTGCCTTCCCTTCTCTGTCTCACTGCTCCACTCAATTTTTTGTATATTCATAAAAACATTTTGAGCACCTATGGAACAATTCATCAAGTATTCTGAGTATATAACGCACTTAAGATATCAATGATCTAATTATCTAACACTCGTTGAACTCAAGAATGAGTTTTTGCAAACAGAATGCGATATGATATGATACAAAATACAAGTTAGGCTTCCATTCTCTCTCCCTCAAAAATGTTTATTCTAATGTAAATGAAGAGTGGACTACATTGTTTAAGATGTAAAACTAATTCAAATAGCACTTAACAAAGAAAAGAAGTGGTATTTAAAAATTATTGTTTAATGATTGAAGACTTCTGAGTGAGGCTTGGCGGCAACAGGAGGGAGATGAGGAGACTGTCCTCACTCTCACTAGTGAGAGAAAGTGAGTGAAGATCTGTGAAAGCAAGTGAATGAAACAGATAGTTACCCTTACCTAACCCTAAGGAACTGGTTAACATCCTCTTTTCCGGGCCATGCAGACCTTGGAAGTACACAGAAAGCACCACAGCAGGAAGCTGGATACATAGAATGGGCATCTGTTGGGGGTGTGCCCATCCATACAGGCGGTTTGCCAGCGTCCTGGAGATGATGGTGGGGGTGAAAAAGAGAGAGAGAGAGAGAGAGAGAGAGAGAGAGAGAGAGAGACGTGTTGCCGAGGAAGATGTACATGAGGCTTTGGAGTGACGGTCCAAGAGGATGGCCGAGATGGTGAGCGGATTCCCCACGCACCCAACCAGATGCAGACTGGAGGACAGACCAAAGAGCCCCGCTGCCGGGGCTGCTCAGTGAGGCAGAGGGGGATGAATGCAATGATTCGCGTCTGTTTGTCCATGTCCAGGCAGTTCTAGAGCCAGAAGCAAGGCATCAAGTGTGAGTGGACTCCTGGGGAAGAAATGGATTCTCCCATTAATGTCCTTCCCACCCACCCCATCGTGCATCTCATTAACCCCCTGAGCCTTTTCGGTTCCCTCATTGGCTTGAGGGGATTAATTATTCTAACCTCTTAGGATCATTACAAGGATTAAGTGAGAAAAATATGTATAAGGGGCTTAAATCCATGCCTGATATACAATATGGGCAACTACTTTTGTTAGCGGGAACTTCTGGTGATGCTGTCAAAACGAAGAATGATATGTAAAAGTAAATAAAATAAAATAAAATAAAGTAAATAAAATAAAATAAACAAAATAAAATGGCCATCTGTTTGGGTTTCCTTTGCTTACGATTATAAAGCTCCTGCTAACATGAGACTATGTGACAAGTCAGTCTTGTTTTCGTTTTTGTTTTCCTGTGATACGTCTGCCCACAGATAAGGCAAAGGCAATTATTTTTCTGTATGTTCTAAAATTTATTTTTAATGTTTGGTATAAAATTATTCAGGCTCTTTCCCTTCCTCTTCCTCCAAGCATCAGTGAGCATCAGACTGAACAAATTCCTCCTTATAAATTCTTCTGATAAGGTTGTTCTGTGCCTCTTAGTCTCACCTAGAACTTTAACAGACTTCTCTATGTTCAGATTTTCAGTAAATAAAGTGGAAAATGATATTTAAAATGCACACAGATTTAAATGGTCAGTAGCAGATTTTCTCCCTCTGAGAAAATGTCTGAGGCACACCTGGGGCTCATGGCACAGCCTCACGCCCTGAACCAACAGGGAAAACCCAATATTCGCCATAATGGATTTTTAACGTATTTGGAAATTTTAATCAAGTTGTTTTTCAGGCATGTTTAGTAAGTATTTGATTGATAAGACTGCCAATCAATAATAACAAAAGACATCTATAAGCCCAGAGTCTAATGGTAGGTGGAAAGTCAAATGACTCTCTAAGAAAATGAAAACAATTCTGTTGGAGCCAACTAATACCAAATCATGCAGGGGGCTGATGAAGGCAGAGTTTGGAGTAGAGAGAGAGGGACAGGCCAGAAGAGATGTTGAAAGAGAGCCACAGAGAAAAGGAAAGTGCAGCCCGGGCCAGCTGTGCTCTGCCCCTACATAGGAAGCTTCTGCAAGCCCCCCACGGTGCCCTCAGCTACCAGCATCTCTGCACCTGACCTTGAGCTCCCCCTCAGGAGCCTGTTACATAGGCCCACAGTGGCCCCCAAAACTGTTGGAGCCAGTCTTCAGCCATGAGAGGGACAATTGGTGGATAGAGGCCCGACGTCCTCACCCCCGCAAAGTCTACTCAGAATTGTGTCCCACGCACACCTGGAGCACATTCGGCCTCCCTGAGCACCGTTAGCAACCACAGTAATCACCCCAGTAAAGCTCCTTCCTTGGGCGGTCCTCCCTTTCTCATCTGGTCATCTCACTACCCACTCACTAAACACTGCTTTCCACGGCCGCCCTCCAAGGAAACCAGTGACCCACAAATCCCTGTCTCGGGGGCAACCCCAAGTTAAAATCTACCAATCTCCTAGAAGCAGGAGCAGGCGAATGGCTTTCAGGACCCTCGGTAGACACCCTCCGTGTTGGGTCGGATTCTCTAACAGTTCCTGCTGCTTCTAAAGTTCAGTGAAAACCTCTGAGCCCCCAGGGCCTCTGCAGAGTATATTCGGTGAAATAAGAACAAAAGAGGCCCATGCTCCCCCACAGAGGCCTGTGAACAAAGAGAGAAGAGACGAGCAAAGGGGGTGGGACATGAATGAGAGATTTCAGAGGAGGCAAGCCTTGGATGGCGTGGTGAGTAGAAGGAACCACAGTGTCCAGGACTCCAAGACGTATGGCTGACGGATGGGGTTTTCTCCTCATGTGTGGGATACCTGCTCAGGCCATTTCACTTTTCTGTTAAGGAGAATGGAGGACTTGGAAACACACAGGCGGCCGCCATGTGGGCCTCATGCATCAGTCTATCAGACTTTGTTCTCTCAAAATGGAAGAAGGAGGTCCAGACACAAACACGAATCCCTTTCCTGTCAGGCAGAAGTCGACAGGTAGCATTCCTGAGGCACAGTGCAAGGGCATGGGGGTTCATAAAGGGCAGGACTCCCTTCAAATGAGGAGAATGGACCAAGAATGTGAGGTGTATTGACACTGAATCTAAATACTGAGGAGATGGGGTGCCTGGGTGGCTCAGTGGGTTAAAGCCTCTGCCTTCAGCTCAGGTCATGATCTCAGGGTCCAGGGATCGAGCCCCACATTGGGCTCTCCACTGAGTGGAGAGCCTGCTTCCCTCCTCTCTCTCTCTGCCTGCCTTTCTGCGTATTTGTGATCTCTCTCTCTCTGTCAAATAAATAAATAAAACTCTTTAAAAAAAATAAATAAATACTGAGGAGCTGAGGAATTAGCACATGTGAAAGTGTGCTGTGAGGCAACCCGGGGAAATGCTTTACTGTGAGCCCACGTCCATGTCAAAGGCCCTTACCTTCAAGGAAATGCATTAACTTGAGGGAATGGGTCTTTTTATGGACCTCATTAAGGACAGAGTCCTAATGACCACAAAGGCAAAATCATTTCTGATACATAAATTTTTTACTTGAAAAAAAAAAACAGCGTGCACTTTGTGTCCAGAAAAGCAAAACCATCAGCTACGAGATCATCAATAATTCTACAATCACAAAGCATTAAATGTGAACAAATTATCCTTTCTAGACATTTATTACCATGAATGATGGTGCAAAGGAGACAGCAGAGCTGGTAAGCTGAAGTGATCTGTATTGTATTGAAGGTGGCACATTGTTCTCCCTCTTTGGGGGGAAATTACAGTGATGACTCCACAGTATATTTCTTTGCCTTGTCTCTCTGTAGTTCTAGTAGTTCAATCTCCAAAGACAATTTATAGAGTTCTATGGCCATTTTCATATCCTCTGGGTTGAGGAGACACTGCATGATCTTTCTTCCTTTGTGGACATGTTCAAAGCCTTCAGGGAACACCTGAAAGAGATGGAGAGGCTGGGTGTGGTTGAGTGGCTTCTCTCCAAATCAAGAAGGACGAGGTTGAGGGGGGACCTCTTGACAAGGACAGAGCCAAAACCAAGCCCAGGACTGCCTGGTGATCAGGAAAACCAGAAAAGACCTTGGGTCCCACCAGAGTCCTTCCCAGAGGGATACGGACCTGTTCTGAGACAGCTTCATAGGGGGCTTCTGTGAGGACAGAGGCTGTTTCTGAGACCATCCAGAAATGGAACACAGTACACTATAGAGTCTAGAAAAAGTCCCAGGTCCCTGAGACCGTCTTCTCCCTAAAAGGCTCGGTTTTAGCTTGTCCTCCAGTGAGAGATGAAAGCTTTTCACTCGTACCTGACCACAGTGCTTCAAGAAAGAAGAGAGGCCCTTTGAAGGACTCAGAACTGACTCCTGACAAGTCAGAGCTGACCACTATGGGCTGGGACAGTGTTTGGGGGAAGGCCCCATTTTTAGGATTGGCTAACACAGGAGCTTTTCTTGAATGTGCCACTTACCCACTCGCACTTGGGCAACTCAGGGTCCCAGGTTCTGTTCTCTAAGCAAGTGACACTTTGGGTACCAACCAATTCATAGCCAGAGTCACACTGGACGGTGACATTTTCAGATTGATGATATTGGTCCTTATCCACGGACAGCTTTGCATGGGCTACTTCTGGTTTTGGACACAGAGCTACAATGGAAACACAGTTTTAAGCAGTATGTAAATCGAAGGAAAAAGACATGACAACGGGCTAGGATTATAAGAATTAACTCTCATGGGTGCTGCTAATTGTTTTATCTTTTCTTGTGTTTTGGTAACAGTAATATTTGTTAGCATTTTGGTTGAGCTTTGGCCAAAATAATATATCAGACTCGGGCTGAGCATTTTATGTGATTGAGCTCTGTGAGGTAAGCACTGTTATCACTCCCGTTTTCCTAGGAGAAAGTTGAGCTACAGACAGGTTAAGAAAGTCTTCATACGTTTCAAGAATATGATAGGATATAAAAAAGGCATGTGACCCCAGGTCCCCAGTTGTCAAAGCAAGTATCCGTCATCTCTCCATCCCAGCACACCACTAGCCATGAGATATTCCCTCTTGCCGATTGGCCTGTTTGTAACAGGGACTATGGTGGCAAATAATCCCCAGAGTTGCTGATAACAATGTGCTATTAACCTGTGTGCCTGTAAAAGTCAGACCTGACCTTGACTTGTCCTGTTCCCACAACACAGTAGGAGCCCCCCAACCGCAGCCAGCAGTGTGGGTAGGTGGCACCTTGCACGAGGCTGTGATGGAAGTCTTTGCCACTTCTTGATGTTTGGAATTAACCCATGAGAGCCCACATTCATGCTGGAGCTAGCTTGCATGAAAATTTTGCTACAGGCCATAGACAAAATGGGCCACGTGCAGAATTTTTCTGGAAACATACAGGAATGTGGGCATAGGGAGTAAATTTAGTGACTGGGAGAAAGGGGAAGGGAGGTTGATGTTTATGTGTTCCTTTGTACTGTTTGCATCCTCAACATAGTCATGATTTCAAATAAATCGAATCAAATCAAATGCCTTCATGCTCTGGTGACACTTCCATCCACATGACTGAAAAGGGAGCTGCAGTTACCTCTACACTGAGGGGCTGCAGGTGTCCAGCGTGAAGACTTGCAAGAGAGTCTGGCCTCTCCAACCAGAGTGTATCCTTTGTCACATTTATATAGCACTTCATTTTCTATCAATACACGGAATCCTCTAATTTCTTCATAATGTCCGTGGGCAACCTCAGGAGGATAATCACAACCTTGACAGTGAGAGATAAAAGTGAGAGAGCATGAGCTTGTCGAATGTAAAAAATAACTCACCCCAGAATCCGTTTTTTTGTAGGAGGCTCCATTCTGTCCTGTCATCTTCTCTGCCCAGAGGATCGCTTAGCCAAACCCAAGTCCTGGGCTGCCCTCCCATAAGCCTCAGGCTGAGGAACCATCATGGCCCCATCACCAGACCACTTGGTGGTCATCTCTAATATCTTCAAAAGTATAATGGGAATGGTTAAAATTAATACTTTGTTCAACCCCCACGTTGAGTTCTTGGCCTATGGGGTAAGACCTGTCATAACCCAGAAGTCAAGTAGAAGCCATTGATCCTGACTATCCCCATTGCCCTTGAAGCAAAGACAGCATATTAAAAGAATACATCATATACCAAGGTGGCAGGGGAAATGGGGAAATTGGTGCCAGTCTTAAAGAACTGAAGCTGCCTCCTCATTCTATTGACATTTACTTCCCCAGTCTGTCTACAAGAGAAGTTAGGATTCTGGGGAATTACAGTCAACTACTGAAAACTCAACAACATTTTCATTAGTTCTCATTTCAGATGTGGTATCTTTGCTAGAGTAGATTTTTGTATCTTGGGGGAAGTGAGGACCACTGGTTTAGGAGATGCCTTCTCTTCATCCCTAACTGAAAAGAGGGTCAGAGAGAGCTTGCATACACAGAGAAGGATCAAATCACACATTTGTAGTTTTAGCCCCGGGGTATGATAACTCACTTGCCCCTGTCATAATAGAGTCTGATGATACTATGATTATCTGGACATCCACATTAATCCAGAATATCAATGGCATTACGTTAATTCTACTGAATGAGCAAGAAGAAACTAGCATGTTGAGGTAGGTAGGTAGATAGATAGATGATAGATAGATAGATAGATAGATAGATAGATAGATAGATAGATAATCCATGTGGGTTTCTGGGGCAGACCTCCTAACTCTTGTCAATTCCTATGTGCCTAGAACACTAAGAACATCTTTTGTTCTACTGAGACAATTCTCAGTCACGCCTGGATTAGAGCTGGCCAGTTGATCCAGTATGTAAACAGTCTCATGTTAATTGAATTGAATTAGCAGAAAGTAGCTAACATGATGATGCTATATGTGATGCATGGTTAAAAAAAGGCAGGGGTGCACCTGGTGGCTCAGTCATTAAGCAGCTGCCTTTGGCTCAGGTCATGATCCTGGGGTCCTGGGAGAGAGGCCCCCATTGGGTTCCTTGCTCAGCGGGAAGCCTGCTTCTTTCTCTCCCACTCCCCGTGCTTGTGTTCCCTCTCTCACTGTGTCACTCTCTGTTAAATAAATAAATAAAATCTTAAAAAAATAAAAGGAAGAAAGGAAGCAAATTCAGAAAGGCGGGTTCAAACAGATGTGTGTGCATTTTGGACTGCAGGTCAATGCATCAGGACTGAAGGAAGGGAAGAAGACAGAGTGAACACCAAGAAACAGAAAGCGATAATTGAACACTACAGCTGATTTATTAGATGTGGTCTATTTTCACTGATTCAGAAAGGAAAAGAAAACCAGAAGGTCAAGAGACTGGAAGCAAATTCTGGGGCAGTGATTTTTCACACATCTATCCACTCTGAGCATCAGCAAGGGAGACACATTCTTTTACGTAAGCTGAAACCTTCCCTTCAGAATCTCTATCACTTTGATGCAAAGCAACTTCTAAATTAAGACACTTCTTAATTCCATAAGCTCTTACTCTCATCACATGTTGGCGTTCTGGGATACCACGTGCCATCTTCTTGGCATCTAGCTTCAAACGGATGTTTCTTATGACACACATAAAAAACCGTGTCTCTAGAGAAATAAGCACAGCTATTCACGGAACTAGTGGTTCGGGAAATGATTTCGCCATTCTCCAGCGCCGGTACTGGGCAGCACACCTCTAAAAAATAGAAAGTGAGGCGAACGGTTAGTAAAATCACAGCAGTGAGGCTCCTGTGGATGATAAACTCGATTCTGCTTTTCAAAGATCTCACCACTGAAGGGAGATTGGGGAAACAGAAAAGGGTACCTGAGACCCTTTGCGTCTGCTCTCCCTGTCCCTGGTTGCTAGAGTTCTCCAACCTCGTCATTCCCTTCAACTAAATAATTTCAGTAGGAGCCTCCAAACTGAGAAGTCAGATGAAACTTGCATGAAAATGTAGATTTTCAGAGTATTCCAAAGCAATGACAAAAAGTCTGCGTTTTTATCGTTTCACTGGGGCTGGAAGCAAATAATGATGGTTTAGAATTGTTTATTTTCTAGAAACAAAAGTTTAAGAACATTTGCTAACCATGAGTATTTAGGAGGCCCTCTCCTGGCCTCTCCCACGGACCCTTTAACTTTGACTGCTGTTACTTCTTTATATGAACCCTCTTCTGCACACTAATTAATCCATCTAGGCAAATCTACCACTGACATTCCCACATCTCTATCTGTGCTCATCTCCTCTCTCCTTTTTCTTTTTTTTAAGGATTTTATTTATTTATTTGACATACACACACACACACACACACACAGAGAGAGAGAGAGAGAGAGAGAGAGAGAGAGAGAGAGAGAGAGAGAGTGTACAAGCAGGGGAAACAGCAGAGGAAGAGGGAGAAGCAGGCTCTCCACTGAGCAAGGATCCTGATGTGGGACTTGATCTCAGGACCCTGGGATCATGATCTGAGCCAAAGACAGATGCTTAACCAACTGAGCTACCCAGGTGCCCCCATATTCTCTCTCCTACCTAGAATGATAGTTTTCTTATCTATTTGCTATTTGGTTCCATTTGCTTATGAAGGCTTCTTCTACCCCCCAATAGTCATCATTTGTATCTCTGAGCTCCTACAGCAGTTATTAGGAAGAGATTATATATCTTATCCAATTACTTACTGACATTTTACTATAATCCAGACACTCTGTATACGTTATGTGTAATATGCCAAAATGTACACGATGTATACATAGTGTATGCACTATGGTACTATGGACACATAATCTGGACATTTCATCTATTATCTCATCTAATCATCAAAACATTCCCCAAGAGATACATGCTATTATCATCCCCATTTTTTACAGCAGAAAACAGATCCTTGGAGAGGGTAAGTCTCTTGTTTCAGATGAGGCAGCTACTAGTGGTAAAGATAGAACTGAAATCTAGCTTGCTCAAAATCCATGCTCTGTAAGGCTTCAGTCTATACTCTCTAGTAATTATTTAACAGTTAATTGATACCACCCATATTCACATTTTTCCCCTTTTGACAGCAAGGAATATGTCTCAAGTATCTCTCTGTCTTTCCCCTTGACTGTGTAGAACCAAGATAACTGTTCCCTGTGTACAAGCCTAAGGTTTGTAAATGGAATTTTCTAAGCCTCACATCATCAGAAAATGCCTTTATATGAATTAACTCCACACATATTTATGCAAATTTATCCTTGTAAGTCTGTTCAGCAGACATCGAGGCACATTCTTGCAATACTCTAAGGACAGTAAGTCCTAAGGGTACATGAATAGCAAAACCACAGCATCAATCAGTTCATAATAATGTGTCCAATGACAAGGAATGCCAACAAGATAGGTTTAAAAAAGAAAAAGAGAAGATCAAGAGAGAAAAAATAAGGTAACATTTTCTAGGGGAGACTGGAAGTCTATCTTAAGGTTTGGATAAAAGTTACCTTGATGGATGAGATACAAGCAGGCATTTTGTGTTGGAGTGATGATGTGAGCAAGGGTTTAGAGCAGCAACTAGTTGTTCCTGAAGGATGAAGAAAAGGTAACCTCGGAGACCAAAGTGAGACAGATTGGAGTGTATCTTATCCTGAACATGGACCAGAAGTAAGGTGAGTTTTTGATGGAATGGAATAGAGGGGGATAAATATAGAAAAACCAAAGGAAGTCTCTATGACTTGGACATAATCTACCTTCCCTGATTCATAAGGAAAGAGGAGATAATGGAGCTCTGGGAAGACAATGAGAGTGTTGGGGTGCGGTTGAGCTTTGGAAGAATAACAGAATTAGCCATTTCGAATCCCAATAGAAGAGAATCACCCAGGATATTTGAATTTTTTTTTTTACCTAACATTAAAACTTTCCTTCAAATATCTATCATTATGATGTATAAACTTCCAAAGTAAAATACTTTAGTACTCCGCTTAGAAAAACAACTCTGGGGAACCTGGGTGCCTCAGTTGGTTAAGCGACTGCTTCAGGCTCAGGTTATGATCCTGGAGTCCCAGGATAGAGTCCTGCATTTGGGCTCCCTGCTCAGCAGGGAGTCTGCTTCTCCTTCTAACCCTCCCCTTCCCATGCTCTCTCTCTCCCTCATTCTTTCTATCTCTCTCAAATAATTAAATTTAAAAAGAAAAGAAAAACAAATTTGAAGTCCTCTCTGATATTAAGAACACTCATAAAGCCCAAAGAGGATGGGATCATTCTGGGACCCCAGAAATTAATCTTAACGAAGGATTGCAAGATGGCACCTTGGACCTCCACATTCTCTCTGCCTGCCATGTAATCCTTGTTTCATCAGAATTTGGGGAAATAGCCAACATCACATGAATAGGACACATAGTCTCCATTGAAAAAGACAGATCTTGGGAAAAAGCTCTTCTTCTCTGTCAAGTGATTTTGTCATTCTGTGCAAAATGCTCTATGTTAAATGCTCTGACAGATGGTTTAAGGGATAGATACGTAAATATTTTTTAAAGTCTTAGAAATTCTTTTAAGGAAGAAATCACATCAGCTGATGAATAAGAAATGTTACATTTTTTGGCATATTTCCACTTATAAATGAAAAGAATTACTCATGTCTGCATTTAAAATCAACACTAACTTAGTGGGGCCTACAGATCCTTGCAAACTCTTTCAGTGCTCATTGGTTAGGGACAATTATTCATTGACTTGCAATATAATACCTTAGACTTAATGTTTTCAGTTTATACATGCTGAGTAATGTTACTCTGACATATTCCTCATTATTTATAATAATATAAAATTTTACTTTCCAGATGGCAAAAAATTTCTATTCAGTTATTAATGCAATAGAAAAATCATGACCCCTATGGAAGAGTTAATTCTTTGAAAATTGAGAAGCATCCATTTAAATATGATATATTAATATAAAAACAAAAAGGATTTTTTGTGACTAGATCAGCTCCTCATGGATTTGTAATATTCTGATTTCTGAGTCGTTATAGCCTGTATGGGAAGGACTAAAATGATTTAAATATATTTCTTAATAAAGACCTCACTGTACTTCTCCAAAATTGTACTGAATGATTGCCATTTGGTTATATTTAACTAATTCTTAACCAGGAATTAATTTTTTTTAATTTAAAGATTTTATTTATTGATTTGACAGAGAGAGACACAGCGAGAGAGGGAACACAAGCAGGGGGAGTGGGAGAGGAGAAGCAGGCTTCCTGCTGAGCAAGGAGCCCGCTGCGGGGCTCAATCCCAGGACCCTGGGATCATGACCTGAGCCAAAGGCAGCCGCCCAACCAACTGAGTCACCCAGGCGCCCCACTTAACCAGGAATTCTTTTCCATACATTGGTTTAAAATCTCCCCTCTTCCCTGTCACTTGTGTACTCACCACACAAAATAGATGGGCACTGCAGTAGAAACAGGACCCCGAGGAAGAACAGTGCAGGGGAAATTCTTTGTAACTTGGGGGACATGGTGAGGAGTCTCAGAGATAGTGCACTGGGACTCCGTGTCCTCAGACGCCCTGAATCAGGCTGAAGTGAGGCTCTAAGTCAGTAGTAAATCGAGATCTGAACCAAGGAACTAAGCCTTGGTAATAGATTTGAGTCATTAAAGGGGAGGGGCAGAATTGCAGAGACCAGGTACTGGGCAGGATCTAATGAGGCTCCCCAATTAAGCTCCAAGTCCTGGGAGTATGGCATGAACTTGACGTGAAAGCTCTCTGGAATTCTGTATTTACAATTGTAACCTGAGAATTTCTCACTGTTGTAGTGAGCACTTGTTAGCTTCTTACCTACACACAGACATCATTTCTCTTTGAGTACTCAAGAAAAAGTAGGAAAATGGTACAGTATGTGTGCGGCAGTTTCTTCTGGGATCAGGGTGCAGTGCTGAGGCATGTTCTCTGCCATCTTCCAGTGAGGTCCTGTATTCATTCACTAGTGTGAATCCCCAGTAGGAAGACAGGAATAAGAAAGATGTGTAGTTAAATTTTCTTTCCAAACATGTCACAGCCTAATTGGAATAGAGAAAGCATGCAAGTCTATATTGTGAAAAGACAAAAAAAATAGTCCCAACACAATTATTTCCCCAATATTTAAGTTTCCTTGCTTATTGGTGATGCCAAATTAACCAACTTTGGGATTATACCAGTTGGAGAGTAAAGGGAAATTTCCCAGAGTGGTGTTTACAGCACAGATAAAGTGTGCATGGAAAATTAAATGGTAAAGGATCAAGCATCATAAATGGACAACGGCTCCTGACAAATTCAAGAATTTCTCAATGGCACTAGATCATAGTGAAGGACCTTGAGCCCAGCATTATATTTCTGACAAAAGCACTAAATTATAAATTGTAGAAGGCACCTTTGCTAATTTCAAGACTTTGTTTATTAATAACTATATGGGTTAAAACTGGTCCCTTAATAACTATCCTGTCTTCCACTCAGATTATTTCTTCTATTCTCTACAAAGGGCATGGATAAAGATACCAACCTGGACTTCATGTTTTCCCTCTTGGACCAGTGGTGGATATTTGTTGCTTGAAGATACACAGATATTCACCCATAGAGGATGGTGAGCACTGGAAAATGTCTGAAAATGACCCACACCACACAGTTGAACTCTAGTGACTGCAATATGAAGCATGTAACAGCCAAAGTGCTTAGCTCTCAAAAATAAAGAGGAACATTGCCCAGAAACAAGTGAGTGGCTCCCCCTATAATATTGATTACAACACAATTTAATTTCCTTCCTGGAGAGAAAGGAAAGTAAATAAACGCACCACATGGTTGCTTCATTTTATCAAGAGGAACTAAAATAAAATCTGAGTATGTCACATAAAAGAGGTAATTTAAATAGTTTAACAGAAGATTACTTTAAAAAAAAGTCCTTCTGCTTATTAATCATGTTCCCAACTTTTACACAAATCATTGCATTTAATTTCTTCAAACAAAACTATAACATTGGTATTATAGCTACATTTTACAGATGAGGAAACTAGTTGAGAAAGACTGAGTATACCTCCCCAAATATTTCTCATCAGCAGCCATGTCAGATTCTAAGCCCAAATCTGATTCAAATCCCAAGATCTTTCTGTTAGGCCTTTTGGGGAATGTCATCAAAAAGATGAGACCACCAGTTGGCCTATGAGCTGAACAATGGTGGAATACTTAGAACTTAAAATGAATGAAGGTCAACTGTTGACAAAATGGATGAATTGCACAAATATAATGGTTAGCAAAAAAACTAAAAGACATGGAAGAAAGAATTCATAATGTATGATTCCATTTTATAAAGTCAAATAACTTAAAATAAATCTGTGCTGTTAAAAGTGAGGATAGTGGAATTACTCACAAGGGTAAAGTGATATGTTAGTAACTAACTGGAAGGGGACACCCAAGTACTTTGCAATTTTGGTAATGTTCTCTCCCCACTTTCCTCTGGTTTCCAGTTAGAGAAGTGTGCTTACTTTAAGAATTTGATGGCTGTTGTGCCTCCTTCTATAGATAAAAGATAGGAGGTTTTATATACATTGGAATGTGGAGTAAATTATCCAGGCAAAGATAACAGTATAAACACATTTGGAATTTCCTGGCTTATGTTCTTTCTGAGGTATAAAACAAAACAAAACAAAACAGGGAAGTTAATTGCAGGCATTTGTATATCTTTTTATATCATTTTTATTTTTGAAGCATATGAATGCATTAATCTACTCATAAAAATTGAAAAGAATAGTATTCTACTGGGTTGCCTTATACTTACCCCTCTGAACACCTAAATTCTATCGTTGAACCAGAAAGAAAATCTGCCTTCACTTCCAATTTCCCACGGGTTATGTCTCCTGGATTTCTGTATTTCTCTAGGATAAAAACTAAAATGATGACTAGTGATTAAAATTACTTATAAAATATAGCATTAGAAGGAAAATCTGGTGGATAGTTTGAACTACTGCTTCTAGATGAACCGAGAGATTTTTTTTTCAGTGCTGATTTCTGGCCCTAACTTCGTGAATTTTACTTTAAGGAAATATTAATGCAAACATTTATCCCATTTGTCTGATACATTTTAAGAAGAGAGAAAAAAAAGCGTAGATTTGTCTGCTCAGTTAGATTGCTGTGTAGTAAAGGGTGTGATACACAGACCAATTTTTCATAGCAATGTATGTTCTCAAAAATGTATACTCTTGGTCACAGGGAAATAAGAAATGGTGAAATATATTCAATATCCTTACTGTTAGAAAAATATCTCAGTGTGAATTCCTAACTTCCTTCTTCCAAAGAGTATAGGTGATAATAAGTTTGAAGACTATTTTGATCAAAGATTTTCATTAGAACTGAAGGATTCATTAAGTTCTTAAAAGAACATTCCCAAATACAACAAAGTACAGGTGAGAAAAATACAGGTGATCCTGACACAAAAAACATTATAGTCCTATGAGCCTCTGGCATTAGAAATAATCAACTTGAACTGATTCTCCTGTAGCCAGAATGGCTGGCAGGGCAGTTCCAGATTTGAAGTCTGTCTGATACAGCTTGTTTATTGGAGAAGCAAATGGTAAATCAGGTGGAGGACCATAATTGCTTGGGCACCAAAATGACAAGGAGCATCAAGTTGGAGCTTGGAACACAATCATCACAATGCTTCAGCAGTAAGATTTTTAGAACAGAGACAGACCATGATTTTCTCTTCCATCAGAACTCCTTTATTCCACTGTTCAATGAACTCAGTGAGGAATCTTGGTAATGCATATTTGTTGATTGATGACAATGACAATAATGGAAAAAAGGCAGAAAAATTTCATCTGCTCTTCCCATTTATGTGATAATTAGGAATCCTGGTAATCAGTGAATGGGTTATCCAGTATAATGGGTTACCCATTATACCTGCGGGTACCATACACAGCCACTCAGAAGGCTTCTCAGAATGGGGGCACCTGAGAAGGTAACAATATCCTTATGTCTGGCTTCCTCTTTCTTTGCCCTTTCCTCCATATCTTCATTCACTAGTGTCACTGGACACATGTAAGTAGTTGTTAAAGAAGTTGTTGTAAGAAATATTAAACACTGACAGTAAAGCAAAGTCAGAGTTAAAGGAAAATGCTGAACCAATCATGTTCAAACCAGCTGGTGATTAAAGAACCTTAAGTTCAAAGGGCCAAGTATTGTGTTCCTGAGAAATCTCCATCAGTTTCTCATTCTAGTGAGTATTTTCACATTGCACTTTGTTGCCACAAATTAAGTGGGTGTACATTTTTGAGCGTGGATTTAACACTTAGAGCTCTGAAATTAGGAGACTATAAGGAAACGTGTTGTATCTATGTATTTTTTTAAAAATCTGTTCATGAAAGAGGAGCCAGGTGTTAGTTTCCTGTGGGGGAATGTTCTCATGGAGGTACTGGAAGCTTAAGTCTGTCCATTTCATTTCTTGTCCTTTAACAGGTTCTGTGGTGCCACCATCATCCTGTTCAGGTTCAGGAAGCTCATTCAGTGATATTACAACAGCTTATTTGACAGCTTGTCTTCTCACCGAGCATCATCAATCAAATCCAAGATTCTGCCCTCTCTCCAAGCCTCACTGTCCATTCTTCTGCAGCTTTGATCTTGTCAGTCTCCCCTACCCCAACCCCAGACCCAGCACTGCACCCACTTCTGCCTTTAGCATTATATGTTTTAATAAAAGCAAATGAGGTCCTTTTTCAGAACTACGTTTCTTTTCTCAACCAATAAAAATACAAATCATCATATTTTCCATTTTTTTCCTTGACTGAAAGTAAACTCAAACAAAATTACTATCTCAATCTAAGTTTTAATACATTGGCTGCTACTCTCTGGCATTTTCTCTCCCACAGGTCTAACTCTGAGCAATCCTTGAGTGGCTCTGACTTTGCATTTTTAGTTTAGCAACTTTAAGTTATCGTGTTGTGCCTGTTATTGATATATGGCCGTCTAGCCCCAAACACACCATTTATTACAGCCCTGAGGTAATGGAATCAGAGGAATGCCTTGGAGCATTTCTCCTGTACAGTAAGCATGATGTTAAGCTTTCTCAACAGAGGGTGCTAGAGGGACACTGTAGGAAGAAAGAACTCTTACCTTTCCCTGCGGTTGCGAGATGGGTTAGACCAGTGAGGATGAGGTTAGCCAGTGGTGCCTGTAATGCACAGGCTCATGGCAGCCTTGCAGCCCTCAGATGGTCTGGCCATCCCCTTCCTGTGGTTCTCCTGACAGGGGTGCTCTTTCAGGCCTCTTACCATACCAGCACTCCATCTTCATGCCTGTACACCTGGTCGCCAGCTGCCACTTGCCTATATCCCCGCTCTGCCTGCAGGATGGTTAATGGGCTCCCTATCACTCAGTACACCTGTGCCCCTGGTCACCATCTGCAGTTTGCGTCACAGACCTGATGCCCCTTTACCAGCTGCAGGTCCATGTGTGTAGTCAGCAGCCCCCGCAGCGCACTCATGCTCTACCTGAATTCCAGAGGGTTGGTTTCTGCAGACCAGCTCCACTGCATGCCACTCGTGAACTTCTCTGGCATCTAGCGGGTTGCTAGTAGAGTCTTGGGAGGGGGCACTCTTTTGAAGTTGATTCTTCCTTAAGTACCCTCCCACAGCCCTAGAGTACCACACAGAGGTTCTTTCATATATATAGATCTATCTATCTATCTATTTATCTATCTATATAAACTATGTATGATAAAAATGATAAAAATAACTATATATGATAAAAAATTAACTATAGAATATATATCCTGTGTGTGTATGTATATATATATATACATATATATATCCTATAGTTAATTTTTTAATCAGAGTTTAATAATTCTTTATTTCAAAAAAATCATTGCATGGTTTCTAGCTCCTGATTGGACCCATTGATACATGCACATTTTGGTGTACTTTAAAAATAAATATAATTTAAAACTTACAACAGTCAAGCTTCTATGAAGTCTTGACCTACATAACATCTAAAGTTTCAAGTAAAAAATTACATTTTAGAAATCAAACTTTCAAAATTACATAAATTCATTCAGAGTACTTAAATTTTAAAAAGATTTTTTTAAAAGAATTCTTCATATCTTTTTTTTTAAAGATGCAGTGATTTTTTTTTAAAGATTTTATTTATTTATTTGACACAGAGAGAGAGATTACAAGTAGGCAGAGAGGCAGGCAGAGAGACAGGGAGAGGAGGAAGCAGGCTCCCTGCTGAGCAGAGAGCCCGATGTGGGCCTCCATCCCAGGACGCTGAGATCATGACCTGAGCCGAAAGCAGAGGCTTTAACCCACTGAGCCACCCAGGCACCCTTCTTCATATCTTTTTTATATTTGCAAATGGGTTCATTATCAGTGTCACAGGACTAGGAAGTGTAGCTCCTGGACTCAGAGGAATTTTAGAAAAATAATACACCCCCTTTTTTAGCTCCCAATGTTGCAAAATGGCAAGATGATCGATACAGTCTCTAGTTAAGATTTTTTTTGTGGCAGAGCCTCTAGCTTACCAATTTCTTTCTCCCATGGTTATTAAACCTAGGATAGAAATAAATCCCTTAATTTTAATTTATACTCCTGTAGTCAGAGAATATGTGGCAGCAGGGGTTTTGTAACTGACTTTTCTGAGGCTAAATTAAACTTCAGTACCAAATTAACATTTCACATAACTTCACACCGTTTCTACTTATGCTGTAATTATTCGGCACCACTGTGGGCAAACCTCTGAGGGAAGACAAATTAGTCATAATGGAAAGTAAAAATTTCACCTAAAACAAAGAGACAAATGCAAATGATCTACCTTCTAGGGTTGGAAGTAATTATTTCAGGAAAGAATCAGTCTCTCAATGTTCATGGGGCACAAGTAATGGAGTCTGGAAATAGGCTATGAATGGAGGGAGAAATCAGAATTCACAGAGAATGTAGAAGGAATAGTCTCCTCATCTGACATGGTAGAAATTCAAGTTGTAAATAAGGGAACAGACCAGAGGATCTTTCTCTAGAGAAACTAGACAGCAACAGAGAGGACACTGATAAACACCAGTAGCTGGAGGTTTCCCATCCCACACTTGTCAAGAGAAAGGATACCCAAAACCTTAGTGACTCAAACCAGGTAGAACTTGATTTTTCTTTCATGAAAGAAGAGGCATAAGAGCATTTAGAATGGTCAGAAGCTCTGCCCAATACAGTCAAATAGGGACCAGGTCCCTTCCTGCTTATTGTTTCTATAACCCTGGAGGTGCTGTCCTCCTCAATATGGTGGCAGTTGGCTCACCAGCACCCTGTCAGCATTTCAGCCCTTTGCCTGAGGAAACAAGAAGCAGAGAGCAAGCAGGAAAGTGGTTGGGAAGTTACACCCATTAGGAGGTCACTCCAAGGAAGGCTCTAGCTGAGGAGCTATGTGTCCTGCTGATATTTAAAATGGTAGCAGTGCTTCTGTTCCTTAAAATAAAAAGGGGGGTTAATATAGGAAAACAATTAACAGTTGTTGCTATAACCACAATTTAAATGCCTAACTGTACCATCACACTGCTAGTAAGCCCCTGTCAGCAAACTTTATTCATATACATAAAACTTTAAATTAGAGAATTTGGGCTTCACTCTAAAAAAAAAAAACAAAAACAAAAACAAAACAACTGACTGATGATCATTAACAAAGTTGCAAAAGAACACTTTTCTATTACAAATAGCTCCATGGAGACAAGAATGAATCTAGGTAGAAAGAATCGCATACATTTTTTTAAAAAAAGGAAAGAATAAAAACCTTTTGGAAGCCATCATAAAATTGTCTTAAAAGAAATTGAAAAATTCAACAAAAGGGTTGGAATATAAAGCCAAAGAAATTTTCCAAAAAATGCATGCAGGGTTGGGGGTAGGAATGAAGACAAAATGCATGCATGACAAAGGTACATAATCAACAAAGAGATATGATATCAGGTTAATCTGATTTCTGTGAAGAAACATTATTAAAGAAATTACATAAGGAAATTTCCAAAACAGAAAAATGTGAGTTTATAGATTGAAAGGGCTCGACAAGAACTAACAAAATAAATGAAAAAATAGAAGATAGCAAAGTGCATGGACATATTTTAGAACATCATAGGTAACGAGTGTATCCTAAAAGTTTCCAGAGCAGGGGGAAAAATCAGAAGCTCTGATGACCTCTGACTTCTCAGTGCTGGTACTGGATTATAGAGAAATTCTTTTAAAATGAGAGGGAAAATTATTTTTACCCAGTTTTTATACCCAGCTGAATTCTCAATCGAGTGTGAAAATAAAGGCAGTTCCAAATATGTCAGGACTCAAATTTTTACTTCTTATGTGTCATTTCTCAGGTAGTTCCTAAAGAATGGGCTACAAACCAAGAGAGAGGAAAGCATGAACCCAAGAACCAAAGAAAGTAACAAAAGCGAGCCTGCAGAAGGGAGAGCATCCCCTGTGGGATGCAGTGTGTAACAGACACTGTCAGATGCCCTGTCCAAACACTAGGACTGCAACACTTCAGCACTGTCTGGACAACTTCCAACTGCCCGTTCTGCCTCCCTTTGCCCAGGCCTCTTCCAGAACCATTTAAAGCTACTCTGATTTTTACCTATAAGGATAAAAGGAAGATAATCAATACCTTCCAGAAGCAGATCTCAATTAACAAATGATAGCAACTAGTGTATCAATACCCCAACTCCCTCACCTGAGGGTGATTACTTACTCGGAGTGAGGTGTGAGTTCATCATCTTTACAAGTTTCTCTGGGATTCGGCTCTGGTCGTCCTAACTGGCTTGATCACATACCCCTTACTGGTTGCCTTCCCTTCCCTACCTTACTGCCCTATTCATCTCCTGATCTTTCCTGCCATTCCCAAGCAAATCGCATGACTTTAGTTCTTGTTTCAGGCTGTGCTTCTGGTGGAACCCAAACTAAAACCAAGTGAGAGAATGAACCTTGGGAGAACATTCCATGGGGACAAAAAAGAGCTGATAAGGTTCTGTTGTCTCTGAACACTCAGACAATTTTGGTGGACCGAAAAATCTCTTGGAGCACTTAGGAGGAATTGGAAATAGAAACAGGGTTAACTAAGCAGGCAAACAAACAACATCACTAAAAAGAACACCATCAACACCAGAGTAAAAAAAAGGCAGTTATGAAGTAGAGAAACATGCTCACAGAACACTACTTGGTCCAGTCCAGTGATCATTACATGCAAACATTGTATTACTGATTTAACTAAAATTGGGCAATAACCATATTGGAAAAAAGAGTGAAAAAAATCAGATGATTGAATCTTTGGCTGTAACCAATAGATTAATGGACAATTTATTTAAAAAGTGGAAAAAATAAATTCTCTAAAAACATGGTGATAAATACCACGAGGGTAAAAAATGCTATAAGAGGTAACAATGGTTCTCTGGACTAGTGAAAAGGAGTTGTGTGGGTCTGGTTAATACACAATTTTGTTAGGTGTATAGATATTTAAAATTAATTTTAAAGATAAGTAGAGTTGATAGGTCAAGAAACAGCAGCACTTCTAATTTGGTTTATAATGTATAGAATTATACACAAAAATTAAAATTTGAAATATAAAATTTAAATATAGAATGTGAAGAGAAAAAGGAAAAAATGTCATGGAGTTATTTATTCCCACCTTTACTGTTTCAATATTTGTTTGCATATACATGCATTTATTTTAGACCATTTTTAAAGGCATTTAAATTAAAAAATATATTAAAGAATGAAGACATAACTCATATCTGTATGATAATCAGTCTCTGCACTGTTCTGATGTGCTCAGAGCAAATGTTAAGGAAGGAACCATGAAAGATTGACATTTAAAGGCCTCCACCATGTCTTCTGTACAGATAAAGAATGAAGCCTGAGGTAGATAATTCTTCATCAGAACCCATTAATAATATGAAAATGTAAGCGTACTTAGTTAGCTATTCAGTTATAATCCACTAATAACGCGATGTGGAAAGTGACTTTGCAGATAGTACAGATATTAATTTCCCTTATGAAATTGGGAAAAATTGTTCTTTCCCAGCCCACTCCATACCCAAACCAAGCCGTGTGTATTGGTAAAACATTCTTAAGCACAGATACAAAAATATACCAGGGATCTGAATGTATATAATGCATTTAAAGCACCAACTACCTAATTACCTAAGTTTCAGGGGACTCGTGCGTGAGGATAATCGCATGCAGTATCGGGGATATTGTACAGGACCACATACCAATTCGGTTTTACTGTATGCCGGAGGAGACTCGTATTACAGTAAAAGAGTAAAGTACAATAACGTGATGTAAATAACAATGAACCAGAAAATGAATTCGAACAGCTTGTAACAAAGGAAAATAAGCAAAGTCATGTTTTTAAAACTAGGACTTAACGAAGGAAAATTTTCCCGAGTGTGGTTTGGTGGCAAAGGAGAGAGATGCAGGTGGAGACAATGTTGCTGGTGAAGAAAGGGGAGCAAGAATCAGTGAGAGCGGGCGCCTGGGTGGCTCAGTGGGTTAAAGCCTCTGCCTTCAGCTCAGGTCATGATCTCAGGGTCCTGGGATCAAGGCCCTCATTGGGCTCCCTGCTCAGCAGGGAGCCTGCTTCCTCCTCTCTCTCTGCCTGCTTCTCTGCCTGCTTGCGATCTCTCTGTCAAGTAAATAAATAAATAAAATCTTTAAAAAAAAAAATCAGTGAGAGCCTGTGTCTGAAAGAGGAATTGTCAGATATTCATCCACATTTCACCCCAGGGAATCAGTCAGCATCCCCTTGTCCCGTCCTGCTGATGTTAGACTGACAGAAGCGGGGGCCCGGTGGCCAGACAGGGCCATGAACTAAATGAACCTCTGTTTGGCTTTTCTTTGCCTACAGCTGTCAAGCTCCTGCCAGCACCAGCCCACACTGGCAACTCAGTGTCTTTGAAATGATACATCTGCTCCTGTGCCAGAGGGCAAAGCAGTTGTGTTTCCGTATGTTCTAAATTTCATTTTAGATTTTTGCTATGAAATATCCAGGCTCCCTTCCTTCCTCTAACCCCCTAATGAGCAACAGATCCAGCAAGTTCTTCTGTTGTAAAATCTTCTGATAAGGTCTTTTTAAACCCACCTTGGCTCATGCCTTTGTTTAACAGTATCTTCCACCTGCGTCCATCATATTTTTGGTGCACTCTGTGGAAATAATAGTTATACTATACGGGTGTTTAACGGTGCCAGCAGATCATGTTGCAATTCTATCCACAGAGTGTCTGGGGGACCCCTGGGGCTCACGCCACACCCTCACGCCCCAAACCAAAGTCCGGGAATCCATATTTGTGATACCAGCTTGTTGACTTCTTGGAGGTTAATGCTTGTTTTGTAGGCAGGGTAGGCAAATATTCAATATGTGAGAATTCAGATAACAAGAGAAACCTCAATGGCAGACAAAGAAATGAACAGCTCACACTAAAAAATAAATAAATAAATAAAAATTAAAATTAAATTCCATTTGTGATTACAAAAGCAAATGTTATAAGGATCAGATAAAGAGAAATGAGAGTTTTGAGGAGAGAGAGAGAGACAGAGAGAGGCCAGAACAGATATCCGAAGAGAGCCACAGAGAAAAGGAAAGTGCAGCCCAGGCCAGCTGTACTCTGCCCCTGCCCCTACATGGGAGACTGCTGTGGGCTGCGCATGGTGCCCTCAGCTGCCAGCATCTCTGCACCTGACCTGGAGTCCCCCCTCAGGAGCCTGTTCAGTGGGCCCACAGGGTTGGCCCCCAAAACTGTTGGAGCCAGTCTTCAGCCATGAGAGGGGGAATTGGTAGATAGATGCCGCAGGTCCTCACTCCTGGAAAGTCTACTCAGAATTGTGTCCCGCATGCACTCAGAGCACAGTCGGCCTCCCTGAGCACCGTTAGCAACCACAGTAATCACCCCAGTAAAGCTCCTTCCTTGGGCGGTCCTCCCTTTCTCATCTGGTCATCTCACTACCCACTCACTAAACACTGCTTTCCACGGCCGCCCTCCAAGGAAACCAGTGACCCACAAATCCCTGTCTCGGGGGCAACCCCAAGTTAAAATCTACCAATCTCCTAGAAGCAGGAGCAGGCGAATGGCTTTCAGGACCCTCGGTAGACACCCTCCGTGTTGGGTCGGATTCTCTAACAGTTCCTGCTGCTTCTAAAGTTCAGTGAAAACCTCTGAGCCCCCAGGGCCTCTGCAGAGTATATTCGGTGAAATAAGAACAAAAGAGGCCCATGCTCCCCCACAGAGGCCTGTGAACAAAGAGAGAAGAGACGAGCAAAGGGGGTGGGACATGAATGAGAGATTTCAGAGGAGGCAAGCCTTGGATGGCGTGGTGAGTAGAAGGAACCACAGTGTCCAGGACTCCAAGACGTACGGCTGACGGATGGGGTTTTCTCCTCATGTGTGGGATACCTGCTCAGGCCATTTCACTTTTCTGTTAAGGAGAATGGAGGACTTGGGGACACACAGGCTGCCTCCATGTGGGCCTCATGCATCAGTCTATCAGACTTTGTTCTCTCAAAATGGAAGAAGGAGGTCCAGACACAAACACGAATCCCTTTCCTGTCAGGCAGAAGTCGACAGGTAGCATTCCTGAGGCAGAGTGCAAGGGCATGGCGGTTCATAAAGGGCAGGACTCCCTTCAAATGAGGAGAATGGACCAAGAATGTGAGGTGTATTGACACTGAATCTAAATACTGAGGAGCTGAGGGATTAGCACGTGTGGAAGTTTGCAGTGAGGCAACCCGGGGAAATGCTTTACTGTGAGCCCACGTCCATGTTCAAGACCCTTACACTCAAGGAAATATATTAACTTGAGGGAATGGGTCTTTTTACGGACCTCATTAAGGCCAGAGTCCTAAAGACCACAAAGACAAAATCATTTCTGATACATAAATTTTTTACTTGAAAAAAAAAAAGAGTGTGCACTTTGTGTCCAGAAAAGCAAACCATCAGCTACGAGATCATCAATAATTCTACAATCACAAAGCACTAAATGTGAACAAATTATTCTTTCTAGACACTAATTACCATGAATGATGGTGCAAAGGGGACAGCAGAGCTGGTAAGCTGAAGGGATCTGTATTGTATTGAAGGTGGCACACTGTTCTCCCTCTTTGGGGGGAAATTACAGTGGTGACTCCACAGTATATTTCTTTGCCTTGTCTCTCTGTAGTTCTAGTAGTTCAATCTCCAAAGACAATTTATAGAGTTCCATGGCCACTTTCACTTCCGCTGGGTTGGAGAGACACTGCATGATCTTTCTGCCTTTGCGGACATGTTCACAGCCTTCAGGGAACACCTGAAAGAGATGGAGAGGCTGGGTGTGGTTGAGTGGCTTCTCTCCAAATCAAGAAGGACGAGGTTGAGGGGGGACCTCTTGACAAGGACAGAGCCAAAACCAAGCCCAGGACTGCCTGGTGATCAGGAAAACCAGAAAAGACCTTGGGTCCCACCAGAGTCCTTCCCAGAGGGATACGGACCTGTTCTGAGACAGCTTCATAGGGGGCTTCTGTGAGGACAGAGGCTGTTTCTGAGACCATCCAGAAATGGAACACGTACACTATAGAGTCTAGAAAAAGTCCCAGGTCCCTGAGACCCTCTTCTCTCTAAAGGGCTCGGTTTTAACTTGTCCTCCAGTGAGAGATGAAAGCTTTTCACTCGTACCTGACCACAGTGCTTCAAGAAAGAAGAGAGGCCCTTTGAAGGACTCAGAACTGACTCCTGACAAGTCAGAGCTGACCACTATGGGCTGGGACAGTGTTTGGGGGAAGGCCCCATTTTTAGGATTGGCTAACACAGGAGCTTTTCTTGAATGTGCCACTTACCCACTCGCACTTGGGCAACTCAGGGTCCCAGGTTCTGTTCTCTAAGCAAGTGATACTTTGGGTACCAACCAATTCATAGCCAGAGTCACACTGGACGGTGACATTTTCAGATTGATGATATTGGTCCTTATCCACGGACAGCTTTGCATGGGCTACTTCTGGTTTTGGACACAGAGCTACAATGGAAACACAGTTTTAAGCAGTATGTAAATCGAAGGAAAAAGACATGACAACGGGCTAGGATTATAAGAATTAACTCTCATGGGTGCTGCTAATTGTTTTATCTTTTCTTGTGTTTTGGTAACAGTAATATTTGTTAGCATTTTGGTTGAGCTTTGGCCAAAATAATATATCAGACTCGGGCTGAACATTTTATGTGATTGAGCTCTGTGAGGTAAGCACTGTTATCACTCCCGTTTTCCTAGGAGGAAGTTAAGCTACAGACAGGTTAAGAAAGTTGTCCAAGGTATTCATATGTTTCAAGAACATGATAGGATATAAAAAAGGCATGTGACCCCAGGTCCCCAGTTGTCAAAGCAAGTATCCGTCATCTCTCCATCCCAGCACACCACTAGCCATGAGATATTCCCTCTTGCCGATTGGCCTGTTTGTAACAGGGACTATGGTGGCAAATAATCCCCAGAGTTGCTGATAACAATGTGCTATTAACCTGTGTGCCTGTAAAAGTCAGACCTGACCTTGACTTGTCCTGTTCCCACAACACAGTAGGAGCCCCCCAACCGCAGCCAGCAGTGTGGGTAGGTGGCACCTTGCACGAGGCTGTGATGGAAGTCTTTGCCACTTCTTGATGTTTGGAATTAACCCATGAGAGCCCACATTCATGCTGGAGCTAGCTTGCATGAAAATTTTGCTACAGGCCATAGACAAAATGGGCCACGTGCAGAATTTTTCTGGAAACATACAGGAATGTGGGCATAGGGAGTAAATTTAGTGACTGGGAGAAAGGGGAAGGGAGGTTGATGTTTATGTGTTCCTTTGTACTGTTTGCATCCTCAACATAGTCATGATTTCAAATAAATCGAATCAAATCAAATGCCTTCATGCTCTGGTGACACTTCCATCCACATGACTGAAAAGGGAGCTGCAGTTACCTCTACACTGAGGGGCTGCAGGTGTCCAGCGTGAAGACTTGCAAGAGAGTCTGGCCTCTCCAACCAGAGTGTATCCTTTGTCACATTTATATAGCACTTCATTTTCTATCAATACACGGAATCCTCTAATTTCTTCATAATGTCCGTGGGCAACCTCAGGAGGATAATCACAACCTTGACAGTGAGAGATAAAAGTGAGAGAGCATGAGCTTGTCGAATGTAAAAAATAACTCACCCCAGAATCCGTTTTTTTGTAGGAGGCTCCATTCTGTCCTGTCATCTTCTCTGCCCAGAGGATCGCTTAGCCAAACCCAAGTCCTGGGCTGCCCTCCCATAAGCCTCAGGCTGAGGAACCATCATGGCCCCATCATCAGTCCACTTGGTGATCATCTCTAATATCTTCAAAAGTATAATGGGAATGGTTAAAATTAATACTTTGTTCAATTCCCACGTTGAGTTCTTGGCCTATGGAGTAAGACCTGTCATAACCCAGAAGTCAAGTAGAAGCCATTGATCCTGACTATCCCCATTGCCCTTGAAGCAAAGACAGCATATTAAAAGAATACATCATATACCAACGTGGCAGGGGAAATGGGGAAATTGGTGCCAGTCTTAAAGAACTGAAGCTGCCTCCCCATTCTATTGACATTTACTTCCCCAGTCTGTCTACAAGAGAAGTTAGGATTCTGGGGAATTACAGTCAACTACTGAAAACTCAACAACATTTTCATTAGTTCTCATTTCAGATGTGGTATCTTTGCTAGAGTAGATTTTTGAATCTTGGGGGAAGTGAGGACCACTGGTTTAGCAGATGCCTTCTCTTCATCCCTAACTGAAAAGAGGGTCAGAGAGAGTGTGCATACACAGAGAAGGATCAAATCACACATTTGTAGTTTTAGCCCCGGGGTATGATAACTCACTTGCCCCTGTCATAATAGAGTCTGATGATACTATGATTATCTGGACATCCACATTAATCCAGAATATCAATGGCATTATGTTAATTCTACTGAATGAGCAAGAAGAAACTAGCATGTTGAGGTAGGTAGGTAGGTAGGTAGGTAGGTAGGTAGATAGATAGATAGATAGATAGATAGATAGATAGATAGATAGATAATCCATGTGGGTTTCTGGGGCAGACCTCTTAACCCTTGTCAATTCCTAAGTGCCTAGAACACTAAAAATATCTTTTGTTCTACTGAGACAATTCTTAGTCACACCTGAATTATAGCCAGCCACCTGAATTCCAAGTCATAATGAAAAGCTTAGAAGCTTAGAAATTTTCAGGACTGCTCTCCTCTCCAAAGAGAGGAGAGAAGTTGGAAACACTGTTAATAGTTGAGCATGTGTATAGTAAGGAAACCTTCAGAAAAATCTCAGTAGTATAATGTTCAGAGAGCTGCCAGGTGGGTGAGTACATCCATGTCCTTGAAGGTGATGCACCCCAACTCCACAGGGACAGAGGCTCCTGTGCTTGGGACTCTCTTGGCTTCACATTATGTTTCTCTACATTTGTGTCCTTCATCATATCTTTTAATAAACTGGTAAATATCAGTTAGTGGTCCCCTGAGTTCTTTGGGCCACTCTAGCAAATTAAGGAAACTCGAGAAGGAGATCATGGGAACCTCCATTTTGTAGCCAAGTTGAACAGACTTTGGTAGTAGCCTAGGGACATACTCCACACAATTGGCATCTAATGTGGGGGGAAGTTTCATGAGACTGAGCCTTTAAATCCTTGTGGGATCTGCCACTCACTCCAGGTAGATAGTGCTAGAATTGTGTTAAATTATAGGACACCCAGCTGACACCCAAAGCTAATTCTTTGGTGTAAGAAAAAAAAACCTCACACATTTGGTCACCTGAAATGTTGTGAGTGTTCTGTGTGAGTAGTAAAAGAGACACACAGGAAAAGCATGGGAAGTGAAGGGGAAGACTGGGTTTTTTCAACTCCCATACTGATGCTCCAGAATATAGACGGTAAAGATTCAAGGGTTTGCCATATCAATATAATCTTTAGAGGTCCAGGGTTCAGGACTTGTTAGGCTATTCCATCTAAACTAATGAGATATGCACATCAAACCACAAAAAAGGATGCATAACACCAAGTAGAACTTTCTAGAATCTGGAAGCAGTACATTCCATACTTGGGAATACTATCCAGCCTATATGCTAGATGACATAAGAGATAGCTGGGTTTGAGTGGGGCCCATGTTGGGAAAAGCCTCAGGAGCAAGTCCAGTTGCAGTGAAATTGTTCTGTTGCTTGAAACTTAGGACACAGCAGAGCCTAGTATATTGAAGGTGGCTATAGTCAGAAAGTATGCAAATTCAATGGAACCATCACAGTACATACCCTTGAGATCCTGAAGCAAGGCCATGCAATGTGCTGTTTGAGATATAACTCTTGACGTGTTGTTTGGTCCTGATAGAAATTGTGCTTGATATTGGATTATGAAGTGGGCATGCACCAAAATCATGATCTTGGTCTATCAGAACCAAGTTATAAGGCCAGGCAGGCAACAAACAATTCATTATAAAATGGAAGTTGTCATCTGGGATTGCGCATGAGTAGGACCAGATGGCGCCAGCAGCCCACACAAATTGGGAGCCTAGATCCTACTTGTGCCCATTTGCTGTTGCACAAGTGCCTCTTAGGCTCACACTGATGGCTACGTGAAGTATCCATTATAACCAAGTGACAGAAAAGAGAGAAATCAAGCCTCATTCACAGATGTGTATTTTGGGTATGTGTGTATAAGCTAAAATGGACAGAAGCTGCTTTAGAGACTGATCAGGGAAAGAGAGTAGTATGGAAAAATCTTAGAAGATCTGGTCATTAATTCTGTTGGAAAAACAAGTGGGGTAAAGATAGATCGAATTAACCTGAAATGGCCCAGAATGAATGGCTTGTTTGTCAGCGCCCTTAAGGACAAAATTAGATTAGGCCCAAGGAGATCTGGGGTAGGTAGAAGCAGGTGACTGGATATATGGCAATGACAGGAAGTGCAAAGTTTTTATTTTGCACATTAACACCAGCAGAGCATTCCCAGTAGAGTAGTCATTGCAAAATCAAATAGAAAACAATGTCTCAGCCTGTTGAAGTCAGCCATCTTCTGTCACTGGCTTCACCAGTGCTGTCACAAGAGGAAGAGAAGCAAAGTGGTGGTATGGATGAAGAACATGCATGGGCACAGCATGGACTGCCACTTACCAAGGCTGTCACTGAATCTTCAAACTGCCAGCCACAATGTTAAGTCCCTAATATGATGCCATCCCTTAAGATACCACAAAGCCACTTGGTAGCAAGTTGACTATATTACATCCCTTCTACCTGGAAGGGTCAAATATGTCTTTTGACAGAAATACACAAGAATTCCAGGTATAGGTTTGCCTTTTCTGCTTATGGGACTTCAGCCAGCACTGTTATCTGAATGCTATAGAGTGTTTAAATAATTGGAATAGAATTACACTATGTTCAAGTAGAAACGCCACTCACAGCAAAAGAGGTGTGGTACTGAGACCATGGCCATGGACTAGACTAGTCACATTACAGACTACATCATCCAGAACCCATTAATCTGTTTGGACATTGGAATGGCCTGATAAAGGCACAACTGAAGTGCCAGTTGAGAGGCAATATTTTACAGTGATGAGACTTCACAATATTACTTTACTATATCTTCTGGAACACAGCACTCTGAGACACTTTAGGGCTCCTTTGGGCTCCTTCTTACATACAAGGCAAGAAGAAGCATCGCTATCCAGCAGGGGTAATTCTTCTTGATCATCAAGAAATAGGGCCATGAAAAAACAATGGGATTTTGTTTAGCACTTAAGGGCTCTTGGTGAGGGAGAGGTAGGCGTTACACACTGGGGAGCAGTCTGAGGGGGGACTTAGAGACAGCAGAAGGAAGGAAGCAAGTTTGCGGAAGAAAGGAAGCAAGTTTAGAAAGATGGTTTCAAATAGATTTGGGTGGGTCTTGAACTGCAGATTAAGGCATATGGACAAGAAGAAGAGAAGACAAGACAATAAATAATTGAGCCATGAAAAAGCAATGGGATTTCGTTTAGCACTTACATGCTCTTGGTGAGGGAGGCAATAACTGAAAAGTTCTATCTCTTAGATGTGGCCTATTTTTACTGATTCAGAAAAGAAAAGAAAAGCAGGAAGGTCAAGAGAATGGGAATCAACAATGAGGAGGAAATTTAACAAATTTATCCACTCCAAAAATCAGGCAGGGTATACAAATTCTTCCTAATTTGAAAAATCTTCCCTTAATAATCTCCATCACTTTGATATGCAGAAACATGGGACAAACTGAGGGCTGCTGAGGGGTGTGGGGGGATGTGATGGGCACTGAGGAGGGCACTTTATATAATGAGCACTGGGTGTTATATGCAACCGATGAATCACTACATTCTATCCCAAAACTAATAATACACTATGTGTTAACTAACCTGAATGTAAATTTTAAAAAGGAAAAGAAAAATTAACATAAGATTCCATAAGCTCTTACTCTTATCACATGTTGGTGTTCTGGGATACCACGTGCCATCTTCTTGGCATCTAGCTTCAAACTGATGTTTCTTATGACACACATAAAAAACCGTGTCTCTAAAGAAATAAGCACAGCTATTCACAGAACTAGTGGTTCGGGAAATGATTTCGCCATTCTCCAGCGCCGGTACTGGGCAGCACACCTCTAAAAAATAGAAAGTGAGGCGAACGGTTAGTAAAATCACCGCAATGAGGCTCCTGTGGATGATAAACTCGATTCTGCTTTTCAAAGATCTCACCACTGAAGGGAGATTGGGGAAACAGAAAAGGGTACCTGAGACCCTTTGCGTCTGCTCTCCCTGTCCCTGGTTGCTAGAGTTCTCCAACCTCGTCATTCCCTTCAACTAAATAATTTCATTAGGAGCCTCCAAACTGAGAAGTCAGATGAAACTTGCATGAAAATGTAGATTTTCAGAGTATTCCAAAGCAATGACAAATGACACTCATTGTTTATGGTTTCATTTGGGTTACATCATTATTAACCTCTCTAATACCTTACACTTCCTCAGTCACAGGAGGAAAAGTGTCCTTAAAAGTTTATATCCACCTGACCGCTAACGCACAGAAATAAATTTAAATTACAGCACATGCTCAGAATTTTTCTTTTTTGATGCCAAATTTAAGACAAAAAGCTACTCAAATCCTTTCATTTTTAATGCAGTAAGAGCTGATAAAGAGATTTTTTTTATTCATTAGTAGAAATACTTTCAGGTAGAACTTGATATTGCTTGATGTAAGAGAAAATATCAGAGCAGATTAAAATGCCCTATTCTTCACATCAGGAGCTTGACTAGCACTACAACAGTCTTTTGGGCATACTCAAACACTCTCACTACTCATTTACTTATGAATTATGATAAAAATACCCAACATTCCTGTTTTCTAAATTATAATATTAATATTTATATAATACCATAGAAAATACTTTAAAATATTTAAGTCATAAGTCTGAATCCACACTGAATCAGGTTTTCTGGTAACTAGGATAAATATCACTTCACTTCTGCCTTTTAAATGGTTAAATATATCCTTTATTAAGTAATTAAATAAAAAAACCATAGTGGGTAACATAAATATAATTTTCAAGTAGGATTTTAAATTCCCAACAAACAAAAGACCAGGGCCAAATGGTTTCACTATTCACAGGTGAATTCTACCAAACATTTAAAGAAGAGTTAACACCTATTCCTCTCAAACTGTTCCAAAAGTAGAAGAGAAAGGAAAACTTCCAAATTCATTCTACAACGTCAATACTACATTGATACCAAAACCAGACAAAGACACCACACAAAAGAAAACTGCAGGCAATATTCCTGATGAACAAAGATGCAAAAATCTTCAACCAAATATTAGCTAATTGAATGCAGCAACACATTAGAAGGACCATTCAATATGATCAGATGGGATGCATACCAGGGATGGAAGTATGGTTCAATATTTGCAAGTCAATGAAAGTAATACATCAAATTAACAAGAGGAAAAAATTTAAAAAACATATGATCATTTTTAAAGATGCAGAAAAAGCACTTGACAAAATACAACATTGATTCATGACAAAATGTCTCAACAAAGTATGTATAGAGAAAATATACCTTAACATGATAAAGGCCACATATGAAAAACCCATTGCTAACATCATACCCAACGGTGAAAAACTGAAATCTTTTCCTCTAAGATTAGAAACAAGAAAAAGATGTCCACTCTTGCCATTTTAATTCAACATAATACTGGAAGTCCTAGCTATAGCAATCAGACAAGAAAAAGAAATAAAAGGGATTCAAACTGGTAAGGAAGAAATGAAACTGTCCTTATTTGTAGATGACATGATACTATATATAGGAAATCCCAAAGACTCCACCAAAAAACTACTAGAACTAATAAATTCAGAACTTCTGCAAGATATAAAATCAATGTATAGAAATCTATTGTGTTTCTATATACTAACAACGAGATAGCAGAAAGAGAAATTAAGAAAAGACTCCAATTTACAATTGTACCAAGAAGAATAAAATACCTAGGAATAAATTTAACCAAGGAAGTGAAAGACCTCTACTTTGAAAACTATGAGATATTGATGAAAGAAATTGAAGATGACACCAAAAAAGGAGAGATATACCATGCTCATAGATTGGAATAGTTATTATTATTAAAATGTCTATACTACCCAAAACAATCTACACATTTAATGCAATCCCTATAAAAATGCCAATAGCATTTTTCACAGAACTAAAACAAATAATCCTAAAATTTATATGGAACCACAAAGACCTCTAATAACCAAAGCAATCCTTAGAAAGAACAAAGCTGGAAGTATCACAGTCCTGGATTTTAAGACGTACTACAAAGCTATAGAAATTAAAACAGCATGGTACCAGCACAAAAATAAATACATAGATCAATGGAACAGAATAATGAGCCCCAAAATAAAGCCATGCTTATATAGTCAAGTAATCTATGACCACGGAGGCAAGAATATACAATGGGGAAAACACAGTATTTTCAATAGTGGTATTGGGAATACTAGACAGCTATGTGCAAAAGAATGAGACCAGACCACTTTCTTACACCATACACAAAAATAAACTCAAAATGAACTAAAAACCTAAATGTAAGATCTGAAACCATAAAGCTCATAAAAGAAAACATAGGCAGTAATCTCTTGGACATTAATATAAGCAACATTTTTATGGATCTGTTTCCTCAGGCAAGGGAAGCAAAAGCAAAAATAAACTATTGGGATTACACCAAAATAAAACACTTTTTCACAGTGAAGAAAACCATCAATGAAACAAAAAGGCAACCTACTGAATGGGAGAATTAAAAAGAACTTATCAAACTCAACATTGAAAAAATCAAATAATCTGATTGAAGAATGGACAGAGTACTTGAATAGACTTTTTTCTAAAGAAAACATACAGGTGGCCTACGGACACATGAAAAGATGCTCAACATCATTCACCATCAGGGAAATGCAAATCAAAACCACGATGAGATGCCACCTCACACCTGTCAAAATAGCTAGTATCAAAAAGAAGAGAAATAGCACATGTTCGTGAGGATGCAGTAGAAAGGGAATCCTTGTGCTCTATCAGTGGAAATGCAAATTGGTGCAACCAAGATATGCCATAAGCCAAGTGTCAATTGTTAGATGAATGGATAAAGAAGATGTGGTGGTATATGTATGTGTATATATACACACACACACATATATATACACCCACAATTGAATATTAGTTATAAAAAATAATGATCTTGCCATTTGTGACACATGGATGAGCCCAGAAGGCCCATGATGGCTCGGTCAGACAGAGAAAGGCAAATACTGTATGATTTCACTTTTACATGGAAACTAAAAACCAAACCAAACCAAACAAATAAACAAACAGACTTTTAAATGCAGAGAACAAACTGGTGGTTACCAGAGGAGAGGAAACTGGTAGATGGGGGAAATAGGTGATGGGGATTAAGAGGTACAAACTTCCAGTTATAAAATAAATAAGTCATGGAGATGAAAAGTACAGCATAAGGAATATAGTCATAATATTGTAATGATATATGATGACAAATGGTGACTACACTTCTTGTGGTGAGCAGTGAGTGATGCACAGAATTCTTGAATTCTGTTGTACACCTGAAACTAATAAAACATTGTTTGTCAACTATACCTCAATAATAAGATAAAGAAGAAAAATAAAAGTATGTTTTTAAACATGTATAAATAAATGTTGTATAGAAAAAATTAGTGTATTAATTATAAGTCACTATTTTGTATTCATTAAGGAGAACCCTCAAAGGCTTACATGTATGTATGCATGTATGTATTTTTGTATATTTTTTATTACATGAAAATCAAGTTTCCTTTTTTTAGTATTTTTGAATTTTTTTTATTATGTTATGTTAGTCACCATACAGTACATCATTAGTTTTTGATGTAGTGTTCCATGATTAATTATTTGCGTGCAACACCCAAGTGCTCCACACAATATGAGTCCTCCTTAATAACCATTACCAGGCTCACCCAATGCTCCATCCCCCTTCCCTCTGAAACCCTCAGTTTGTTTCCCAGAGTCCATAGTCTCTCATGGTTCATCTCCCACTCTGATTTCCTCCCCTTCATTTTTCCCTTCCTTCTCCTAATGTCCTCCATGCTATTCCTCATGCTCCACAAGTAAGCGAAACCATATAATTGAGTTTCTCCTCTTCACTTATTTCACTTAGCATAATCTCTTCAAGTCCCATCCGTATTGATGCAAAAGTTGGGTATTCATCTTTTCTGATGGCTGACTAATATTCTGCTGTGTATATGGACCACATCTTCTTTATCCATTCATCTGTTGAAGGACATCTCAGTTCTTTCCACATTTTGGCGATCGTGGACATTGCTACTATGAATACTGGGGTGCATATGACCCTTCTTTTCACATCTGTATCTTTGGGGTAAATACCCAGTAGTGCAATTGCTGGGTCATAGGGTAGCTCTATTTTTAATTTTTTGAGGAACCTCCACACTGTTTTTCAAAGTGGCTGCACCTACTTGCATTCCCACCAACAGTATAAGAGTCCCTCCAACTTTCTCCACAACTTCTCCAACACTTTTTTTTCTTGCCTTGTCAGTTTTTGCTATTCTAACTGGTATAAGATGGTATCTCAATGTAGTTTTGATCTGAATTTCCCTGATGGCTAATGAGGATGAACATTTTTTCATGTGTCTGTTAGCCATTTGTATGTCTTCTTTGGATAAGTGTCTGTTCGTGTCTTCTGCCCATTTTTTGACTGGGTTATTTGTATTTTGGGTGTTGAGTTTGACAAGTTCTTTGTAGATTTTTGCTATCAGCCCTTTGTCTATAGTGTCATTTGCAAATATCTTCTCCCATTCTGTGGGTTGCCTCTTGTTTTGTGGACTGTTTCCTTTGTTGTGCAGAAGCTTTTTATCTTGATTAAGTCCCAAAAGTTCATTTTTGCTTTTGTTTCCTTTGCCTTTGGAGACGTGTCTTGAAAGAAGTTGCTGTGGCCGATGTTGAAAAGGTTACTGCCTATGTTCTCCTCCAGGATTTTGATGGATTCCTGTCTCACATTGAGGTCTGTCATCCATTTTGAGTTTATCTGTGTGTGTGGCGCAAAAGAATGGTTGAGTTTCATTCTTCTGTATATAGCTGTCCAATTTTCCCAGCACCATTTATTGAAAAGACTGTCTTTTTTCCATTGGATATTTTCTCCTGCTTCTTTGAAGATTATTTGACCATAGAGTTGAGGGTCCATATCTGGGCTCTCTATTCTGTTCCACTGATCTATGTGTCTGTTTTGTGAAAGGCTTGTATTTATCAATACTTTGTTATTTAAGTGGTGGCAATCATTGTTAAACATATTTTAATTCAGTAATTTTGTTAAAACTTCTCATTTATTGCTCCCAAACTAGTCTAAATAACTGCAATTAAACTTTAAGTCCTAATGTGAAATGAATGATCTTCCAGTGAGTTTATCTAAACTACCATTTTTCATTACTTGTTCATTTTACAATTTTTCAAATTCCAACCTGTAGAATAAAGTTCCCTATATCCTGGGCCTCTGTGTCTTCACGTCTAAAATGGCAAGATTCTGATGCGTGGAAGGAAGAATTTTCTCCCTCTGTTGTCAATTCCATTGAACCCCATAAAATTTCATCCACCTGTCTCTCAGCTCCTCACATTCTCTCAAAGAGAAAAGACATCTTGAGATTGCAGAAAGTCTCCTTTTTTCCCCTCTGAGGGGCCAGAGTACAGGTCAGGAGTCAGGGTCTGTCTTCTAGGAACAGGCCACAAGACCCAGCTCCTGCAGCCTTCAGCCCCCCAGCTCAAAGACATGGAGACACAAGTCACTTTGCAGCTGGTTGAGTTCATGACTGTCTCACAGACTTTCCTTCTACTAAGCACCCCAAAGTTGACACTGGGGAGGAAAGGGCTGAGACAGAAGTCTGATCCTGGTAAATGTTGAGCTGTATTCTCCATGCTACTTTCACCAGTGGTGAAGCTAGTGCTCAATCTGCCTAATGCTTCACTTCTGTGTCCCTCCGTGTCCACATCTCACTTGATTTTGAAATGGGATAGGGAAAGGTATAGTTACAGTTTCTCAGCTCCTCCAAGACTTTCATGATCCCTTCTGACAATAATACTTCACCCCTCTGTTGAGTTATTATAATCCCAAATTTACCTTGAAAGATAAAATTGCGTTCATTTTAAGAAGAAAAAAAAAGCCTAGCACATGCTGGGCATCTAATCTACAAAAAGATTTAAAAAGCAGAGACTCACCCTTACATCCTACGTGTGGGGTCCAAGTCAAATTACTCTGACAAGTCACAGTTGTAGGCGCATTTGAAGCAGGTTTATAGCCCCTGGAGCACTTGTACCTCAACACAGCTCCAATATTATATATTCGTTCTTTTGTTGGCACGTCGTTGTATGCTTCCCAGGAGGCATTTGGGATATTTGGTAAGTCAGTACAACTATCTGCTCATAAAGGAAGAACAAGGGGAAAAGACACTGCTACTAGGGATGCAATAGTGATCATCAACAAACCTGTCCTATCAGAGGATGACACGCGTTCATTCAGCCAGGGACCATCTTGCCATCGCTGAGGCATCAGCCACATCAGAAAACAAACTAGCACCAAGTTATCATTATTACTATTAACATAAGTTTTCATGATCCACATGAGTTTATAGTTTCAGAGTGTCAGAATCATAGTTAGTCTATATAATTTTCTTGTGGAAGTTGGAAAAAGGCATTTCCGCCCTCCCTAACCCCCCCCCTACAGGACACTTTACTATTTATCTTTCAAATCAATGATCATAATGTAATGATTTTGTTAGAATAAAACAAGTTTCCTACTCTGAGAAAATTGTTGAAATAAATACACTAATCCACGATGTCTACAATGTTAATGTCTCCTTTAGGTTTCAAGTGTCCACAATCTGCACAAATGTATATGGTAGCCTTTTGTGATTATTTAAGACCTTACCCGGGGTACTATAATCTTTCTTTTTTTTCCCAACAATTAGAAAAAATAAAGACAATTACTGCTCTAAATTTAAATTTTTAATGCAATTCTAGTGGGTTTAGGCATAGAAATATTCCCCCACAAACATTTCTG
This sequence comes from Ailurus styani, assembly GCA_002007465.1. Classification (NCBI taxonomy): domain Eukaryota; kingdom Metazoa; phylum Chordata; class Mammalia; order Carnivora; family Ailuridae; genus Ailurus; species Ailurus styani. Next base: position 9,439,654 of record LNAC01000043.1, on the reverse strand, counting down.
GGTAATGTAGATGCCAAACATTGAACTTCCTGCATGGCCCATACTTACTGAGCTCACAAATGGGGGGAGGAGGATCCCAGTCACCTTCTTCTCCACAATGGATTAAACTGCTTCCTTTGAGAATAAAACCTTTCTCACAGTCAAATACCATGGAGTTTTGGTAATTATAGATGGTTCTAAATCCAGAGATCATTACTCCATGTTTAACCTCTGGCTTAGGACACACGACTTCTAAAGAATCACAAGAAAAGGCAAGTGGGTCATGAAAGAGAAATGGCCATAAGGATAGCACTTGCTATTGCTAATGCAGTTTCAACTATAACACAAAAGCCTAATATGGTATATGTCAAGTAGATACAAGGAAAACATTTTAAAGTGAATATAATTGCAATATATAAAAGCCTCAGTAAAATGAGGTCCCATCCTATTGGTTCTGTTATGATATGATTGTGAATAATTACAGCTTACTCAAGAAAAACCAGCCATCTATAACCCAGAAGAAACACATCCCTCAAAGTCCTCATAATCCTCCCCTTACGGTGGCCTACTTTTCTGCATGATTTCAGTATGGGTCAGTGGCCAATGGTAATGATATGGTGGTCATGAGGAAGAGTCAGCCAGGAATCAGAGATCTGTGCTCTCACAAACAAAGAGCAAACTGTCCCCACCATCCCAACCCCACAGCAGTCAGTCATCTTGCCCCCATATCAGTCCAGCTTTGATGACTCATGTCTATGGCTGAAGCTACCTTTGCCAATTGGCTGGATGGTTGCAACAGGAGCCTATGGGTTGAGTTTTGTCCCCCTTCCTTTGTTGTCCCTTCTGTAGCCAGACTTGTCTTTCTGAAATCCAACACACTTACTTCCCTGGTTAAAGCCTTTCAAAGTTTCCCTTTCACCTTCACGCCAAACTCCTCAGAGGGACACATGAGGCCCTTCATATTCTGGCTCTGCTAAATTTCTGTCCTCAGACAGTGCCATTTCCACCTCTTGGTGTCTAGACTCCTGGCATTTTTTTTTAAGATTTTATTTATTTATTTGACACAGAAAGAGAGAGATTACAGGTAGGCAGAGAGGCAGGCAGAGAGAGAGGAGGAAGCAGGCTCCCTGCTGAGCAGAGAACCCAATGCAGGGCTCGATCCCAGGACCCTGAGATCATGACCTGAGCCGAAGGCAGAGGCTTTAACCCACTGAGCCACCCAGGCGCCCTGACTCCTGGCATTTTGAATTGCTTGCTGTATCATGCTTTTTCATCCCCTGATCTGACTGTGTTCTGAGGTGAGTCAGAATATTAAGTGATACTATGTAGACAGTCGCAAAGGAACGACCCTTAGATTAGCCGACTAACAATACACAGTAGATCTTCTGATTTTTTTTTAATTTTTCCTGTAGACACTTGTGGTGAATATTATGAGTGCTAATCATAATACTGTTCTTCTCCCTGAACAGACAAAAGGCAATATTCCCTAGTTACCTCAAGATAGGGTCTACACGTTACTAGTTTAGGACAAAAGGCTGTAAAGTGACATGTGGTCACTTCAGACCGAAGCTCTTTTAAAAAGCCAGGGCATAATTTACTTTTCTCTCTTCACCTTCTGAAGAGATTTTGAAAGCACATTTTGATGTGGAGGTAACACAAGATCAAAGCAACCTGGATTGGTAGGCTTGTTGCTGAACTTACACCTAGACTATAGCTGACCTAAAGAGTCCCCTAGATGGACAGCAGATTCAGTATGAATGAAAATCAACTTTTACTTTGCACAACCAATGAGATATTGGTGCTGTTTGTTACCGCACGCTGGTACATCATGCATAAACATGAGTTGAGCAGTTGAGCAAATAAATGACTGCATCATTGCAATGATTCGTCTTGGAATCATTCCTTTTCTCCCAACAAATTCACCTACATTTTTCTTTTACACAAACCATTCAAACCAAAATTCATCACCGTGACTTACTTTTACAAGTAGGAGGACTTGGGCTCCAGACACCTACTGTCTTATTTTCCACTGTGCAAGAAATGGAGGATTTGCCTATCATTGAGAAGCTGGGGTCACAGCTGTAGGTGACAGAAGAGCCATATGTGTAGAAATCTTCTTCTGCACCATTGTGCTTCCCATTGATGATGTTTGGAGGAGGCTTACATTTAGCAACTGGGAGGGAGTGAAGAAGAAGAAATAATCAGGGAAGATTTCTTTGCAAATCTAGCATTCATGATGCAAATTCTAATGGAGGGTATAAGGAGCAGCAAAGATGCACAAGAGTTTTATTTTCTAACATTGTTTAGCTTTTCAGTCAAGCCAGAAAAAGTCTTTACTTACTTACGCATAGCGGGAGAGGATCACTCCAATCAACTCCTCTATCTCGGATCTCACAATAACTAGTGGTTGGGCCAATTAAAATATATCTGAATGAGATAGGATCAAAGAGTTTAATGAAATTCTTACCTTAAATTAAGTTGGTTAAAGAGGTCTGAACAAATAAACTGGTTACCTAATAGTAAAAATGAAGAGATAATGTTTTCCAGATAACACTTCCCATTGAGCCTTCCATTCAGTAAAACTTCATCACTGCAATGAGATGCGTGTGTGTGTGTGTGTTTGTTCATTCATTCTTTTATTCTGGAATCTATTATTGGGTATCAACTATATTGGGCATGGCATTCATCCAGACCTCAACCAGGACAATGTAGGGTAAAAGACTCAGTTGAGTGTGTTCTGCAATTTTGTCTAGATGACAGTATCAGACAGGTTACTGGCCCCAAACTCTCAGGCCCTCTGACACACAGTCCCCCTCTGACTTCCAGGTGCTTAACCCTCTCCAATATACCACTAACTCCCCTGGTTCACAATTCCCATTTTTTATAGCTCTTGACAGTTCAAAGCTTTCTTTAGTTTGTCTTATTCCCCTCAGTGTATGATAGTAATGGAAAAAAAAAGCATTTAGTATGTCTCAAAATGGTACTATTAAAGAATAAATGTACACTGTGGTTGAACACTAATGGAAATGCTACCTTTGGAAAACTAGAGCCCCTGTGACTTACTTAACACTAACTCAAAGAAAAATGAATCTTTTAATAAGATAAGAAAAAAAAACAGTGAGAATTAAGCATTTCTTTATTTTGAAATTTCTCAAAAATGTAAGTTTTCTAAGCTACCCAGGAAACCAAGGGGAAAACACGGTTTATAGTTATTCCAGTAGGAACATTTTAGCATTCCAACAGCACTTCCCTTCAAAATCTTCTCACTTTCCATCTCACAAGCCATACACAGTAAGGGAAAAAGAAAGATTACATGTGCGAAAATCAAACAAAAGGAAACAACAGCATTAGGGGAAAACGTTAAACACAGGGGACAAGCAAAGGAGAATCAACACATACATAGTTGGGAAACCTGAAGAAGGAACACAAAACAGAACAAAATAGCTATTTTAAAATGTATTTCAAGTAAGTATTGCAGAAATAAAATAATACTTCACCTACATTTTTAAAGAGCAGCACATAGCAACAAAATGTTGAAATAAATGGTTTGTATGGAAGCAACTAAGAGTGAAATTACTAAAGATCATTTTGAGTTAAAGGCACTTGAAATAGACAAAGGAAGGGACTCTGACTTCTCCTTTTCTTCCTGGAAAGCAGGAGATAAAACTCCCATGTGAAAGATGCTTTCCCCATTCCAGGAAGAAAAGAACAATCTTATCACCAGAGATGGGGAGGTAAAGCCAGGAGAGATCTGTACAAATACACCTTAATAAAATGACCCTTATCTTCCTGCAGCCTTCCATAGATTTTTGTTACTTTTCCATAATAGCTACTTTTTCTTCAACCTACTGTATAAACACTGAAGCTTAACCACTTTTTGGGTCTTCATTTTCCTGTGAAGTCTCCCATGGATGTCTAAAAATAAAATTTGTATGCTCTTCTCCAGCTAATCTGTCTATGTCAACTTAATTCTCAAACTCAGTCAGAGGCCCTAAGAGGGTAGAGGAAAAGTTTTGGGAAAAGTTTCTTCAAAGGTTAAATTAAACACTAATCCAGTACTGATTTTAAAATATGCCTAAATTTAACCTTATATGGAAAAATAAACAAGTATTGTCAGGAAAATTTTTTAAAAAGAAGTAAGGCAGGACTACTCATATAGGCTATTAAAATATATTATAAAGCCTTGATAGTACGTCACTGTGAAATGTGTAGATGAATATGTAAACAAAACAATGGCATTAAATAGAAACATATGCAGATACATACAAGATATATACAAGAATTTAATATAGTGTTAAAAAGCACTCTTAAATCAGTGAACTAAAGATGGGATAACAGGAAAGTCATCTGGGAAAATATAACCTAGGATATATATCTTGCACTGTATATTGTATATTGCCTCCAAATGGATCAAAGCTTTAAGTGTTAAAGAATATGAAAACATAAAAGTAACAGAAGAAATCTAGGCAAATAGTTTAAAATCTTGTGTTGGAGAAGGACTTTTAAATGAAGACCTAAAATCCAGAAGCCATTTTAAAAAGAGAGTTTGATAAATGTGAAGCATTGAAACAATTTTTCCTTAAGAAGAAAAAAGTGTATCAATAGCTAAATCAAAAGAAAAATAATAGGACACCTGGGTGGCTCAGTGGGTTAAAGCCTCTGCCTTCAGCTCAGGTCATGATCTTAGGGTCCTGGGATGGAGCCCTGCATCTGGATCTCTGCTCAGCAGGGAGCCTGCTTCCTCCTCTCTCTCTGCCTGCCTCTCAGCCTACTTATGATCTCTCTCTCTGTCAAATAAATAAATAACATCTTTAAAAAAAAAGAAAAGAAAAGAAAAGAAAAGAAAAATAATATACTTGTGACAATTGCAGCTCCTAACAGCAACTGAGGTGGAAACGCCCCAAAATGGCCGCCTCACTGAGATGAGGAGCTCCCAAGGACAACCTGGCCCTCCCCTGCCAAGTCACTCCCGAATAGATAAAAACCTGCTGCAGGGCCCTGGAGATAATCAGTGGTGAGACCCCACCGAAGACCTAAACAAAGACCTGTTGCATGGCCCCCACCTCCCCCAACCAATCAGTGGTGTGACCTTGTGAAAAATTCTTGGTTTGCCTATAAATGCCCTCCCTAATCACAACTAGGTGCTCAGCCTTTGTGAAACTAACTATTCCGCTGGGCCCGCTGGTGTAATACACTGTTCTCCCAACTCTCTGGGGTGCCGCTTGAGTTTTTTGGTCGCCTCTGAACTTCCGCAGCACAACAAGGTCTAAATCCTAATATGCATATGTTCATGTGTATATATCATTTCTGTGTGTGTGTGTGTGTGTGTGTGTGTATACATATATATATATATATATATATATATTCATCTATGTATCTATCCTAGAAATTAAGAATAGAAATTTCAAGAAGTTAATTTCACAAAATAGGCAAAGGATATGCCAAATAGTTCTCAAATCAATACGAATATCTCTCTTTCTTTTTTTAAAAAGATTTATTTATTTATTTGACAGAGAGAGAGAGAGATCACAAGTAGGCAGAGAGAGGGCGGGAAGCAGGCTCCCCGCTGAGCAGAGAGCCCAATGCGGGGCTCTATCCCAGGACCCTGAGATCACGACCTGAGCTGAAGGCAGAGGCTTTAACCCACTGAGCCACCCAGGCGCCCAATACAAATATCTCTTGAACACATAAAAATATGCTCAATCTCACTCATAATAAGAGTAATATACATTGAAATTATAGTAAGATTTCATTTTTACCTCTTAATTTGGAAAAATTTCAAAAATTTCACAAGTTTTCAGGACACAAACCATAAAAGACTCCTAACCTCACAAAACAAACTGAGGGTTGCTGGGGGGTGGGAGGGTAGGGATAGGGTGGCTGGGTTATGGATATTGGGGAGGGTTTGTGCTATGGTGAGTGCTGTGAAAGGTGTAAGCCTGATGATTCACAGACCTGTAGCCCTGGGGCAAATAAAAAAAATTCCCAAGTTTTCAAAAGACTGACAACACAGTTGGAAAGTCTATGAAGAGACAGACATTTACATACTCTGCAAAACACTATAACCTCTAAGGAGAGCAATTAGGCAGTATCTTTCAAATTTTCAAATATGTATACTCTGACCCAGAAATCCCACTCTGGAAATTTACCCTACAGATATAATTACATCTGTACAAAATTATATATGTACAAAGTGATGCATCAGAGCACTGTTCAGAATAGCAAAACATTGGAAATAATTATGGATCCATCAAAGAGATTGTTAATCCATGATACATCACGCAATAACATTCCACAAAGTTGTAATGACAAATCAATGAGGACCTTCTGTGCACAAATGGGAACTAAGTTCTCTATATATTGATGAGCAAAAAATAAAGCAAGATTCAAAGCTACATTTGTTATTGGAAAGGGGTAAAATAAAAATATATATACTAATTTTTAGCTTGTATTTGTAAAAGTAAACACTAGAAAGATACATAAGAAACCAATAAATGTGGATCCCTGTTTAAGGACATGAAAAAATGGGATGGATGGCAAGAGGGTAGAAGTGAGAATTCTCAGTGTATATGGTTTTACAACATTTTTACTTTTGAAATATATCAGCTATTTATTAAAAATTAATTTAAAACAATTGTTTCTAGATTGCTTCACACTTACCCTTCTAAACAAACGAATTCTAAGTGTGATCCAAAGACGAGATCTGTGTTAGATATCACTTTCCCATTTTGTAATTCTCCTGGGTTTCTGCATCGTTTCTCTGACAGAAAAATTAAAGTGATAATTAGTGATTCCAAATACTCACAGATAAGGCATTAGAAGACTGATTCGCTTAGATTTATGCTTCCAGAAAGATCCCGAGGTTGAGACCCAAATTTATTTCTGATCCTGACTTACTAAATTTTTACTTTGGAGGATAAATAAATACAAAATTTGATCTCATGTTTTTCTGGTATATTTCACCCTGAGGGAAAAACGTTAAATCACTAAGGTAATGGAGTCTATGGTCCAGGATAGTTACTGATCAGGGAGCTTGCTCCATTCTATATCTGTAGCACGTACTTTGTATGTAGGCCACTCAAAAATGTATGTCCTTGGTCACAAAAGGGACCACAGAAAGTGTAGACATCCTCACTATTGGAAGAACGTTATAGAATTTATTCTCAACTATAAGTGAATCACAGAATCTTCTTCCAAACACAGCAGATACTTTGGTGGAGGTTTCTTTGGAAACTGCATTACCTCTCTCTAGCCACATAATTTTTTTTATAACATTGTAAAGATTGAATCTGGTATTCAAAATATTAAAATTGAATTTGTAGTTCACTTCGGAAAGAAGTGTTAACTGAATTACAGGGTAAAGGATAAGCTTATTTTTCACTCCAACTGGGTAGTTCATAATTTCTGTTTTGTTTTTGTTTGGGTTTTTTTTTGTCTTTATGCTTTACAAAAAGTAGCACGTGTATGTACATTGAAACCAGTGACTTGACAACTGGACAACTGGATGGTTTCTCTTTTTTCTTTAAGATTTTATTTATTTATTTGATAGAGTGATCACAGGTAGGCAGGCAGAGAGAGGGGGAAGCAGGCTCCCTGCTGAGCAGAGAGCCCGATGCAGGGCTTGATCCCAGGACCCTGAGATCATGACCCGAGCCGAAGGCAGAGGCTTTAACCCACTGAGCCACCCAGGCACCCCCAACTGGTTGGTTTCTTAGTGACCAAAGATTCTCATTTGCACTCAGAAAACTTAATGCCTGAGACAACTTTGCAAAGAAGTGAAAATCATAAATAAGAAAAATAAATGTTCATACTTACTGACACAGAATTCGTTGTATCTCCATGTGTTACGGTGACAGGTAACAATCGGGCTTAAAATGTTAGTCCTACTGTAGCCAGGACGGCAGGTGTATTTCAAGATAGTTCCACTTTCAAAATATGTCCCATTCACCACAGTTGTTAGAGAAGCAAAGTATAAATTCGGCGGGGGACCACAACCTCCTGGACACCAAAATGACCAAGAGCACCTGAAGTTAGAGCTCAAAACACAGCACCTTAATGTTTCAGTAGTATGATTTTTTAGATAAAGGACCATTCTTTTCTCCTCTAATCAAGAAAAATACTGATTCTTATTGTCCCCATTGTTCAACAAATCCAGTGAGTGATCAGTAATACACATTTGCTGATAAATGATAATGATAAAAAGCTGAAAAATTTCATCCCCTTTCTAGTGTTTATGAGATAATTTATCTAAAGGATGGCAGGTGTGATTTCATCCATCTGAGTCTGCAAATCTCCTGACGCAGAGATATCTGAGCAAAGCCAGCAATTCCTACAGTTTTTCTCAACAGAAACAGTATTTCATCCATAATACCATTATGTAAGATTGCTTGTCTCAGGAAAGGGAAACCGGTGGCTGGGAGGTAGGTAACAACCACATTCTTAATTTACACCTATTTGTACACGTCGGATTTTGAATGATGCAAAGGAAAAAGCATGGAGTCCTTGAAACATAAAAATGTCAATCCTGCTTTCCTTGCAAGAATTAAATAGGGGACCAATTTACCTTTCAGGAGCCCTAGGAGAAGCCTATACTTATTTCTCCTCTCTATTCTGGATAGATCCAGAGGCAGTGAAAATTGTTCAGTCGGGCTGATGGATCACACAACTTGTTTCAAGCCATGGTCGGGAGACAAATTGTTTTGGAAAATTCCTGGAGGAGAAACGCTAGGGGGAGGTGAGTAGAAAACTGCCTCTTCTATGGGTAAAACAAATTCCCCCTCAATCCCAAATAATTCTAAGTCCCCTTTAACTCCAAACTCCAAATTCCTGATCAAATCAGCTCTTGTTGCTGAAGGTGACTTTCTGCTAGAAGTTAGTGTTAAGAGTGGATGATCTTGAATGTTTGTCCCCAGGCTGAACTTATTTCTCTACTCACCAAAAACAGGAGCCATAAGAGCAGCGACCAAGGTCATCTGGAACAGAGTTGGATCAGAGGCTCTCCACAGCCTAGAGAAGGGCTGGGCTGCCATTTTCTCTTTTCTGTGAAGGATCCCATTTAGAGCTCTGGAGTGCATGACCTGATGATTCTCCCACATTTTTTTCTGCCAAAAGAGTTCAGTTTAATAAGCAGTCATTGAATTCCTAGTTGTCATAAAGCACTATGATAAATACTATGGGATCCACATCTTCAAGGAAATTATGGCCTACAGTAGAAGAAAGCACATGCACACAAATGTTACAACATGACACAGGGAGTGTTAGCCTCAATTCGGAGGAGAGATGGGGAGGTAGTTGCTAAGAAGGGACAGCTTATAGAAGTGTCCAAATGGGATGTAAGCGTCAGGTTTAGGAATTTATAATGCTGCTCTTTAGGAAATAAAGAACCACTGTTATTCATTTGGGATTTTGTTTCCCCTTTGTTTACTTTAAAGCTAAGGGGTGATTCATTATTGTGCTTTAATTTTTATTTATTTATGTATTACTATTATGATCAGTTAGCCAACATACAGTAGTACATCATTAGTTTTTGATGTTCAATTAGTTTAGTGTTCAATAATTCATTAGTTGCATATAACACCCAGTGCTTGTGCTTCTAAAAGGTCACTGTGGGAGGTGTGTACATTGTAGACTGAAGTAAACAAAAAGAAGACAGGAAGGTTGAGGAAGAAGACTATTGCAATTGGCCAGATGAGCCACAGAAATTGTCTGACCAAGGAAATGGCAGAGGAATTGGAGAAGAGGGAACAAATGCAAGAGAAAATAATACCAAAAGGCAGGAAAACGATGAGATAGAGAAAAGGAGTCAGATCTGTGTTGTATTGAGAGTTCCTCATGACAACTGTCAACAGAGCCAATAAAGCATCAAGCAATTTGCAATTTTCAAAGAATAGTTTATGGAGAGATATGTATGTCTGTATGTATAGATACACATATAGCCATATAAAGAAAAAGGAAAATTGTACTTTCATATTTGATCAGGCTATTTGAAGACTTTTTAAAAGCAAAATCATGAAGGACAATTTTCTCTTCACCACCACTCCTGTTCCCCTTGGGGAAACAATATATCTTAAAACTTAAATTTACATTAGAAATAGGCCTTGTCCTCAAAGGAATATATGTAATTAACTCCCAAAGAAATACTGAATGTTATCTTTTATTCTGATATGTGTTAGATCCAGATGATTCTATATGCCCCAGGCCTTCTTAATTCATACTATGCACATATCTGGTAGTGCCCTCAATATTTACCTCAAAGATGTTTCTGTCCCACATTATAAGAAGAGACAAGTTTATAATGACCCTTCCCACTATGTGGAGAGGCCTAACTTCCTAACTGAGTAATGACTCATTTGATCTTATCTTTCCAAAACTCAGTTCTGATGAAGCTATCCTTCCACCTGCCATCAGTTGTGGGCCATTCCACCTGACAGACATCCTGGCTCCTGAGCTCCAGGCGTGGCCACTAGGACAATTCTGCCAAAAAAATAAATTCCACGTGATGATCCACTTACCAAACGTATAGGTTTACTAAAATATGTTTATAGAATTTGTACTGAATACACTGAGGTGGTCTAAAGACGAGTGAAGGAGCCAGGATGGGCATTTGGGCCCTGACACACTGCCTTTCTTTTTTGTTTGCCCCTCCCTCCTCCAGATCTCTAGACTCTTCCCCTTGCCCTAACAATCTGGATGAGACAGGAGACAAGTGGGGGTAAGGTTAGTTCCACATAGTGAATCATCCACTAATCATCCATGAAATTTGCAAAATATGATAAATTTCTCCCATCCAATGAAAACTGTTGTGAACTGTAAAAACTAGAAATGAGTTTCTTTAATTTTTGATGAGTTCATTGATTTGGTTGAATTTCAGTAAAATTGAAGAAAAAGGCTAAAAAATATCAATATGTATTTAAAATTTTTTAAAAATAAGCTGGAAATTGTTTTTAATTTTAAAAACGAAAATTAGATCTTGACTTTTAAGAAATGGAACAGAAATACTTAAAATGCTGCTACAGAGAATATATTCATTAGCTGTGTTCAAAAAGAAGGCATTTATAATCATTGAGTATGTTCAAAACAAATATTTAAAACATTGTTCAGTAAATTGATTTCAGTGAACTGATCCTTCAGGAATTGGCATTCTCTCACTGGCTTCTGTCATTTGGTGCTGGGTTGACCCTGTGCTTTGGCGGGCCTGGACAATCTGGATCCCTGACAGTCCCAAACATTTTCCTATAACGCACCCCTGCCCATATCACTTGCCCTCTTGTCCTTCTTCCCTCTTTGATTCCTACTCATTCTTCCAGTCCTTTCTCCAGTGTCCCATCCTTGACTCCAGGCCAATTTCCATATCCCAATTACAACTCGGTGCTTCTAATTTTGATTCAGCTGTGGCTTATAACTGATATCTGATGTCTGTTTTCAACACTAGACCACAAGGTCCTTGAAGTCAGAGGTGGGTTCTTACTTCCCTCTGCCCCACCTGGTACCTAGCACTGCACCTCACAGTTAAAGCACTCAAGAAATGTTTGTTGAAGTTACATTCAAAAGCACCTAGTGATAAAATGTTTTAAAGAGGAATAATACTGCTCCACATTCATATCTACTCTTAGAGGGTTTGTTTTGTCAAGGTCAGATTTTAACTGATTTTGAAGTTCTTAAGGAGAGCAGAGCCTAGTGATTCTCCTCTAGGCGATTCCCCATCCTTAACCTGAAGTCATCACATCCTCAACCATTCAACAGAAGACAGTGAGGAGGGAAGGTACGGAAAAAACTAGTGTCCTCCTTCCACAGGTTAAGACAGGAGATAAAGGCAGCCATATACACAGACCCTGCACAGGGCTGAGGACTTCATATCACTCAGCTTCGCGCTGGGGCCACAGACACGGTGCTGGGGAACATAGGAGGACAGTATGTAGCCAGACCCTGTAGCGTGGGCTCTGAAGTCAGATCCAGGCATTGTGGATTGAATCCTGGCTCCCCCAGATGGGAACTATGTGTCCCCAGGCAAGATACTCCATTCCTGAAAGCTTCAATTTCCTGTTTTATAAAGTAGGAATGATAACTATACACGTCTCTCAGAATTGCTGAGACATAGCTTGGCTTGGTGCACAGTCGGCACATAGAAAACATTTGAGAGAAATGTCAGAGGAGAAAGTGGTAGGATTGGAGTTGGCATGTGACCGTGACAGGACCAGAATTCCTGGAGTCAAAATATCATCCTAGTAATGATGCACGATTGGGGCACCTGGGTGGCTCAGTCAGTTAAACATCTGACTCTTGATTTTGGCTCAGGTCAAGATCTCAGGGTCCTGGAATCAAGCCCTGCGTTGGGCTCTGTGCTCAGTTCAGAGTCTGCTTGTCCCTCTCCCTCTGCTCCTTCTCCTGCTCTCCCTCTTTTTCTCTCATAAATAAAAAAAAATTAAAATAGTGATGTGTAATTACAATGACATTTGGCTGCATCAGCAGGGTACTTCAATTAAAGCCCAGTGCAGAGGAAAACCCAGTGGACTTGGGCCAGAAACCATTGGTTGGGTCTTCACCGTGGCCTTTGGTGATGGTGAGACCCAGTGCCACACCCAGAACAGAGTCTCTGGTGTCCACAGGGGCCTGTCCTGGGCGTTCTTCTTCCCCTACACTTCCCCGTCTTCCAGAAAGGAACTCACCTATTCCCATGACTTTGACCATCACTCATGAATCACTTACAGACCTCTGTGCCCAACTGTCTCTTTGTAAAGCATGTAAAAACTTACACGCTTCATAAACTCACTTGTTAATAAAAATCATATTGTGCTGTATTCAGTCCCATACATAAATGTTGAGTCTTTGAGCCAACCACCTTTGCTCTGGTCACTAACTAGTGGAATTCCAGTGCTTAGCCTTAAAACTGTGAACAGTTCTAAAAGTCAGAGAATGAAATCTCAGCAAAATAAGGAGAAACTATTTTGTCTTCCCCTGTAGCTGCACAAAGGCAGGTATCTGCATCTTAAAGATGACCTTGCAAATGTTATTTCTGGACCTTAGAGATCATTGCTCTGCCACTTGAACAAAACCTTTAACTCTGGAAAAGTCTATAATTCTAATTGGTTATCTTCACAAATTATTTATTGCCTAGGATAATATATAAATTACATTTCTAATTTTGAGTGTGATAAATACCTTTGAGTTTTCTTTACAAATCCAGAAATGAATTCTTACACTTTTCACTTGTAATCCTGAAAGTAAACTCAAACTTTTCACTCTGTTGGATTTCCCTCTCTTTTTAAAAATACTTTCTTTCTTTCTTTCTTTCTTTCTTTCTTTCTTTCTTTCTTTCTTTCTTTCTTTATATAAATTGCATGAGCAGGAGGAGGGGCAGAGGGAGAGGGAGAGGGAGAGGGAGAAATAGAATCTCAAGCAGGTTCAATTCGAGGTTCGATCCCATGACAGTGAGATCATGACCTGAGCCGAAATCAAGAGTTAGATGCTTAATGGGTTGAGCCACCCCTGTTAGATTTATTTTTTTTAATATCAGCTTTATTGAGGTATAAGTGACTAAACTGTAAGATATTTAAAGTGTGTATCATGGTGATTTGACATAGGTACACTTTGTGAAAGGACTGCCCCCTCCATCCCACCACCCAACTTGCTAATGAACACATCATCAGCTCTCATAGTTATCCTTTTCTTTTTGGTGAGAACACTTAAGTTCTATTCTCTTAGCAAATTTTAATTATAAAATATGGTGTTATCAAATATAGTCACAGCGTTTTATATTAGATCCTCGGAACTTCTTCATCTCACAGAAGAAAATTTATATCCTTTAACAAACTCTCCCTATTTCCCCCACCCTCTAGTCCCTGGCAACTGATTTTTAGATTTCTTATTTAAGCAAAAATCCTTTTTTTTTCAAGTTTAAGGTATAATTCCCAAGGTTCAGATCAGTTTTCCTACTGCTTCCTTTGTATCTCCCACACACCTTGAATCCGACATATCCCAAATGAAACCCACTGTCTTCTCTCCAACACACTCAACCTCTATGTATTCTGTCTCAGCTCAGGTAATCACCTCCACCCAGCATCCCGGACTAGAAACCTGAGTCATCCCAGCCTCCTCTCTTTTGCCCCTTCCCCTATTCAGTCTCTGAGTCCTGTCACGTTGGCCATAGCAACGCAGGAATCTGCCACTCTCGCCTATATCCCACTTTCAGAGTCTGGGTTTACGTCCTCATAATTCTCTTCACCCACCCTAGACTACTTCAAACACCTCCAAACATTTGTAGGCCAGCTTCTAAGCTGACACTGTCATATTCCTAAAAAGCAATTTACTTAAAAACTCTGATGGTTCCAAATTTGATAGGTTTTCACATCTCTCCCAACCCTCCTTCTGTTTCTACTCACTTAAAACACTGTGCTTCAACTTCATGAAGATGCTTACCTTTCTCAAAATACAACCTGGATTTTTTTAAAAGATTTTATTTATTTATTTGACAGAGAGATAGAGAGAATGAAAGAGAGAGAGAGTGCCAGAGCAGGGGGAGGGGCAGAGGGAGACGGATAAGAAGACTCCCCATAGAGCGGGGAGCCCCATGTGGGGCACAATCCCAAGACCCTGGGATCATGACCTGAGCTGAAGGCAGACACTTAACCAACTGAGGCGCCCAGGTGCCCCATTCTGGGTTTTTTTTTTTTAAACACCTGCAAGCAATTGCATATAATACCTCTTGTGACAGATGCTTTTACCAACCACCCCTTGATTCACTGTCCAGATCAAATGTTACCTCCTTAATGAAGAATTGTCCAACCCCACTGAGAAATATCAGCCTTTTCTATGCTCTCCTAGTATTTTGCTGATACCTTAGTCGTAATACCACATGGTATTGTTTCTGTTCAGTTTTGCCTCCTAAAATAGATTGTGGGCCCTTGAAGACAAAGAAGATGTTTATTCAGCTTCCTAGTGCTGACCTGATACTGTAACTGGCATGTAATAGTTATCCAATAAATGTGAAATAAATAAAACTCAATAAAGTTTTATCTTCAGAGTGAGAATGACTAACTACCTTACTGAGGACTAAATGGAATAACATCTGTGAAGTGCTTTGTAGGTGTTGAAGAGATAAATGACACAGTGATCCCACTTCCCTCACTAGTTTTCAGGCTGTGTGGTGGCTCAATGGGTCAGGGGGCATCTGAAGTTCACCATCACTACTCCTTGTGGTCCCTCAGCAGAACCTGCACAGGATTCAGCAGACTACAGAGGATGGGGATGCAGGCTAGGACTCGTGAGTTCAGGAGACCCAAATTTGAGCCCCATTCATACTACAGTCTAATTCTGTGATCTCGAAAAAGCCATTTCAGCTCCTTGGGTCTCAGTTTCTCATCTCTCAAATGATGACAGTAAACCTAGATCATCTTTCCATTCCCTACAAAGTCTAGAATGCGATTAGCTGCCCACTGAAAAGTTAAGACTTCCCTAGTAAATGCCTTCATATTTCAATGACATCATCACCTTTTAAATTCCTATAAAGATGAAACCAATTTAAGAGCTATAATCAACACAACAGGTCTCTGATGACAAATACTGTTGGCACGTGCAGTGCAGTACAATTTGAGAGGCGCTGGGAGAATTCTCAGCCCCCAAATTTCTCCTCCTATTAGAGATTACTTTTTAAGGCAATGTACTTATTTTGTCTAAACTCTGTCCTTTCAAAGCTTGCATACATCTAGAAAGGGTAATATTCTTCTCCATTCTCAGCAACTTTCTTGCAGCTGCACACTCAATCACATCGCTTTCAGATTCCAGAAAGAACTTGCTTCCTCACTTTCACCTCCTTCCTAAAATCTCTGTATCTATCAGCTTCTTCCTTGTGCGCTCATATTATAACCAAGGGTATCACTACGCTTAATTCAAACCTCCCCTGATGCTTCTGACCATTCTGGATACTCTATTTGTCATTGTCTCTGTACTACTGTATTTACGGATAGAACAGGAGTTCAGCTAAGAGTGGTTGAGGAGTTGAAATAAGAATAAGAATAGTACTGTGTCCTGCCCCACCAAGGAAGAAGGAAATTTCCAGAAGGAAGGGTAATCAACATTGTCAGATGCAGAAAAGTGGGGAAGAAAAAGGAGGTGAGAACAGTTAAGGCTCCTAGTTTCAGAAAGCAACTGGAGGCTGACCATCATCCTTCTTATTATCAAATCAAAAGATCTTTGTTGTGGATGTTGGAGAAGATGTAGAGGGGTCAATAAAATCTCCAAAGGGCCTTGTATCAATTTGTAGAATGTAGACCATAAAAACCAGATCTTCTGTGGACCCCTTTGGAAAGTCTGGTTTACCTCCTGCCTCAACTCCCCTGTGTGGAGGGATGGTAAAGAATCAATAAACCAATACACTCGACTTTGAGATGCGATAACAAGAGTAACCTTCTACCTCCTTTTCTGCTTCAGCTCATTCATATGCATTATTATTCCCCATTTATAATAAAAAATTGAGGCTCAGAAGGATTAAAAATACTTTTCAACTTATACAACTCCCTAACACAGGACTCCTGTAAAGATTTCTGCTGAAAATGCCCCTAAGGTTTTGTTTCTCTTGCTCTCCTTAAAGGGCAAAACCACCAGCTTTTTCCCAAGGTACCCCAAATAATCCACTGACCTGCAGGTGGCTGAGGAAGAAGTAGAAGACTCTATCGTGGTGTGTTGGGTCGTTTCTCAAGGAAAAAAAAAAAACTGTCCGGATCTCTAATAATTTTAGTTCCTCTCCAGATCACAGTTTCCCAGAGCACCCTGAAGCTTGCTGGTCATTGCACCACCAAGAAGCCCCTGAATTCCAGCCATGTGGCTGGCTGCTCAGGGGTGGCTAAGTTCTAAAGGATGGGCAGAAACTTTTTATTGGCCCAGTGAATGATTAACAACGGAAATAAAGCACTGGTATTTACCTAATCCCCTTCCTGGGCACTAACCCTCCTTCCTGATAACATGTTGCAATCATTTTTTCTCTTCTCTGCCAACCATTTCCCCTAAGTGGAAAGGCAGTATGAATTTGATGCCAGAATTCGTTTTTTCTTTTCCTAAATTCAAGACAGACATCTACGACGCAGTCCAGCTAGCCTAGAAAACTTGGATACTGTAGGGTTGAGACCAGGTCCACCCTGATCCACTTTCTAGGATGCTAGGTCTAACAGGCCTTCCTGGGGCTCTGTGACTGATGACTTTTCCCTGTGCTGGTCTTCATTCCACCCCAAGAAACTACAGTGGTGGTGAGTTTAACAAATTTACCAAATTCCTGCTATGGGCCCTGTTGCCTGGAACATAATCCATATTCGGTACACATTAACTAACGGGAGATAGACGTTAAAGGGCAATTTTTCCTGAAAATTTCACTTTTTCTGTCATAAACACCAAAAAGTCTCGTAAAGGTCTCAGAAAAGAGTGGAGCTGAAACACTACAGAAGCTTTGACAGAGGAATGGGATTTGAGCTGGGCTTCGAATGAAAACTGGAAAAATGATTAGATGAAAATGAGAAGGCTATTAGAGGTAATGATAACATGGGCCATATCAACAGGTGAGACTGCTTTGCGAATTTGACAAGAATGAGTGTAGAGGGTTCCAACTTGCAGCAAGTCCTGAGAGCTAAGTTGAAGGAAACACCACCTTTAAAATCTAGTCTTCAAAATACCATTTCCCAATCTATTGGAGTGCTTTTCTTGACTTTCCATAGTTACTGTTCCAAATTTTTCTCTCTAGGTCACTGAACGGGCTTCCCCTCAGCAGGTGATCTTGCCTCCTACTCCACTAATCATTCTACAGTACCTTCTATCCAGCTCACATTTTCTCCCCTAGTCACTCTTTTTCTTTTTAAAGATTTTATTTCTTTGTTTGAGAGACAGAGCATGAGCAGGAGAAGGAGAAGCAGACTCCCCGCCAAGCAGGATCCTGGAATCATGACCTGAGCCCAAGGCAAACCCTTAACTGACTGAACCACCCAGGTGCCCCTCTTCTAGTCACTCTTGCTTCAGAAGAGATCTCTTTGTTTTAGTTTCAATGCATCTTTCATCCTGAAGTATTCCCTAAACCTTGCCAAAACCTCAAATTCCATTTTTTGTTCTGTCATGAGATGTTTAACTTCTCAGGTTTCTTGAGTTTCCTACCCACTCTTTCTCATGAATCCCTCCCAGTCCCTCCCACCATGGCCTTCAAACCTGGCTTCTTCCCTCCTTTAGGGACACACCTCTTTCAGGCTTGTCCTTATCTCCAAATCCAAGATTTCTTTCACTCATCTCATGGTTTCCTCGCAGCCCCTAACACTGCTGATAATCTCCTTTCTGAAACTCTTCTCCTTTGGCTTCCATTACCCTGAGCTTCTCTGATTCCCCTCTTTCATGAAGTGCTCTTTCTTAGTTGTTCTTATCTCTTCTTGTTCTTTCTAATCCCTCCATATAGATATGTCCTAGATTCTTTTCAAAAATGTTTTGCTTCATTATCTTTAAAATTATCGTAACTGCTCTCAGGGCTTTAACTATTCCTCATCAGAAAACCACCCCATACCCACCTCTTTAGCTGTGACTACTCTCCTAAAGGCAGACTTCACATTCTTTGTTGCCCATCAGACATCTTCCAAGCACCCTACAGGCAGCACATCCAAAGGGGAACTTCTCATTTCCTGCCCAGAAGCTTCACTTTCTGAACCCAGCAATAATCCAGGCTTCCGGGAATGGAATTTCAAACTCACCTTTAAACCCTTCCTCTCCCTCATCCTCCAATGTTCAATGAGTTGATAAGTTGTTTTTATTTGATTTTCCAGTGTCTCTGTGTCTGATATTCTATTTCTCTGTTTCTGCTGCCATCATCCAATTCAGGTCATCGTTGTCTCCTGCATGGACTACTGCAGTAGCTCTTAAAATGTTCTTTCCTACTCCTACCCATACTACATACTGTTGTGAGCAAAATCTGTGTTCTGTCCTTATCACTTCTTTTCTTGATCTCCTCTCACTGTCTACCAAATAAAGTTTAGATTCTCTAACATCCCCTTTAAAAGCCTCTATCAGCTGGCTTTAATGTATCTGTCCAGGCTTCTCGTCACTTCCCATGCTTTATCCAGGCAAATCCAGGCCATGTGCCATTGCCTAAACAGGCTCCATCTTTCCTGCCTCTCTGCACAACATGTTTGTAAAAACTTATTATTAAAAACTCAATTTAAAACATTAAAGGACTTGGGGCATCTGGGTGGCTCAGTTGGTTAAGCATCTGTCTTCCATTCAGGTCATGATCCCAGGGTCCTGGAATCGAGCGCCACGTCGGGCCCTCTGCTCAGTGGGGAGTCTGCTTCTCCCTCTCCCTCTGCCCCTGCTCATGTGCTCTCTCTCTCTCTCATTCTCTCTCTCTCAAATAAATAAATAAAATCTTTAAAAAAATTAAAGAACTTTAAGAGAATAAACACCTGGAGTCCCACCACCCTAAGACACCTGTTTTCATCTGTGCCTGTTATTGCCTCGTCCTCCTCTACCAGAAGAAAGGTTTTATAGAAATGGAATCAGAAGTTCTTAGTGGTCTGTATTCTTCTTTTACTTAGGATTATATATTTAAGATTTTCTGCTCATAATTATTGCTGTAAGAGGTTGCATTACATTCGATGTGCTATAATTTACTACAAATATTCCTAAGATTGGACATTTCAAATGTTCACAAGGTCTCCTCAGTATAGACGACATACACAATAACAGAATGAGTAGGTTCAAATTAAAAATCATTTTGCTCAAGTTAGATGAACATGAGGAGTGGATTCACTTGGTTCAAAAGCTTATGGCTCTTGGGGCGCCTGGGTGGTTCTGTCGTTAAGCGTCTGCCTTCGGCTCAGGATCGAGCCCCGCATTGTGCTCCCTGCTTTGTGGGAAAGCCTGCTTCTCCCTCTCCCACTCCCCCTGCTTGTGTTCCCTCTCTCGCTGTGTCTCTCTCTCTGTCAAATAAACACATAAATAAAATCTTTTTTAAAAAAAGCTTATGGCTCTTTATGATGCTCTTACTACATTTCTCAAATCTTTCCACTCGCAATGTCCTCTTCTCTTTGTCTCTCAATCCTACTCACTTTTAAAGACCCAATAACTGCGACTCTCCTTAACAACTTTCCTGGCTCCTCCTCTTCTCAGACAGAAGGCCTCCTCCTTGAAGCTGAGCTCCCCTAGCACATTGCTATCTGAAAATTGTTTATTTCATTCTAACCACCCTGAATTAATGATGTGTGTATACCTGTCTTGTGTGTATTAATAGACTGTGGGTTACTTGAGAGTTTCTTTTTCTTATTTCTTATTCTTCATAATTTCATCTAGGGATGTGCCATTATTTCAAGCTCTCTTTTATATTTTGTTTGTATTTCATCCAGACTTCCTATGTGTTTTGGTAGAGGTCAGAGCAAGAGATAGAAGTTTGTCATATGGTCTCAGTATGACATCTTGATAGGAAAACCTATCCTACCTCAGGATTCTTGCTTCTTCTGCTCCCTAAAAAGAGAAAAAGAAAATATATTCACTTATATTTCACCATCTCAAATTTACCAGGCAGGAATAGGTTTCATCCAAAGGTGGTAAGCAATATTACTGCGGAAGATTTAGAAACATGGTTTCATAAACAGGATATAGGGATGACTCAGAGAGAATTTAAGTCCTAATTCTACTTTTGTCTTAACAGGTCATTTCAAGAATATAAGTGTTCTGAACATATTTTCTCAAAATGAGAGGTTAATTTTTGCTTCATAGGTTTTGGTTAATTTGAGGTTATGTTTTACCTCACCATTCGTGTCTCATTAAAAATATGAAGCATACACTTAGCTCTGATCTGAGCTTCCCATTCTCCTTACAGACAGGAAATTAGACCCTTCACTCCCCAATGATGTACTGCTAATTCTGGTCTTAAACAGACAACACTTGGTCTTGCCACATTCTGAAACACACAAACACACACACACACACACACACACACACACACACACACACAGTGGTTTATGAAATTGCAGTTGATTTCTTTGAAGTTGAGTTCCAGTCTAATGAGAGAAAAATCCGAAACTAGTTTTAGAACCAAGAGAAAATTTATTCATAGGTGCATTTCTATTACCCAGTCTGCTCGGCTACAATGTCAGGTCAACATTTTTGCCTCCAACTCAGCTTTCTTTACTTCCAGAGAATATTTCAGTTCCTCCATTGTTAAGTTATTTTCCTTTAGTCTTTGCACAAAGTTCTCTATGGCTTTGCAAAGTTCTTTATTCTCCTGAAAGGCAAACTGAAGAAAAGAAAACAAATTTTTAAGTTATAACTTAAGAACTGAGATCCAGCTGTATAGTCCGAAGCTAATGAATAGAGCTTAGATCCCTGACCTGGGACTCAGAACCAGGCTAGCTTAAATACAAACCTGGGTCTTCAACATGATAAATCCTTTAAATCTTCTGGCTTTCATATACTTACTATTATCCCAACAATAAATATAAACTAACAGAGGGATCTTTATTAAAATGACTTGATCAGTGGTTTTTGGCATCTAGAAGAATTGCAGAGACTTTTCATGGCAATACATATAAGTCTAAGACATGAGTTTAGAAAGCTGGCTCTATAAAGTCCACTAGACAATGACTTCTACCAACAAGCCCCCATGAGGTGTTTGTGATGATGGTGGCGAATGAATATAACTCCCATATATAAACATGTGAGTTAATAGCTTATGAGCCCCCTTGTAACAACCCTTCGGATATCTACTGAGCATGCGCCAGGAGTGATGCCAGGCCCTGGAGATAACACTGTGAACGAGACAGACAATAGCTGACTACTTACAAGTGCCTTCTCGAACTCAGTCTGTGGAGCTGGTTTGGGAGCTTCCTGGATCAACTCACAGGCTGGAAGTGCACCACTCCACTCCCCATCAATGCACTGCTGGTTCCGTGTGCCCACTAAGTGGTACCTGAACAGAAATCAGAATGGCAACAACACTTAGCCTTCCCACCTTCTAAACTGGGCCACCAAGGCCGGTTTTGTATACTTGCATTTCAGTATTTCCTACTGTGATAGAATCCACCTTCCTGAGCCTTAGTGCATGCTTAAGTAATTTCAGTATTACCAAACAGTAATCAACTAAAACCATTCTCCTTGGGAGTGGAGAGGACCCAAGTGACAATTCAACCCATAAGACATGGAGAAGTGAGAAATTCTGAATATGTGTGTTTACACAGTTGTTGGGTGGGGAGGGTGAGGGAGGAAGCACATCATCATTTGATAATTTAAAAAAGCATCTGCCATCCACCCTCTAAAAAGGAGTGGAATGCTAGATATAACCCTTAGATAAATCTTATGAAGGAGCTACAGCTTTTAATCAAAAACATGAGAGTTGATGGCAAAGTCCACTAGAAGTATATAACGAGACTGAAATGCTAATGTGGAGGGGCGCCTGGGTGGCTCAGTGGGTTAAAGCCTCTGCCTTCAGCTCAGGTCATGATCTCAGGGTCCTAGGATCTAGCCCCGCATCAGGCTCCCTGCTTAGCAGGGAGTCTGCTTCCTCCTCTCTCTCTGCCTGCCTCTCTGCCTGCTTGTGATCTCTCTCCCTTTCTGTGTCAAATAAATAAATAAAATCTTAAAAAAAAAAAAAGACAGAAAGAAAGAAAGAAAAGAAATGCTAATGTGGAGACATGGCCCTGAGTTAGGAAGACTGAATGAAGCCAAGGAAAGAGTGGGAGATCTGTAAGGTGGGTGATCCAGTAGTATAAATTAAGGTTAGACTGTAAATAGGATGTTTGAAGTCTCTATAAGTTATTCTCTTTCTTTCTTCTTTTTTTTTTTAAAGAATATACATATTCAAGTAACTGCAAATAGGAAACCAGATTTGGGGGGGCAGGCTGGGATAATAAACCATTCTCTTTTCGCAGTTCCATATGTTCTATATTTCTTTGAGCTTTTGTTCTGAGATTCTTTAGAAAACCATACATTTTAAATATCTTCCCTAGGATAAATAAGAGGATTAGTCTATCTTCTAGAGCTTAGGGAGAGCTGGCAGTGGGCTAAAGCAGCTCTGAAAATCAGAAAGAGCTCAGATTCCTGAGGCAGTAGGAAATGGGGCATTAGGTGAGACCCACTAGTGGTTCATGACCACTGGTGGTTCATTCCCCACAACAATGCTATCAGTCAATGGGCAAGATCTTGTATTTGAAAGGCTGCTGCATACACTTACTTGTCTTCACAGTGATAAGTAATGGTAGATCCTGAGTTGAAATCTCTTCCTTCAAAATAGCCATGAGCTGGATTCCCAGGCGGGCCACAGTCTCCTGAGAAACAGGAGTACAAGAGTGACCATCATGAGTTGTCATGTTAACAGCAACAATTAACAGCATCCCCTAAGTGTAACCGTCCACGTGGAATTTGGGGACACCTTCTCCACTTATTTCCTTCTGGTCAAATCGTATTTATCCATGGGAAAGACACCCTCCCCTGCTTATCCCCTGAGTCATTAGCAATTTGACTATGACCAACTTTCTGATCAGCATGAGCTTGAGGAAAGGAAGTTTAAGTTGCAGAGACTGTCAGTGGACAAGAATAAAAAAATTAAACCAGAAGTAGAGGTGGGAAGTAACCCCCGAGATAGGAGATAAATGGTGTGAGTTCAAATGGACACCGACACTCTCTGTGAGACAGAATTGTGCAATCTGAAACAGGGAAAATACAGCAGGGAGCGGACCAGAGGCGTCTATAAAGAGAGCTGGACAAAGTATTGGATGTTGTAAATTTTGGTTCTGGCTCTTCCACTAACCATTATTTCATCCTTCTTGGCTTCCTTCCTAAGCTCTAAGATGAGCAGTATAAATAATATTATCTCTAAAGTCCCTTTGAGCTCTGACATTATGAGTCTAAACATGGTGATCAGGATTCAAGGGTAAATTAAGAATGATTACGTAGGTGTATACTTATGGAAACATGAATACCTTCAAAACAAATAGTTGAGCAAAAACAGCAAAGCATAAAAGAACATATATTAGCATAGTATATAATACTATGCATTATAATAATGCATACAAATAGAAATGTAATTATAATAATAGCATATAATACTATTTTTGTAAAACACACTCATGCATTAAAGTATATGAACAGAAAAAAAGCCTGAAAATTACATGTCAAAGTATTCTGTTATTTCTGGGTAGTCGGTTTGTAGGTAATTAAATGTTTTCTTTTGTTTTTTTGTATTTTTCTACAAAAGAGCTGTTTTCTTCAAGCAGTTAATAAGTAACTTTTAAAGAACCTAGATGTCCATCCACAGATGAATGGATAATGACGATATGGTATAGATATACAATGGAATATTACACAGCCATCCGAAAAAATGAAATCTTGCCATTTGCAACTATAGGGATGGAACTAGAAGGTATTATGCTAAGTGAAATAAGTCAATCAGAGAAAGACAATTATCATATGATCTCACTGATATATGGAATTTAAGAAACAAAACAGAGGATCATAGGGGAATAGAAGAAAAAATAAAACAAGACGAAACCAGAGAGGGAGACAAACCATAAAAGACTCTTAATCATAGGAAACAAACTGAGAGTTGCTAGAGGGGAGGAGGCTGGGGGCTGGGGTAACTGGGTGATGGACATTGGGGAGGGTATGTGTTGTAACAAGCACTAGATATTGTATAAGACTGAAGAATCACAGACCTGTACTCCTGAAACAAATAATATATTATATGTTAATTGAATTAAAGAAAAAGATCAAAAACTGAGTTCGAAAGCTGTATAGAGGAAAGGAAAAAGAATTTAAAAGAATTAAGGATCTCTAGTTCATACCAGTCTCTTCTGGTGACTTTTAAGCATACAGTTTTGAACTGAAGGAGATGATGTAGATCATGTGTCTAAGCAGAAAAAAAATCTGCTTTACTCAGGGACCTCAGGAGCATCCCCTATAATTGGGCAATGAACTAACACAAAAAGACAGATTCTGAATTTCAGAGCTAGGATAGGAAGTATTGAATTAAAAGAGAGTAAAACAGAAAAGGCTGGTGGAAATAAATAAACTTGTGTCAAGCTAATGATGATGGTATTGTAATTTAAATGCGTGTTGTATATATGCATGTTTTAAGTAACCACAAACTCCCTAAAAGAGGCTAATTATAGTAAGTGCTTTTAAACTGCCTATCTACTATATCCTTCACAAAAATTAACTCAAAATGGATCATAGACCTGAATGTAAAATACAAAACTATGAGACACCTGGAAGATAATGTAGGGGAAAAACCTAGATGACCTTGGGTAAGGGAGGGATGCCTTTTTAGATACAACCATAAAGACACCATCCATGAAATAATTAATCAGCTGGAATTCATTAAAACTTAAAACTTCTGTGCTATGAAAGACATGTCAAGAGAATGAGATGACCAGCCATAGGCTGGGAGAAAATATTTGCAGAAGACAAATCTTATAAAGGACTGTTATCCAAAGTATACAAAGAACTCTTGAAACTCAACAATAAGAAAACAACCTGATTAAAAAATGGGCCAAAGACCCTAACAGACACCTCACCAAAGATGATATACAGATGGAAAATGAATGTACGTCATCAGAAAATGCAAATTAAAACAACAATGAGATACCACTACACAACTATGAGAATGGTCGATATCTGGAACACTGACGACACCAAATGCTGACAAGGATGTGGAGCAACAAGATCTCTCATCCATCGCTAGTGGGAACGCACAATGATGCAGCCACTCTGGAAGACAGTATGATGGCTTCTCTCAAAGCTAAATATATTAAGATCCAACAACTGCACTCCCTGGCATTTATCCAAAGGAGTTGAAAACTTATGCCCCCACAAAAACCGGTACCTGTTATCTAAAGCAGCTTTATTCATAATTGCCAAACTTTGGAGGCAGCCAAGATGTCCTTCAGAACTAACCGGGGGATGGATATTAAGGAGGGCACATGTGGTGATGAGCCCTGGGTATTATATACAACTGACGAATCATTGAACACTATATAAAAAATTAATGATGTATTATACATTGGCTAACTGAACATCATTAAAAAAAAAAGAAGGCGAGTGACATATGATATGTCAATAAATAGGTACATACAGAAATAAGGTATTATTTGATAAAAGAAATTGAGCTATCAAGCCATGAAAAGAAATGGAGGAAACTTAAATACATATTTATTACTAAGTTAAAAAAAATCTGAAAAGTCTACATATTATATGATTCCAAATATATGATATTCTGGAAAAGGCAAAACTATGGAAACAATAAAAAGTTCAGAAGACATGAAGAGACACTTCTCCAAAGAAGACATGCAAATGGCTAACAGACACATGAAAAAGCGTTCAACATCACTAGCCATCAGGGAAATTCAGATCAAAACTACACTGAGATACCACTTTACACCAGTTAGAAAGGCAAAAATTAAAAAGACAGGAAACAACAATTATGGGCAAGGATGTGGAGAAAGGGGAACCCTCTTACACTGTTGGTGGGAACACAAACTGGTACAGCCACTCTGGAAAACAGTATGGAGGATCCTTAAGACATTAAAAATAGAGCTACTCTATGACCCAGCAATTGCACTACAGGTATTTACCCCAAAGATACAGATGTAGTCAAAAGAAGGGACACATGCACCCCAGTGTTCATAGCAGCAATGTCCACAACAGCCAAACTGTGGAAGGAGCCGAGATTCAACAGATGAATGGATAATGAAGATGTGGTTCATATATGGAATATTACTCAGCCATCAGAAAGGATGAATACCCACCATTTGCATTGACATGGATGGAACTGGAGGGAATTATGCTAAGTGAAATACGTCAAGCAGAGAAAGACTCTAAGATGGTTTCACTCATATGTGGAATATAAGGAATAGCACAGAGGACCACAGGGGGAGGGTGGGANCGATATCTGGAACACTGACGACACCAAATGCTGACAAGGATGTGGAGCAACAAGATCTCTCATCCATCGCTAGTGGGAACGCACAATGATGCAGCCACTCTGGAAGACAGTATGATGGCTTCTCTCAAAGCTAAATATATTAAGATCCAACAACTGCACTCCCTGGCATTTATCCAAAGGAGTTGAAAACTTATGCCCCCACAAAAACCGGTACCTGTTATCTAAAGCAGCTTTATTCATAATTGCCAAACTTTGGAGGCAGCCAAGATGTCCTTCAGAACTAACCGGGGGATGGATATTAAGGAGGGCACATGTGGTGATGAGCCCTGGGTATTATATACAACTGACGAATCATTGAACACTATATAAAAAATTAATGAAATTTAATGTTCAGTTAGCCAATGTGTTCATCCTTGGGGAAAAAAAAAGTATGACTCTGGTGAATGATTGATGATGATGCACANTACTCAGCCATCAGAAAGGATGAATACCCACCATTTGCATTGACATGGATGGAACTGGAGGGAATTATGCTAAGTGAAATACGTCAAGCAGAGAAAGACTCTAAGATGGTTTCACTCATATGTGGAATATAAGGAATAGCACAGAGGACCACAGGGGGAGGGTGGGAAAACTGAATGGGAATAAATCAGAGAGGGAGACAAATCACAACAGACTCCGGAATCTGGGAACCAAACTGAGGGTTACAGAAGGGAGGGGGTGGAGGGATGGGGTAAGCAGGTGATGGGCATTAAGGAGGACACGTGGGATGATGAGCACTGGGTGTTATACTCAACTAATGAATCATTGAACACTAGGTCAAAAACTGATGATGTACCAAATGCTGGCTAATTGAACATAATAATAATTTTTTTTAAAAAAAGGTCAGTGGTTGGGAGGGGTAGGGGATATAGAGAGATGAATAAACGGAGCACAGAGGACTTTTAGGGCAGCAAAAATACTCTGTATGATATTATAACGGTAGATATATGTCATTAGGCATATGTCCAAACCCACTGAATGTATACCAAGAGTGAATACTTAGGATTTTGGGGCGATCATGATATGTCAATATTTGTT
Organism: Ailurus styani; assembly: GCA_002007465.1. Taxonomy (NCBI): domain Eukaryota; kingdom Metazoa; phylum Chordata; class Mammalia; order Carnivora; family Ailuridae; genus Ailurus; species Ailurus styani. The sequence goes on along the minus strand of LNAC01000043.1, from coordinate 9,411,705 downwards.
CATCCTTGGGGAAAAAAAAAAAGTATGACTCTGGTGAATGATTGATGATGATGCACATTGATAATGTGCATGTGTTGGAGTGGGGAGTATATGGGAAATCTCTGTAATGTGCATGTGTTGGAGTGGGGAGTATATGGGAAATCTCTGTACCTTTCCCTCTGTACCTTTCTAGTTTTATGATAAAACTAGAAGTGCTCTAAAAAATTAAGTCTTACAGTAAATAAATCTGTAATGTTAGATATAGACCCTTCCAAATAAACTTAATTTTTTGTTTTATATTTTTAAATTTGATATTCTGGTTAGAATTACATTGTAATACCAGTCTATCCATCCAGGATCATGGCATATCTTTTCTTTTATTTAAGTCTTATTTTATGTCCTTCAATACATTTTCATGTAGGTGTCATGAATAAAATTATTTTACATTTCAGTATTCAACTCATAATTATTAAAAAGGATTACTATTGATTTTTCAATATTATTTAGTGTCCAAGAATAACATTTTTGGTAGGATTTCTTGGATCTTCTAAGTATATTTGGCAAATAAATATATCTTGTGACCCACCAATCACTCTAGGAATCCAGACTACAGAAATAATAGCATAGACATAAAAATATATGTATGTGTAGACATATATATATCATAACAATCATTGCAGCATTGTAATAGCAAAAATACAGAAATAGAATAAATGTTCATCAACACTAGAGATGTGGAATAAAGTATGGCATATCCACATTATCATTTAAAAGCAGGAGATAGAGCCACATATACTGATCTGAAATAGATTCCCATGTATAATGTTACACCAAAAAAGCAATTAAAAAAATACAAAAATCCCATTTTTTGTAGGTACGTATGTGTGTAGATATGTATGTACACTTTTGTTTATTTAAAATGTCTGCATAAACATAAAAATCATGAAACAAACACATCCAACTAAGTCCCTCTGGGAGCTGTGAATTACCATGTTAGAAGGAGGTACTTTCAACTTTAAATTGATGTAATTTGGCAGTGGTTGAGTTACAGTCCTTTCCCCCTGTTTTTGTGTATTCTTCAAATAAGAACTCTAAGTCCTTATCATGAAATTAAAAAAAAAAAATGTCAGATGCCCCAACTATCACATGCTGTACTTAGTAGGACAGGAATCCTACTTGAAAGGGGGGGAAAGCGGTTTTTTTTTGTTTGAATGTTGTTTACTTCACTGGAACACATCATTCGAGGTGAGGCTTGGCTCTGTGAGCCCCACTGGTCTCTCGTCTTTGGATTTGTACTTGCTTCTCTCCTACTTACTGCTTTTGCAGGTGGGCAAGGGAGGCATCCAGGTGTGGTTGTCCAGGCACTGACTCCAACTGCTGCCCTTAAGGGTGTAGTGCTCATTGCACTTAAAAGTGATTTTGTCGCCCACATTCACAGGACCCAGGGAACTGGGTTCGCCGTTCACCAGCACAGGGTCAGGACAGTGGCCCACTGAAGAAGAAAACAGAAAGTGATCTGAAAGGACACCCGCAAAGGCGAGACCTCCTCAGACTTCACTGAGAAATCAGAAATCAGAACTAAATTGGAACTTTTTAATAGGAACTGTAAACTGCACTTGTACATAGTACCAAACCCTATTGATGCTGGATGCGAAAAAAGCAGGTTGGCCTGAGAGTGGCAGGAAAGGTCTTGGTCATGCACAAGGGTGACAGTTGGCACTTGAACTTACTAAAAGTAATTAAGCATAGAACTGGAAATGATCGGGAGGCCTGAGTGGCTTAGTCGGTTAAGCGGCTGTCTTTGGCTCAGGTCATGATCCCAGGGTCCTGGGATGGAGCCCCACATCGGGCTCCCTGGGAGCCTGCTTCCCCCTCTCCCTTTCCCTGCTGCTCCCTCTGCTTGTGCTCTCTCTCTCTCTCTCTCTCTTTGTCAAATAAATAAATAAATAAAAATCTTAAAAAAAAAAAACTGGAAATGATCCATAGTGTGTTCATCCTCCTGTTAAGCACTGCTGAACACTCTTCACCCTACATTTGAGGCAAGCATTCCCTTCCTTCTCATCCAGCCAAAGGTACACATCACTCATCATCATTTACTTTGTTTCATTTTGCTTTTCCCAGGTGAAAAAAAACAGGAGAGAATGCAGAGTGAGATGAATTTGGTCATATAAATAAAGGATAAACGTATTGGTGTGGAGAACAAACCCAGCTAGTCCTAAATATAGTAATAATAATGAGGATATTGACTAGTGATTCTCTTTCTCTATGGACAGTACAAACGTATTGTGTGAATTTCAGCAAATTCCTTGGATCTCAGTTACCACATTCATAAGTTGAGAACATAAATTTTTCCCAGGTCAAAAGCTATATAATGGATAAAACAGAACAGGACATATTTACCTCCAAATAATAATAATGCAAAACAGAATTGTAGAAGAGAAAAGATTAGTTATATGTGGATAATTATTGAAGATAAGTGATAAGTACGTATGAGTTGATTTTACTCTTCCATCTTTTGTATATGTTTAAAATTTTATAACATAAAAATTTTAAAGGAGTATGACATTTAACAAATTACAGCCCAAAAAAGGTAGTTTTAATATATGGAAGAAGTTCTTTTCTTCCTGCAGGGTTGATTGTGTCTATTAATTCAATCAATTAATCAATTAATAGAATCAGTAATGAGCAAGAGCTGATCCTATAGCTTCTAAGAGAAGTTCCACCAGAGTGCTTTAAAAATGAATTCCTAATAATTGAGAAATTTTTTAAAGATTTTATTTATTTATTTGACAGAGAGAGAGAAAGAGCAAGCAAGCACAAGCAGGGGGTTTCGAAGAGGGAGAGGGAGAAGCAGGCTTCCGACTTAGCAGGGATCCCGATTCGGGGCTTGATCCCAGGACCCTGGGATCACAACCTGAGCCAAAGCAGATGCTTAACAGACTAAGCCACCCAGGTGCCCGATAATTTTTTTCTTATAAAGTTTGAACATGGCCTGCTGGAAGTAGGATGTGAAAGAATTCAGTAGGATGACAAGATACAAGAAACAGGAAGATCAAACTTACGTCGACACGTGGGAACAGGAGCATTCCACTCCACAGAGGCGTTGCAAAAAAAGTTTTTCTCTCCTACCAGGTGGTAGCCCTTGATACAAAGGCAAGTACCCAGAATTTGTCCTTCTACCTCCTTTATAACAATTATGCCATTTTCCACTGAAGGAAGTTCTGGACAGCTCTCTGTTGGAAGGAAAAAGATAATGATTCACCTGACATGTCATGTGCCATGAGGAAGCCCTGGTAGATCACCACCCAAGTGTCTTTTTGCTGGATGATGGATACTCTTCCATGTCTATGTCCATCCACTTCCCTCCCCTCCCAATAATTCCCAAGGCTTTGTTTTCAAAAAGGTAACTGGATTCACTCAAATTCAGCCATAAGTGGGGCGCCTGGGTGGCTCAGTCAGTTAAGCGACTGCCTTCTGCTCAGGTCATGATCCCAGGGTCCTGGGATCGAGCCCCACATTGGGCTTTCCTCTTAGCGGCAAGTCTGCTTCTCCTTCTCCCTCTGTGATCTCTCTCGCTTTACTTTCTCAAATAAATAAAATCTTTAAATTAAAAAAAATTAAGCTATAAATAAATAAAATCTTTTTTAAAAATTCAGCCATAAATTATCTACCCCTAAAGAAATAATCCCCTTTCCAAAGAGCATTCCTGGAGTTCATAACAGATAAGACCTCTCAATATTTGAAATTGGTACTTTTGCTCCCAGAACAGAAAAGGAAAGTAAACTGTTAACCACCCACGTCATAGAGCAGAATCATCATTAAATATTTACTAAGCCCTTGTGGCATCTGGGTGGCTCAGCGGATTAAGCCCCTGCCTTCAGCTCAGGTCATGATCCAGGAGTCCCAGGATCAAGCCCCGCAATAGGCTCCCTGCTTAGTGGGGAGCCTGCTTCTCCATCTCCCTCTGCTGCTCCCCCTCTCACTCTCTCTCCTGCTCCTTGTCAAATAAATTAATTTTTTTAAAAAAATATTTTACTAACNCTCCCTGCTTAGTGGGGAGCCTGCTTCTCCATCTCCCTCTGCTGCTCCCCCTCTCACTCTCTGTCCTGCTCCTTGTCAAATAAATTAATTTTTTAAAAAAAATAAATATTTTACTAAGCCCCCGAGTACAGAGCATTAGGCCAAGTAATTTGAGATTTTTCAATAAAGGAAATACATTTCATTGACTACAATTTCATTAAAACCTTAGGCAGAATGCCTCATAACCCACAGACTGATATCAAGTGCCTTATAAACCAGTCGTAAGCATACGCACCATCGGAGGCAGAAATCAGCCACACAACCACAAGATAGCCAACAAACGGAAAAAACATCTTGTGATCAGTTGCTTGACCCAGGCTGGAATGAACCCAAATCAGACAACACCTGGTTTGGATCAAAGCAGTTCTTCTCACACAGCTTAGGATATCAACCACCTCCCTCCTAGAGAAGAGATTGTCCTGATTTCTCTTCCCTGGAAGAATTAAAAAAAAAAAATCCTATAGCAGGAAATACGAACAGCGATGAGGAAGTTAGTGCTGGAAGGGATTCTGCAAAAACACAAAGAGGGGGAGAGGCTGATGAGCTGTCAGTTTTAAAACTCGGTTTTAGAAATCGCTAGGGTTCCGTTATGCAAATCCAGTTGACCAGGTCCTTTGAACTGCAGGCTTATCCCGCTACAACAGACTTGGACCAGAGGGTTTAGCCATGACCTTCACTTCTGTCAATATTTGCTAGTGTTTAGAGTCCACCTTCTGCAACTCCCTCCCGCTTTGCAGGCGGGGGGCGGGGGGTGGACCGATCTCTAGTGCTTTCTCAACTGAAACCTAACTCTGAGCGCCACCTCCTCCTCATTTCTCACATACCAGGTGTCCTGGCAGCACCAAACACGGAAAACTGGAAAGCTTAAGGAGGTAAACCAACTTCACCTTATCTCTGACCTTCCAGATCTACAGCTTCCCAGCAGGGAACTGATCCCGATTATGTCCAAACCTGAGAAAAACTCCAGAGTCCTAGAGCAATACCTTGTCCACACTTGCCAGGCCTGTGCCTGGGTTCCCGTTCTGTGGGTCTTTGGGGGTCAGGGTTTAGCCTGAGTCCAGAGTCAACCAAATGAATTAAGAAGGAGATGAGGGAAAAGCTTTGGTCTCAGGAATTAAAACATGTGAAATTGCTCTGGGGCTCCCACCTTCTGCTTCGTGACTATAACAGCAATTAGCTGGTTGACCCTGCTCCAGTGATAAAATTGGGGGTAAAATTCCTCCAAAATTTTAGGTTTTAATAAAATTATATAAAGCATTATAATAAATATAAAGCAGAAGGACACAGCAAGGTCTTAACTGTTTTTCTCTTCTCCATCCATTATCATTACTTTATGATAATTTGTTCATGTCTTTTTCCCACACACAAGACTGTTAACAATTCGAGGACAAGGATCGTGCCCCATGTGTATTTCCATCGCAGGCAGTCTGTAATGCAAAGCAGAATTGTCTGCTAGGTAAAGGAAAGCAATGCAGGGTGCCTGGGTGGCTCAGTGGGTTAAAGCCTCTGCCTTCGGCTCAGGTCATGATCTCAGGGTCCTGGGATCGAGCCCCGCATTGGGCTCTCTGCTCAGCGGGGAGCCTGCTTCCTCCTCTCTCTCTGCCTGCCTCTCTGCCTACTCGTGATCTCTCTCTCTCTCTCTCTCTCTGTCAAATAAATAAGTAAATAAATAAATCTTTAAAAAAATGAGAGCAATGCAGGACAAATAAAAAGAACATAGTCATACAGAAACTCTACCACAGCTCCTCAAATCCATACTGATAATTTATCATTTATTGTATACTGCCTTCATGGCTTTTCCATAACTTATCCTCACCCAACAAACATGTGAGTTCCTATAGTGCAAGCACCTTTTATCTTTTTTTAAAATTTTTATTTATTTATTTATTTGTCAGAGAGAGAGAGAGCACAAGCAGGAGGAGCTGGCAGGCAGAGGGAGAAGCAGGCTCCTCGCTGAGCAAGGAGCCCGACGTGGGACTCGATCCCAACACCCTGGGATCATGACCTGAGCCAAAGGTAGATGTTTGGAATGAGTTTTTCCAACTGATGGAAATTAATTGAATCTCTACTGGACAAAATTCATTTGCCTTATCAGGAATATTTACACTGTTTTCAGAAAAGGATCATTTGCATTCCTGTCCATTTTCTACAAATTAACCTCTAGTTTTATAGAGTTGTAAAAAAGACTAATTAATACAAAGTCAATCAAAATTACACACTCCTATGAAATCAGTAATCCCAGAAAGGGTCTACAAAGCAATACTCAGTTACCCATGGAAAAATTTCTCCAGTGATTTCTTTTTTGTCTCTTTTGTCAGGTTTGGAGTAATTTTGTTTAACACACCACAGTCTATTTCTTAAGGCATATAAGTTCCCCAGCATCTAATGAATATGTTTGCACAATAAATGATTTTTAAAATAGTGAAAGAAAATTTTGCTTACCCTTAAAATTAGAAATTTGTTTATTCCTAAATGAGGAATTCCTAAATTCCTAATAAAATAGAGATTACAGGAAATAATTGCAAATAATCCTTCATCTCAATGGTTTATTTTAGATTCAGATTAGGGCTTTAGAAAGATACCATATTATGTATAATATGGTCTTGGTAATATTTTTCTATGAAATGTAAAAATATTTACACTACATGAGATATGTAGAGACTGTAAGTATCCTCACAAAGTTTAGGTCGGATTTTCCTGTCAAATAAATTGGAAGAAAACTTTGTTTTCAAAGCTTTTTGGACTTGGGGATTACATACAAGGGATTTTAGGATTATACATTTTATTATGAGTGTCCAAGCTTAGCAAAATTAATAAATGAGAATTCATAAACCGTTCTACACCTTTGAACTTTAAGGGCAATTTGATCCAATCCAGATTGTTTTCCGGAGAACTGAGGTAACAGGGGAAGTGCCAAAGTTGTACTGACTGGTTTGCTTGCTCAACAAAAGAATGTGCAGACAGCGACTGGTGGAAGAGATCAGGAAGTGAGCAAGGAAAGCCTCAGGGCCTAGGCTGGCGGGAGGTGTGGGGAGTTAAACGTGTGTGTGTGTGTGTGTGTGTGTGTGTGTGTGTGTGTGTGTGTGTAAGGTTTTAAGAGAATTGGAAAAAGATGACTTTAAATTCTCTCATAGGTTATGATTAGATTCCCTTTGGTCAAGATAATTCAGAAAAGATTTAAAATTATTTTCCAACGATTTTTTTATGTGCTGAGTTGATGTTTCTTGAATGCCTCACCAAGAAAAACCTGGGCCAGAAAAGTAGCCTTTATGCAGATTACATGAGACTAAAACTCATGGAAATTTTTTAAAGCTCTAATTGTTCATGAAACACTGTAGCACAAGCTTTGATGGTGAGTCAAGACAGACACGCACGACGGCAAGAAGTTAGTGTGGACTTTGTGCCCCTTCCTGCTGACTTCCTGACTAGACAGGATTCCTGTAGCTAGAATAGCTACGTGGTACTAGCAGGTAGACTCCAACACACTTTGAGGGTGATGAGTTAATACTGAGTTAATGAGTTCATGCTGAGGATGATGAGTTAAACATGCTAGGAGAGTAGAAGGGCTGCGGGACAGGAGGTCTTGGATGCTTGGATGATGGGGGAAGCGCCATTCCAACCCTAGGCTGCTGATCTCCACACACACCTTCCGTCACATAAAAGGTGCTGTTCTTCTGGGTTTGCTGGCACCTTCACCTTTTAATCTGAGACACTGTTCAATGCAAAAAAAAAAAAAAAAGGCTCTACCAGGGTTTGAGTAAAATGACCCAGGAATTTAAATTTAGAAAAGAATGGTCAATAGACTTTATTAAATTGTGCCCAGAGACAGTTTCCCTTTCCCCCCATAAATTCTGAAAAGGCAACGGATGAAAGAGGAGACACTCTGACCAGTGAAAAGTGAATGTAAAATAAGGTAAGAGGATCACTAAGGAAAAAGATCCAAATGGCTAAAGAAGCTGTTCTCTGAAAGTAGGCTGGATGCTTGGTGAAGGCCCTGTTAGCTCTGGAACACTGCTTCTCAGGGCTTCCTATGCTTGGGAAATTATTTCCTTTAACTGTGAGGAGAATCTCATCTCCCGAATCTGACCCAGTTTTTGCAGGGAAGGTACAGCCTAACACCAAGAGGGTATCTGGATGCCCTTGGGGATTCAGAAGGGAGCTCGGAAGTGAGGTGTTCTGCCTGTGGTGACTGGAACGGCGTGGCACTGGCTTAATGAGCACAAAAGATGCACTCGGCGCCTTGAGGTTAAGAAAATATCATCCCCCATCCCCACCCCTGCTGCCCCTGAGGTTAGTGAAGCTGTCTTGCTACAATCCATTCAAATTCCTAAATATACTACCATGTCTGGTTTTAAAAAGTAAGCATTTCAGAATCCCATATATTCTTCCCCTCTGCTTAAAATAGTATCGAATGGATGGATTTTTTTTTTAATGTCAAAGAAAAGAAAGGGAGATGGGGTTACGTGTGTACATTATCATCTAGCTCCTGCTTTGTTACCCTGAGGTCGTGATGTATGTGAAAGTGATACCTATCTACATTTTGTTGGGGAGAGGGGTCTCAGCTTTTGTCCAATTCTCAGATGAGTTCAAGACAATGAATGTAGGTTGGATGGTGGGAATACTTCAAGACCATAAAGCACGGTGATGGGTCGTTGCCACGACGGTAAGTGCCAGTGGGCTTGTCACCGAGGGCAAGCTAGTGAGGCCGGCCTCCTCACAGAGAGTTCCCAAGGAAGATCCGGGAGAGGCTGAAGACATGAGGGAACAATTAAGGCCATAGAAATAAGGCAAATAATGACTGTCACCCAACATTGGAGCACTGAGGAGTCATTCTATTTCTGGTATCTTTATGAAGTTTCTAGCTAGATTGGAAAAATAGCATGTTACATATTCATTGGGCCCTCACTGTTACACTTCTTACCATTTACCTTGTTCTGAGGTATGTATGGGCTTTGACAAAAACTCCATCAGTGTTGAGGTGAGTCACTTAATAAGGGTGTTCATTCACCTATTTGTGAAGTAAGAATGAGCCTAGACGTGCTTATCCTCCTACAAAGGATGGCTTGATGCCTGGGTAAGAAAACAGCTGTGAAAGTGCTTGTGGACCTTTTCCAAGGACAGGGGACAGGGACTCAGCTTTACTTACTGGATGACGACCAATAGATGCCCATTAAATATTTGTTAAATAAATTAATAAAGCTCCAGAATATCAATAATATATGGCAATTATGATCCCACTGATATCATTTTGAAATGCCAGTGTAACCTGATAAAGGCAGGAGTCACCAATTCAAACACTAGCTGGAAATATATATGTGGTCTAAGATTTTGAGAATCATTGTCAAGAAGCTAGTTTCAAAGAAATTTTGCACAATGTTATTAACATTTTGGGTATGTATAATGCACCAAGTGTTATCCTATTTTGTGGTGATTTCAAAAATTAATTAAATCCTTAAATTAAAAACAACTTTTATTATATTTCTTACGACAAAGCAATACATATTACTGACATATTTTAGAATGATTTTATTTATCCAGGACATAAAGTTCTCTCCAGAGAAATGCATCTCTTGGTTGATACTTATAATAAAAATCAATGAGAAAAAAAAAGTACTCAAAAGAAATCCACTGTGCCTGAACATAGTTACCATCCTTTTACAGAAGACAGATACCTAGACCTTGGAAATTTAATTTAAGGTAATACTATGGACATCACCCTTAAAATCTCAAACTACCTAAATTCCTACCAAACACCAGACAACGCCAATTATCTCACATTCTGATCAAACACATGCAAACACTAATATGGGACTTACAAATATCGCACATGAATGAATAAATAACTAAGTAAAAACATTATCTGATCATCGACAGACACTGCATTTAGACGCAGAAAAGAAACCCGCAGCACAAGAACAAAATGATGACAGTACTGCGTGCTATGAGCAGCCAGATGAAAATCCCCGGCTGCAGAGCAGAGTCGGGAGCCTTTCTGAAGGCAGCTTTGTGCGTATAAAATAAGCTCCTGGTTCCCGGATGCTGAACTGCCCGCAGCCCAGCTCATCACATCTTAGGTAACGGAGCCCCGTATCATCCACAGTATAAAAGAACCATTTGGGAAAAGCTGCATTTCATTACTTTTCTTGTTACTTACCCTCTTGCCCAGCAAAGAGGGTATCTGCATGAAAGGGAAAAATTATTTAAAAAGCTAAAAAACTTACTATTCTTAAAAAAACAAAAGAACTTTGCTTGTAAGATATTTATCCTTTGGAGCTTCCACACCCTCATTTGGAGTAGTGACATATTAAAATCACATTGACAGAGAATCACATAAATCTAGAGAATTAAGGGGCTAATCTTTACAGGAAGCCTCCAGGACTCGGGTCTCCCCTGCCCCCCCACCCCAGTGTTCTACATAAGAGACCAGGAGACCCCACCAGTGACAATGAGCTAAGAGGCAGGCATCGGAAGACCAGCTGCTCTCAAAGGCATCACCACAGCGTTCATAGAGAACACATCATAGTGACAGACACACACCCCCCTCCGAAAGCCATGCCCCCTGCACCCGGTTTGAAGCAAGAACTCCCTGGTAGAGCGGATTCCCAAGAAGCCCTCTTCACTTCTTCAGGTCATGTCAATGCCCTACTTTTCTCTCCAGCCCTCATTCCCAACCACTGGAGAACGATCCCTCCGCCGCTCTGAGGAGACACAGCATCACGTAGGAAATACAGTAGCGACTTAGGAAAAGGGTACTTTGAAGACGGGGACCCATTCTGGGGAGTCTTGCAGTCAGATCCTGCCCTTACATGGCCTGGAACAAGGAAAACCTTCTCTGCGTGAAAAGGTGGCTGACACTGCTCTTCCACCTCCGCAGAAGAGACATTTCAGAGGCTGAATTTCTGATACCCTCCACTCACCTGGAGAACTTGTCTCGTTTCCAACGTGACAAAAAAGGGACAGCTAACATATGTGTATGGTCCCCTAGCCTGCTTGCTGGAACGGACACAGAGACCAGCTCTTACAGCACAGAACAGGCCTGTGGCGGTGCAGCCCTCTCACTGGAAACAAGTCTGAAGAGGTACATTTGCATTTTAGAAAAGAATAGGCAGCCAGGGAGACGATCGCAGGTAGAAGTTAAAGGCCGAAACAGAACAAGACTGGCCAACTGGGGTCACACCCAGCAAAGAGATTAATACAAATGGATCAGTTTGGGCTGTTAGATGTTTTGAGGCACAGGGAAGTTAAGTTTTCCCGTGTAACATATTAGGTATCAGGGGAAGAAAGGTTTTTCCAGGCCTCATTTTGGGGGCCCCAAATGTCCAATTCCAGCTTAACGTCCTGATGGAGCCCCTGTGGAGCTGCCATCCCAAGCCTAGAAGTAGATCTTGGAGAGGTCTGGCCTCAGCCTTCACATCATCAGCAAAGCGGTGTGAGGGACGCCGGAGAAGAGTGCCTGTGCATAGCCAACCCAGTCTCCGCCTACGAGCCAGAGAGGAAGAGAGACAAAGCGATTATAAAACTGCCAAAATCAAATCAAAGTAAAGCAGAACCCCTCCTTCACCTTCCACTGCTCCCCCACTGCCCACAGCCCCACCTCCACACACATGCACGGACCCTCTCTTGTGCCGGCACACACCCCTTGACCCTTTACCAAACTCCAACAGTCTAGTCGCGGGCTTCTTTCCCTGAGAAACCGACCTTGGTAACCATGTTGGACCAGGCACTTCTTCCAGACCTAGACTCTAAGCTATACACCCAAGATAGGAGGTAGAAGCTGCAGGAAATCCTGTGGTGAAAGGAGAGCACGTAGGCTACTATCAACCAAAAGACTATGCTGACCAAATGGCATTGCAGTCGGGGGCTACCTGGCTTCTGAGGAGGGTCTCTACAGTTGTAGCTACCCCACTCTGTCCTGAAATCCGTCAGAGCAGAAATCAGCCTCTTCCCATAAATAGACTGAATGTTTTGTGAGGAATTCTTCCCCCTAGAGCAGTGTTTTTCAAGTGTTAAATGTGCATCGGAATCACTTGGTCATCCTATTAAGATGAAGATTCTGATTCAGTAGGCCTGTGACGAGGCCCAAGAGGCTGCATGTCTGTCTAATGAGCTCCTGCTCCTTGCTAGGCTGACAAGGAATGAGGCGTAAGGCAGTGACACAGTTCCACCTGTATTTCTTGTCCCCGAAGTTAAATGCCATTTCATTCTGTTGACTGTAAGCTCTTTAGAAACAGGCAAGATCATGTTTTAGAAGGAACGGCCCACTAAATTCTAAGAGATTTCCACGTCCTTTCCTTTAAAATAATGAGTTACGTGTGGTTAACGGGAGTCAGTACAGTTCGGGCAAAGGTAATTTTTTCTTCATTCTTGTAGAGGCGCCAAAAAGTACACACAACTTCTACTGAAATTCACGTGCCTTCCATAATGTCCTTCCCATCTTTCCCAGAAGGTGGTGGAAGAGAGCCATGCCCACACCAAGGACTCCTGTCAGGCAACCAACTGGCTTTGGCTCCTCTGAGGCTCAATCAGGGAGCCCCAGGAGACAGTTCAGGAGGTAGGGGAGTGGGTGGAGGACACAATCCAAAATACAAAACAAAAAACCCAGAAGCCTTCTGATAGGTTCAAGTTACTCAACAATTTTATTTACCCATTCTACACACACACACACACACACACACACACACACACACACACACACACACAGAAAAGCACATTTCGAATATAGTTATACACACCTTATGTGGATCTGAGTGGCATATTTTGGTATCAATGTCACCAGATTAAATCAGAATGCTGGTAAGGACTCACATTCCTTTTTCACCAGAGCTGTGCCTAGGAAATCTGCAGGATAACTCTAGTACGTGAGTTCCCAATTCAGTCCATTCCCTTCAACCATTTCCAACCCCCTCCAAGGGGCACAGCTGGTGATCGGTCCTTTGTTTTTACCACAGGAAAACCATTACCATATCAGAACGAGTCGATTTTGTTATTTCAACACAATAAAAAAAAATGTACACAGGCAATTCAAACACAAAAACATTGAGTTGGTAAATATTGGTCCTAGATCCCCAGTGAAAGGCTGACTGGAAAGAATACCTTTGCCAACTCTTAAAATCAATTTTTAAACGCAAAATTTCCTTTGGATTTTTGTTTATTAGATTATGAAAAAAAGCCAAACACATGGCAGGTTGAAAAGAGCAGCATTAGCCACCGCTCTATCCTGTGACAGGGAAGCTGAGGACACAGAAGGTTCAGAAGCAGATAGTAAAAGGGAAGTCCTGCCTAGAAGTGGGAGAGTGGGTGGAATGAATGCAGGTAGAGGTAACAGTTTCAGGCTTTGAGGAGGTATTTCCTTCACCAAATTTACAAAATATCACACACAAGTGATGTTCAACCTTCATTTTCTACAAAACGATGAGAATTTGGCTGCTATTCTTAAAGAAATGTCTACTAAAAATCGTAAGTACAGAACTTCCCCCTGGAAAAAAAAAAGGTAGTGCTTATTTCCTTTCTTTGTAGGACACATGCAAAAGACACAAAATTACAATAATATCTATATATTACTAACTGGTACAATTAAAAAACAGATGGTCAGATTACAAGACCCTACTGGAGTCCATCCATCAGTCAGTCAGCATACAGACTTGACCAGGGTCTGTCAGTCAGTAAGCATGTGGATACTACTAGATACAGTCTTTGGACACTACGCATCCAAATTAAATTCCTGGACATACTTCTGATGACTGTATCACCTCTCTGGGAAGTCAGAGATCCATCCTATCAATGTCACAACCTGGCTCAATTGTTAGATATTTTTTAAGTTAAAATATTTTAAAACATGACCAAGTCCATATACGTGCTAGGAAACCTGAGTAAATTGACCAAATTTCTTGAAAACAAGCACAACGTGGCTTCTGAACTCAGCAGTAGCAATGGAATGTCCATAAGACTGTATAACCCAGATATAGTTCTCTCCATCATTAGACATTATTCCCCCTGTCCTTTGGCTACCCCAAGTGCCAATGAGTTTCTCCGGAACCTAGACCTCTACTCACAGAAAAGCCATAAGATGGATTTATTTTCAAAGTTATGTCACATTTCTTGAAAATGCTGGTGCCTCTGCAGATCCATTTGTGGATTGCAAAGAGGAACATGAGAACCTCAAAGGAAACACTCGTCCATTCAGCCTGGAATAGACACGTTGTACTCCTAATTGTAACTCCTTGGGGAGAAACAAACATACAAACAAACCCTGAGATAATAAGATAGGGCAGACCCCTACGCAATGCATGTTTTTAAGATTTTCTAGTTCTACTTGATAGCTGAATGTAAAACAATCCCCTTAGCAAAACAAAAACCAAAGACAATACAGATTAATACGAACTAAATTCTAATTTGAGGATTAAGAGACAAGAGAAGCTAGTTCTCTAAATCTGCTTCAGATTCCTCTTTCGAGTCTGTCATAAAATTCATCATTCAGCTTCCAAGCAAGAAAACAAAATATACAGGGATTTTCCTTTCCCCATTTGCTGGATTAAATAATTTAATAAATTAAATGCTAAAGCCTTCACCTATTTCTCCCACAACAAAAAAAGCCTGAGCAAAAGGTGCTCTGGAATCCATCTTTTCTTTGTAGAGTCTGTGACCTACACGTGGTTATAGCAATGTACAGATGCTGCCAATACACATTCCAGTAAGAAAGGAAGAGGAGGACAGAAAAGATAGGAGTACAACTTCTCTAAAATTCGAAGTAAGAGCTCTATGCCATTCTGTATTCTCTTGGTTCCTTCCTGCAGAAACTTCTCTGGAGGGGTCTTGCTCTAAAAGCTGAAGGATGCCAAAAGCCTTGCAACAGTCAAGTTCTAATTTCCTGTGTCCCACCTGAGACTAAAAAGACCACCTCAGGCTCCTCTTTGGAGGAAGCCAACTAGCACAGGAGGAGAGTGGAGAAGTAAGGCGCAGGCTTAGGCCCCAGTGAACATCTTGGTGAGCTGTGGCTCCCGCCTGGGTTTATGACAGGGTAACACAATGCTCGTGCGTTAGAGAATCCTCCTCTCACTAAGAGTATGCACAGCCCAAATCCAAACTCTTTGGATCAAAATGCTCCTGCTTGTCATTCGTTAGCTCTGAATTATTCTTATTGCAGCAGGAAAACAAAAAACCACTGAATGAATAATCATTTGGGCTAAGGATGCTGCCCGTCAAGTAAGGTTAGATGAAGCCTCCTTGTAAAAGTGCCCCACACTCTGCCTAGACCACATCTCATTCTCACCAGGATGGGGAGGATTCTCACCTGCTACCCTCCCCCCTTTAGTCTGAAGAAATCTGAACTACACTTCCAGACTCAATGTGCTGCTCTTTCACAAATGTTCATTTATTATAAATTATATACCCTGTCTCTAAAAAACCTTCTTCAGGGCAAGGACCTTTTCTTCCACTTCCGCGTACCTGATCACTATCAGTGCCCCCCTACCCCCGCAGCCAGAAGCCCCGCGAAGACACCATGCACACAGAATGTAATGGCCAAACAGGAAGAGCAGGTTAGATGCATTGAGGAGCAGAAGCCAGGCAAGCAGCCTTCGGAAACATTGTGATGTCCTACTCTACTTGGGATGTAAGAAAGAAGGACTCAAGGTCACAAGTCAGCGGCCTGTGATGGTAACCTTTATATCCTACAGGTTTTATCTCTGTGCCTTTATCCAGAGTGCTGAAAATTCCTAGCTATTACCTGAAGACACTTACTCACCCAGTGATTTGTTCCACATCACCCTGCAGTGTAAAGAGTTAAAGACGGAATAAGAACCCAGAGTAACCCTGGGCATTGGTGTTAATTCTGTGATCTGCTCACACGTCTAACTCCAGAGAATCGTCCTTTCAGAGCCAAAAAGAATTCAGAATTCTTAGGTTGACGCTCTGTCCGAGGAACTAGTCCAAGTATTTCTCCCCACAACTAAAATGGAGCTCTAACCTTGAGTATGAACCAGAATCTTCAGAGAAGTTATTTCAACGCATACCTGTCCAGACCCTGACCCCAGAGATTCTGAGTTAGTATTAAGCCTAAAGTGCACTGGGGCGTGTACGTGCTTCAAAAATTCTAAAGAGGATTCTAATGAATGTTCCTAGAAGAGAATCATGAAAAAAGGTCTTCTATAAAAAAAAGACCCTTGGCTTTTAAATAGATCACTTGCTTTCGCTGGTTTCCTCTGAAAGACAACTGATAACTTTAAGGTATAGACTCATTCCATTGCTTTTAAAAATCTCATGAGCAACCTGATTTGTCTCTCAGAAAACTGCACATGTATTCATGTTTTATATACAGAAGCAGAGGGGCCACCAAGGAGCTAAGAATCCCCTGCTCTAAACGTTTCCTGGTTAACCCTACAGAGAAAATAAAATGACAGAAGTGAATAGGCAATTCCAGATAATTAAGAGCTAGACCCCTCAGGGTCCCAAAAACTCCTTGACACCAAGATGAGATAAAAGAATACACCAGTGAGGGAGATTGAATTCATAACCAGGCCTTTTCCATATTTAGGGAAAACAAAAACAAAAACAAAAACAAAAACACAAAACCTTGCTCATGCAAAAATTTTTTAAGGTAAAGAGGGGAGTGTGTTGAACATTACAGGAAAATAAAAAGGTCCAGTGAACTCTTCTCCGCTGTCTGCCTTAATTACAGTTTCAGCGGTGATTCTTTAATCTAACTCTGTCCTTCTAAACAGCCGCAGAGGTCACTAGCCTCAGCAGGAAAGCTGCCACGGCTGGCAAAGCTCGGAGCCCCTGAAAAAGACACGACCGCCCTACGAGAGCCCTGTAAGAGCTGAGAACATCCTATTCTCCTAAGCCTCATTCCACAGCTGCCAGAAAGACCCATGTCTGGCTCCTGAAGTGAAAAATACCAACCGAGATATTTCGCACAGCCGCAGGCCCAAGTCCCCCAGGGCCTCGCAGATTTAGGACTGGCTCCCATGGAAGGCAGCATGAGCTCTCACCCTATGTCCACTTGCAGGCTCCAGAGCATCTGTGGATGTTCTGCAGCCTGGGCTGACCCTTTCAGGACCTGGCTTGACAGGAAAGGAGAGGGGGGAAAATAAAGCTCCCCCAGTCTGGGTCCATTGAGGCCCCCTGTAGAGAGCATCAACAGAGCCTTAGACTGCTCTCTCGCCAACCACCCCTCCCCTCCTCCACAGACACCACGATGACAATGCCATGCATCACACTGGACAATCCACAGGGCAGGTGAGCGAGGGGGGAACAAAGCAGGCAAGTAAGCACTGTGAGTAAAGCACACCTCGAAGAGACAAAGGTGAAGGAAAAATGGGCTTCTGTCTCCCCCTGCGCCCCGCCCCCACTTCACCAACACAAGGACGTGAGGAGTTTAGACACTAGGGACAAGAACCAAGTCGGTGGGGCAGGCTTAACCTCAGACCCAGCTATGCCAAGCACCCAGGGGAGTGTATCCCTCCTCCTCCTCCTCCAGACCACCCCAACCGAGGATGTGTCCTAAAATACCCACTGGTCAAATTGCCCCTGGGGAGGGAGATGTTTCACACTGGAGAACAGCTAAGATTGGTCTGGAAACACATGAGCTCACGTTCTGTGTTAAGATCCATGGTGGGGTGTCGGGGGTGGGGGCTGAAAGTTAAATGACTCCTTGGTGCTTAGTGACAAGGGCAGGAGGCCAAGCCTGGAGGGGACACACGGTTACACCACCGGAATGCTGACTTGGGTCTTCGGCTGGTCGGCCCCTTCTTGCGTGTCCAGGGCATGGAGAGGGCTGAGGGGCTTGAGGGGCCGGCTCCCAACACTGTAATTTCTTGGACGCCTTATTGTATTCGAACTGGACAGAGGCGTAAAGCTGTTCCTTCTCATCCTTACAGGGGTTTGATTCTTGGGGAAGTTGTTCTGATTGGAAATGGAGGGACACCACACAAATGAAAGCCAAGCCAAAAGCTCACTCATAATGGTTAAATAATGCTTGTAACCACAACAGTTTCCTCCACTCCTGCTCCTCTGCAGATAGAGTCCCTCAGAAGACACGGGCCATGGCCTTAGCCCTAGTCCCACGAAGCTAAAGGGTTGTAGAAGCAGAAGGTCCTTGAGCACCGTGCTCCAAAAGAGGACGGAGGACCCACAAAAGGAAGGGGCTTATTTAAGATCACACAGATCATCAGGACAGACCTAGGAACAAACCCTATACCTCTTGACCCCACCTCATAGGCTCCTCTGGGTCCTAGTTTCTAAAGGGAGCACTCCCTGGGGGGGAAAAATCTGTATTCAACTTCGGTCAAACACTTCCCATATTTAACTAGATGGATTTCCAGGGGTCAACTTTCAAGGTTAAGACTCATGAAAGAGGGACTAATTTTAAAAAGTAGTAATCCCAACATCTCTTCCTTTTGGAAGTAAGCAGACTACATAAGACCTAAGTTCTGGATGTGTTTCCCTTTTGCACATAAACAAAATCCCAGTCTTGTGATGTCAAAGGTTTAAAGACTCAAGGTGGCAGGGAGCCTGCATGTTCATCTGAGGGAAAATACTTACAGTTGGCTTGTCACGGTGAGTGTTCACAGCCTCCACATTGAGTTTAATTGTTTCCACTTTACATCCTGAGGAAAGAGAGGAAAGAGAAAGCCGTTAGGAAAAAAAAAACCCAGGAAAAATTCCTTAGATTCAGTATGGGAAACATATCATTAAAGAATGTATATATTCCCAAATATATACATCCTTTTTTTTTTTTAAAGATTTGATTCATTTATGAGAGAGAGAGAGAGAGAGAGAGAGAGAGAGAGAGAGAGAGAGAGAGATGCAGAGCATGAGCAAGGGGAGGGGCAGAGGGAAAGGGAGAAGCAGGCTCCCCGCTGAGCAGGGAGCCTGATGTGGGGCTCAATCCCAGGACCTGGAGATCATGACCTGAACTAAAGGCAGACACTTAATGAATGAGCCACAAGGTGCCCCCATACATCCTTTTAAAAATGGAAAGCACTGATGGAATTTTCGCGGTATACATGGGTGATAAAGTTGAACTTCTAGACTAACTTCAGAGAAAATTCAAATAGCCTGACTTTCTTCAATCACCACCTCCTGCCCAGCTGCTAAGCCCATAGTTACCGTAGGCCACAGGAGTAAGTTTGAAGATGGTATGGAGGGGGCATCTCAAATATGGTAGCTCATCTGAAAACAGAAAGACCAGGTGAGAGAAGTCTCTTGGTACTCTGGATTAAGGTTAAGTTAGTGGGAGAATCTAAGGAATTCATGAGTTTTCTTCACCCTGACCTAGAATTGTACAGTTCCTCCCCTAAACCCCAGACAATTATCAGCATGGCCACCAAAGAAGCTGCCCACACTACTAAGAGGCTAAGGAAGGAAATCAGGCCATTTTAGATCCTTCCATGTGGCAAAACAGGAGTGAGTAGCCAGGACCCGATAGACGGGAAGATTGTGGCCCACCTGCGTGTACCCAAGGCCAACGTGCAGGCTGCCGGGCAGCTCAGGTCAGGAAGGCGAGGGAAGGGAAGGGCCAGAAAAGCCAGCAACTTCCTTACGGCTTTACCCAGAAACTGTCCTATGATGAGTCCAAAGGATGAAGATGCTTCTAAGACACCACCCTCCTTGTAGCCAAATAACAAGCCACGTACGTTCAACCACTTTTCTGATTCTGCCAGGAGGACAGCTGGACACTGGCCCTTTAGAGCTCCGGCAGCGGCCACTCCCCACTGGGGGCTTTTGTCCCAGAGGAGTAAATTCAGCAAGTAGCTGGCCCAGTGGCTGCTAGGAGCCCCACACTGCTGTCCGAAGAATGCACTCTAATTTGAGTGGAAGAGGGGGAGGTTCTGTTGCCCGGATCCTCGTGCCACCCCGAGTCCAGCCCCCTCCCCACGAATGCATCCCCGGGCCCTTCCCTCAAATGTCACCTGCACCCTTATCCAAGAAGTAGGCCAGCAGGCAGCGCATGACAGCCTGGTGGGAGATGACGAGGACGTTGCCCTGGCGCTCCAGCTCCATGATGACAGGCTCCAGCCGCTGCACCAGGTCCTGGTACGACTGTGGGGGAAGTGAGGCCGACTGGTAGGAGGCCAGGCACAGGCTGGCAGCCAAGTCGGTGGCTGGCTCCAGAGTCAGGAGGCTACTTCTCCTTCTTCCCCAGCTGGCTCTCCTCCTGAAGGTTCAGCGACTTCGTGTCGCCTGCTAACTCCCCCCAGCCCCGTGATCTCTTGAGAATCCTCAGACCTTTCAAGAGCAACATTCAAATCAAGAAAGCTACAGGTCAAAAAAAGGAAACGTGAATTCAGCCTGTGTCTTTTTTTCCTTCCCACAGACGAACAGGCAGCACATGAGGCAACGAGAGGCTCCTCGGGGTTTCCTGGGCCTCTGCCGTTGGTTTGAGTTACCTGGGCCTCCCATAGCTCTAGACCACGAAGGCCCTCAGGCCAGCGACCAGCCACAAACGTGCAAGATGACAGGGAAATCACTCACACCCCACAGACTGACTCGGGGCCTATACCTGCTGGGGAGGGGGTGGGACTGAGGGAATGGAACGAAAAAAAGAAGTAAAAAAGAAGATGCTGACTCTACAATTAATCAACACACAGGACATCCTGTCACCCTTTCCCCCGGAGAACTCAGTGAGACGTTCAACTACCTAAGCTGAATTAAACACACTGTGACCCAAAGTGGGAGGACAAAACTACATATTGCCTTGACTACCCTTTCTAGACCCTCCACATCCCATTGAATCCTTCCCCCAAATGCAAGCTAAACCCCCAATGGAGGGCTGGGCAGCCGCCCGTGTGAGGGGAAATCTCACCTCCCCACCAGGGTACCGATACAGGTATTTCTCTTGATCTCGAAGCGCGAACTCGTCCGGGTACTGCTTCTCAATCTGCGCATAGGTCATCTCCTCGCACACGCCCTGCAGGGAGCCACACCGGCTGCAGGAGGGAGGGTGACCCACGCGGCCCCCCAACACAAGGGAGACGACACTGAGGAATCCTGGCTTCTCACTATGCGCCCGGCACTGTGCCAGGTCCCGGCCTGTATGGCCACCGACGGGCCCGGGTGGCTGGGACGGGCAGGGGGAGGGCCACTGCACAGAGGATGTGGCTTCTCGAGCTTAAGCTGCCACTTACTCTGACTACTTCAGAGAAGTTAAAGGTCCAAAAAAAGTCAGCAGGCTAAAGGGAACAGGAAGCGGGGAAGGAGGAGAAACTGAAGGGACTAGAGAATTCTTGCAGAAAGCATAAAAAGATACAGAGGAAGAAAAGAAAAAGAAATGCCTGCTTTTGTGCTCAAGGACAGAGAAAGCCAAGAAAAAATTTGGAAAGTACTTTTCCAGAAGAGCTGACCAAATGATCTAAGCAGAAATTAAAGAAGTGAATTGTTAGCTATTTCTTTTTCCCAGGAGAAAAATATCCAAAGGAACAAAACGGAGCCGCACTGTCCCCAGAAGCCAGAGGGGCTAGGTCTCAGATTGGTCTGGGCCCGTCCGAGGCACAGGAGCTCAACTGACTGGGGTGCAATTGTTCCCACCTCCTCCACTAGTACTACTACCTGGTAGTTCTAGTTTTCTAGATAAAACTGCCCATATTGTGACTTCTGAGAGTTCCTGCCTGAGTAAGACTCTCACTGGTTTGTAGCCATCAGAATTCCTACTCACAGCATCGATCTCATTTAGAATCTTCCACTGCTCATAGGTCACACCCAGGGATTCAGCAGTTTGGATAGTCCTCTTTAGCTGGCTTGTCCACACTTTGAGGTCTGCTATCTCCTGTTCCTCTAGGAATTTCCTTAGAGCCTGGGCAAACTGGGGTTGGAGATAAAAATTTTAAAAGGAGAGAAACATGTGCCCACATGCAAATATAGACACACACACACAATTGCTAACTTGGCCTATAAAGAACAATGTTTAGGACCACGGTCAAAGTACAAAAGGTGCTACACAGTTCTGATAAACCCAAGAAAAAATGAACTTCCAGTGGAGCACCCTGTACTGTGCTCGGCACACAAGTTGTGGCCAATAAATATCGGATGGTTGAGTGAACAGCAGGAGTGGTTCCAAGTTACCACATTACAACACAGCCAGAATCGGTGGACAAGAAGAGGTCTTCAGCATTTGCTTGATTATCTGAAACCACATGCTCAGCCCCAGTGGGGTTTAGGAAGAAGTAAGGGGATAAGAGAGATGACCTCCACCATGCCTTTCCTCCAACTCTAAGCCTGGGAAAGCCAGCCTGCTGCTGAACGCCTCACCTGTTTTCCCCGCACCGAGAGGCCAGAGTCACCCCCAATCTTCCCCAAGAGGTTGAATTCGCTCTCTCCATGCCGGCAAAGGTAAATGGTGCGAGGCTGCACGTGGATATTCATGAGGTAGTAGACTATCTTGCTCTGGATGTAGTCCTGGACTCTGTTGACTAAAAATCGCTGGCCCACATTTATCACCTTGATGAAAGAAAGATCCCTGGGATAGAGGAGAAAAGAGAAGCCCTGGGGATGAAAATCTGAGGGTAACAGTGGGAAGGGAAGGATTCCCATAATTACTTGTGGGCTCAAGGCAGCTCTTCCTCCTCTCCTATCAAAGCCAGCCCTCATTTAAGAAACCAACTGCTAAGAGATGGATCACACCTCAGACCCAAGACGAAGGAAGAGGTCCGGAACTTCTGAACCGAACTTCTTCTTCAGTGCCTATACTGTGCCATGTAGTGTAGAGAAGTAGGATACGAAGAATTGAGGCTTTCCCTCAAGGGTTAGACGTGGCCTGACAACTCGTTTGCTAACCCTGAAGTTTGGTGAGAAGCACAACCCCCATCTGAGGCCATCAAGAGCTGGCCAGGGGATGGCATCGCCGACGGGAGTGCAGCAGGCAGCAGAACCTTAGAGATCTCTACATGTCCCCTGCATCTGCCTAATTAAGCCTCTTTCAGAGGTACTTCCGCAGCGGTTGCCTCATCAATTTTTCTCATTGTAAAAATGATAAATGCTAATTGAATTTAAATTTTTAAAAAGATCAATGTTTATTCCAAAAAAATTTTCAAATAAAGGTAGAATGATGCAAATAAAAATCACCCAAAGCCTACCATCAGAAATATTTATAAACACACACACACACACGTTGTTCTAGAATGTTTTTCTACATGGGACTTCTATGTAGAAGAATACACTATTTCTAGAACAGTGGTTTTCAATCTCTGTAATAAGGAACACCTCCAAATACTAACATTCTGGGCAATCTACTTGAAGGAATTTAAAGACTCAAAACGTTAAGCAGACCACTAACACAATGGAACAGTGAGCTATGCACACTTATCTCACCATCTGTTTGGCCCCGGGGCTGTAACTCACTCAAACACAGTTGTTAACTGTGTAGCCACATTCTCCAGGTTTCTGGGTGTACACACCTTTCTTCAACATGGACTTGACTTGGCTCTTATACCTCAGGCACATCAAGTTAACCCATACTGCATACCACATTGCTAATAGACACTACCACAGTTAATAATGGCTAGCACCAGTCAGACATTTCTGATGAGCCAGGCATGTTCTTAAGGACTTCACATGCTTTATATATATGTATACACACACACACACATATGTGTATATGTACATATATCCACACATTTTATATATAATATATATTTATATGTTTGTTACATTTTACTTATATCTATTTGTATTACGTGTTACATATATGAAACATCATATATACATTACACGTATCTATAAATGTACATTATGTTTTATGTAAACATATTTCTACATTATGTCACCCTTTTATCTGTAATATACATATACTCATATACCAATATATGTGTGTTACCAAATAGGTATGTACACACAATAAACTTTAAAAACTGATCAAAAGCCGAAGACACATCTCTGAGGGATATCCTACAACAGCCTGGATCAGAACTACTGGATTTTGCTCCTCGGGGACACCTGGCAATGTCTGAAAACATTCTGGCTTGTCGCAGGTCAGGAGTATTACTCTATCTGGTGAGTGGAGGCCAGGGTGCTGCTCAAATCGTATAGTGCACAGGCAGCCCCCGACGGCTGTAATAAAGAGTTGACCAGCACAACATGTCAGCAATGTGGAGACTGAGAAATCTTGTTGTAGAGAACAGAGAGGAAGAAGTGATGGTAAAAACACTTCACTGTTCAAGTTTAAGATGCAACCTACATGGAAGCCACAAATTCATACCTTGTTTCTTTGGCATGATGTAAACATTATAGGTCTGGATAGTCAGAAGAAAGTTTTAGGGTAGAGGGAGAAAGGCTCTTTTCTCCAATGAGACCCCTGCCTCAGGCCCTTCAAACCATGGCCTTAAACCTTACTTGTCATAGTTGTCTGGGTCAAGGGGTTGATAGGTGACTTTGTAGCACTCAATTCTCTTTAGGAAGTCCTCCATCACATTCTCCCTGTTCCTTTCAGGGTAGTCAGGGCTCGACACCTTTACCTCCTAGAATCATAGGGAGAGTAGGGCCTGGTCAGAGGTGTGCCCTTAACAGCCCTCCTGCAAACAGCCAATGCTAAATAAAGAGAAGGAAGTGCATAGAAGGGCCCTTTCACTAGAGCGTTGGCAAGCCCTGTTCACTGAGCACCCCCTCCCTGTCCTGTGACCCTGGCAACCAAGACAGGAAAGACAACTGGGGAGTCATGTGCCCGCCCTTGGCTGAAGGACTGAGGCACTCACACAGCTGAAACTGCTCCTGGGCCCCAGTCCCTTTATGTGCCCTGCTGGGAACGTAGAACGGGCTTCAATTTCTCCATACGACCCCTCAGAATAGGGTGCTTGATCTGATACAGGCCTGATTTGAACCAGATGCCTCTTCTTCGATGTTTCCAAGGTCCCACACTTCTAGGAGAGCACTACCATGATACCATGTCTACAGAGCACAGTACAACCCATCAAATGGGCACTGGTTTATACCGTGACCATATAGGACGTGAGGCACTCAATGCACAGAGCACTAACCTGAGGGTAAAGTTAGTGGACAGATGACCTTCCTACGTGGTGGCCCTGACAGAGAGTGAAGAGGCTGATCTACTCTGAGGACAGTCCTAGGTCTCAGCATCCAGCTGATACCCAGAACACAGGGCCAAAACTCCTACGGTCTAAGTCTTGGCGTCCATCAACAGCTCATTCTTTCTTTATTCCTCAGAGCCTCAGTTTCCTCTCCCAAGGGAAGAATGGAGAAGTATAAAATGGTGCTCTGGCAGATCAAAAAGATCACCCTGCATTGTTGAACGTGTCTATTTCTTTCTTTCATTGCCCAGCTGACTCTCCCCCTCACCCACCAACACACACATAGCACAAGGCAGAAAGGACAGGGACGTGGTGGTATACAGGCGTGTCACCCACCAAGATGTTGGCAGCAATGACATCAGGATCGTCGCAGACAGATTCCACAAAGAATACCTGGTCAAGGAGAGAAGACAGTGACAAATGAGTCCAAAGTGCCCAAGCTATTCATTAACAGACTGTGCTCACACCTGCCCCACCATGGCCACCACATCCCCGGCATTTTCTTTTATGAAAGTGGCCTTCAAGGCCTCTTCATTTAAAAATAGCTCTTACCACATCCCCAGGGCCTCAGACATACAGGCTAAGAAGCTGAGAAAGGACCTGAAAGAAAACACTCAAGGACCAGGAGTATTCCCCAAGAAAAGAAAAGTGGATAGCCAAGCCTGTCCTCACGCACCAGAGTCAAAGAGATCCTCACGTCCCTCCTGACTCCCCACCTCCACGCAACCCTTTCCTCCAGCATGGAGCCAAACCCTACCTTGAAGGAATTCTCCTTGGCAAAGTTCAAAATCATGTCCCTCCTCTCCCTAGTGGTATTGGTGGCATCGAACACCTGGGGAGAGAGGCCACAAAGTAGATGAGTGGGCCAAGAGAACTGGAATCCCACCAAGGCAGACCCAACGTGAGGCTGTGCAGTCTCTTGGGTGGAGATCAGGATGGGGAAGAGGCAGGGAAGGCTCACCGCAATCTGCCCACTCTCCTCACTGAGATACGCCTTCACGTCTTCCAGCGCCACCAGAGCACACTGTCTGCCATGAGAACAGAGGACATCAGCGAGAATAGTGCCAGACCAAGTTTAGGCACAGCCAGGACATGAACAACTGGCTTGCTGGAGGAGTCACATCCCTTCCCGCTTAAGTTTTCCCAGTGGTCAAAATTCTCTCCTCACTAGACTTTTCAACTTCCCCACCGAGGGTTTTAGACTAACTTATATCTTTCCCCTTCCCCACGCATATAAAGTATCCCTCTATAGGTTTACCCTACAAACATACATGCATCTCCCTGAGCCTGTTCTTCTCTCTACTCAAGCCCAACACGACCTGTCCACCAAATAATCTCTAGTTAAAATCCCCACAGGATATTTACTGAAAGGAAAACTGAGCCCTGCCACATCTAGTCTTGTGATGGCAGAGAAAGAACGGGCTGGGAGGTCACGCCTAAGAAGACTCACTTGCGGATCTTCATGGCCTCCTCATTGTCGTGCCGGAAGAAGTCGTAGGATTTATAGGACTTGACTGCTTCACGCCGATATACCCCAAGATTAAACACTGCAGATGACACCAACAGCCTTCAGCAGTGAAATAATACAACGGCCCCACCAAAGGAGACTTCTTGGTCTAATGTCAGAGTGGCCAAGGAAATGAAAAAAAAAGCACCATAGTATGTTGGGAACAATACCAGATTAAGAGTCAAGTTAGACTCAAGTTCAGACGTATTAGTCCTTGAACAAGTCTTAAACTGTCTGAGTTTCAATTTCCTCAGCCACTTTGGCTATTTCACAGGAGTACTGCTAGGATTAGACAAGATGATCTATATGGAGGTAAAGCCCTATACCATCAAAGGCATGCCGTTAAATCTAGGCCAATCCACCCAGGCCAAGAGGAAACGAGTCTGTAAACAGGGAACAAATCCAGTAAATCAGGAATCAACCACTACTTCTGCTAGGAGCACCCTGTAATCTTGATGCCAAGGAGGCCCAAAAACGAATCATTTCCCTTCCCAAGAAATAAATGATCTGCACCTACCTTTGGTGGGCACCCCAATCCAGTTGAGGTAGCGTGTGAGTTTCTTGGACACATAGGTTTTGCCCCGGGCTGGCAAGCCAATCATAACGATGAGAGTTGGGGAGTTGGTCATGTAAGATGCCCACGCTAGAGGGGAAAGAGAACAGAACTGAACGGTTAGAGGCTGCAGAAGATTCGGGCACTGGGCTAGTCACCTCATTTAATAATCTCATTTGATCTTTCTACACCTCAGCAAAGTGGGATGGCAAATAGAGGAGCTACCAGTCCAACCTCCTAAAAGAGAACTTAAAGGTCATGTAAATTTCCAAGAAGTACCCCAGCCAAGGCACGTCTTCCCCACACGTGCTAAGTCTTCAACAGAGGTACCTAAGGTGGAAAAAAAGGCAAAAGCGGCAAGGATTAGAAAATAAGAACCATGGCACTTCCTTAAAATAAGAATGTCTAACAATACAAGAACGATACAGCTGTGGAGGCACGCCTTGGGCCTGCAGTTTCTCCAATGATGAGCCAGCCTGGTTCCTACAAAAGGTCCAACAGAGTTTCTATCCCGAGGATCCCATCTAACTGTTCAGAGCCATGGGCAAGAGCTAGCTTGCCTACTGTAAAAAGAGCCTGGTCTCAAACTGTTTTGGCTTTTGTGCTCAGGACACAAGCTTAAGCCCAAATTTCTAAACCATAGTGAGATTCAGACTGTGGCAAAGCCTACCTGACGTAAGTTCTGACAAGAGCCCTCAGGAAGCTTCATGGTAAAGCTAACCTGCAAGGGCATCCTGGTCAGCTGGCCTCAATGGCCACGTGAAAGCAAGACATTCAGAAGCAGAGCAGTCACTGGTCCATCCTTCCTTATGAAACTTATTTCAGGAATGCTCATGTATGGAGATAGGGCTCAGTGGACAGGTGGGGCAAACTGGACGGTCAAAGGTCAGGTGACTCGCCTAAGGATGCAGGACAAGTCACGGAAGAGCTGGCACTAGAACCCAGAGCCTGTGCTCCTTCCGCACCTTGCTCACAGGGGTGGGCTCCTCCCTGCCCATCCAGCCACAGAGGAGTGGCGGGGCAGGGGTCTCCACTGCTGCCGGCCACTTCCCTGGGGCCTGGACCCAACCGAGGTCGGGTAGGAAGACTCAGGCTCTGCGAACTCCTGTGAGGGGAAGCCCTGGCCCGGGATGAGAAACAGAAAGAGTCACCCTTGCTTTCCACTTCTCCGCACTGCTTTCCCGAAGGGGCCCTGCCGGCTGCCACTGCTTCTCTGCTCTAGGACAAGGTGGCCCCGTAAGGCTAAGAAACAATTCGGTAAAACTGAGGTAGGTGCATGGGAAAGTCACTGTCAACAGATCTCACTGGAGAAGTGGGCAGAAGGGTCAGAGTAGAAGACAGATCTCAGAAGGAAGAGAGTTTCCTAGGGGTGTTGGGCAGGAAGTACCCAGAAACCAGAGTGGCTCCAAGTGGTGAGGGAGGAGTAGATGCCCAGACTCGGGGCCAGAAGACTTTGCCTTTAGTCCTTCACCCGCTGTGCACATGGACAACTCCTGGGTCTGGGCAGGGACTCCTCCAAAGCAGGCAAGGAGCAACGTAAGTGATTTTCATCTGTGTCCAAATAGGGAGCACAAGAGCAGGCAAATGCCACCCTACAGCCTTGGCTGATATGAATCCCTGATCTCTGACCCCCAACAGGTCTGCCTGGGTACAGCTGCCTCGCCTTTCAGTTGTAAAATCCTCCTAAGTCTTCACTTTCTCCAGCTCAGCACCATGCTCTGCTCAATCCCCCATGATCTGCCTCATTACCTGCACTTCTGGGCTGGCTTTGTCCACAACTTCCAGGCCATTAGGTGCTTCCCCTAAATGTCCTCTGACCCTCCCTAAAGCTAAAAATGCACTGATGCTTGGGAGCTAAACAGGAGACCAGCTGCTACATGTTTACCCAACTGGACAGAGAATGCTAAGAGCAAAAGAAAACAGGGGTCTCTCAGGACTCCCCAAAGCACCACACCTCCCACCTCTGGGCTTCTCATGTTCCAGAGAACAAAACTAAAACACACTTCCTATCTCAAACTGCCACGTTGACAAAATTAGGAACATTCTGTCCTGCCTGTTACAAAACAAAACCACTGCCACCTTAATTTGAATAGTAAATAGTTCAAGCCGGTTAATTTCAGAGACAATGTAACATATCCCTTAGTATATAATGGAAAACTGTTTCAATTCTGAAATTGTCTCCTACCTCCTTCAAACAAGGTTTAACTGGCTTTCTCAATCTTAAATTTACTCTCCCTCATGAACATACTTAGAGGAATTGAGGGCTTGATAACTTCCCTCCTACAAACAGAAACAAACCCAGGGAAGTGAAGAGCTTGGCCCATAATTCCACAGTACGAAGTCAAGGTCAGGGCTCTGACCCGACTCCTGGTTTCATGACGGCGCCATCAGTCCCAGCCACCAGCTCTTGTCAACACCTGGCCAAGGGAGCCATGTGATAAGCACAACTAAATTCTCTAATCTAATCCTGAAAGATGGTCTAGTAGTAGTACTAGTAGTAGTGATTCCCGGCCTAGTGGTACTAGCAGTAGTAGTTCCCAGCCTTTTCATGAACAAGGCCTTCTTCCTCTATTTGTTCTAAATAGGCCCAATACTTTTAAAATAGGCAGCCTATTAAAATGTGTTTCTTTCATGTCTTTTTCATTCTTGAGAAGTCATAAAACCGCTAATTATCTCTTGCTATTTGTCTGATAGGCATGAAATATCCAAGTTCTGTGGCTAAACACTGAGAAAGTTAATGTTCTAGTGAAACAGTACAGCTATAGTTCTCAATGCCCAATTTCCATCCATGCACTTTGAAATATTAAAAATAACTAACAATACAGAACTTTCTAGGAAAATAAATTAGCAATGCTGATCAACATGCTCCTCCTATTCCTTCTGTAGTAAAAGTTGCTAGTGCAAACATGCTACGGTGTATGGGCAAGGACGCTCCTGCAGCATTGTTTGTGATGGTGGAAAACCAAAACCAGGGCCAATGTCCAACAGGGGAGGAGGCTGGGATAGCCACAGAATGCAATACTGTGCAGAAAGAGGTAAATCTGGATCTACAGGCACACCAAAAAAAAAAAAAAAAGTCCTCCACAATATAATAAGTTTAAAAAAAAAAAGGAAAATAGCAGAACAGAATACGTACAGTGTGAACCTATTTTCATTAACAGACTACACCAGGAGGTGTTGCAAAAGAGTAAAACTTAACAGGGACAGGAGAAATTGTGAGAGATTTTTTTACCTTTCATTTCTCTCTGTTTTGTTTGAATTTTTCATGACCACATATTGCTTTTGTAATTGGGGAAAGGTACACATGAACTTGTATTCAGAACAGAACTTGTCTGTTTCAAAATCTCAAAGAATAAAAGAAACAATGAAAAGCCTGTACACACTCACCCCTGTCCCCACCTGCCTAATTCCTGAGGTGCCTTTAAGATGCCCTGAAACCAGTTACCTGAGCATCTTACAGGCACTGCAGGCAGCAACTGCCCGTCACCCCCATCCCTGGAGCAGCTAAAGTCCCAGTAATGCTCCTTTGGAGGTTCTGGCTCCCTGAAGTCCTTGTCCAGTCCTCCAGCTCAGCCACATCCCAGAATGAAGCCAGGCAACACAGGTGTAATTAGCAGCAAGGGGATAACGGCTAAGCTATTAATAAAGCAACTACTGGGTGTGAGCACGAAGCAGCCAGAGGAGCCTGCTCCAACACATGGGCAAGCAATGGAGAGAAAGAAATAAACTAACACATGTTTTCATGACTGTATTTCTCCTTTGACTATGGCTGTAGCAGTCTCCCAGTCCAACCCACGAGGGGAGAAGGTGGGGGGGGTGGTAAATGAATGATGGTGGAATCAAGACAACCTCCCACCCCATGCTCCCAGTAGGGGAGAAAAGGGTGGAGCTTGGAGAGGAGAAATCAAAGTGCAGAGCAGGAATTAGTCTTGAAGATAGAAAGGAGACCTGGAATTACTGCCCCCTTGACTAGTGAGAGCCCTCAAGGCAGAAAAACTGCAGAAGAGTTTGAATGGCTTGGAGCAGGTTTCTGTGGAGAGTAAAGCTGACGCTGGGCACTGTGCAGCCCGTGTCGTCACCTGCTCTCTGTACTCTTTTGGATCAAGTGTCCCAATAACATGGATGCACCTCTCTTTAGTGCTCCTGAATCTGGGGTACGATATTGTCAAGCAAGAGGAGAAAACATTCTTTATTGGAAATCCAATTTTTCACAGGGCTCTTACAGTGAGCTCCCGGCACAGCACTGACAGTATGATTCAATGTATATGCAATGAAAAGTCACCAGTGGAAAAAAACACACTTTAGCTCTATAAACACTCTCCTGAGTGCTTTCCTATATTTACTCCTTTAATTCTCACATAGCTCTAGGGGAACATAATACTAGTATCCTCATTTTATAAATAAGCAGACTAAGGCACAGAGAGGATAAGCAACTTATTCAAGGGCACACAGCTAGGAAGGAGTAAAACCAGGATTCAAACCCAAGCTGTCTGACTCCAAGGGCTGCACTCAAACATCGTGCTATACTAGTTATCTCCCATGGGGTACTTGCCCTCGTACCTGGCTTCTTGCCCTGGCAGAGAAAGGAGACCCTAATCATACAGGTGTGCCAACCCCAGTATCACATCCAAAATGCTGCCTCTATTGCAGCGCAAAGTCCAGCAAGCTTCATCAGTGCTAAATGAAAAGAGATTATCATTAATCATGAGACTGACAGGGACATAACATCAAGGTCAAGACTCCAGAGAAAGTTTTGAACATGACATGATTCCAGGTCTCGTGCTGGCTGGCTGTTTCCCACCTACTATATACATGACCAACGAAGTGAGAACTGACTGACAGGGTTCCAGAGGAAAGGTGCATCTGGAAGCAAGGGCAAGGGCTAGCATTCCTTGAGGTTTCCCCCAAATTGTAGGGGCCAGTTGCCCAGGACTTTTTGCCCATACAGGCCACAATGAGGGTTGGGAATGCAGATGCAAGGGGAGAAGAAATGATGCTTCATTTCTCTGCAAACCCACCTGCTATCTCTGTCTAAAGAACTGGCATGGAAACACTCTGGTGAAACCTGTCCCCAGAGGAATGAATCGCAGGAACCTGCATGAACCTGACTTGGTGCCCAAACTGTTAAACTGTTAACAGTATCAGCCGTAAGTTATCCCTGTACCTGCCACTCTGCCTTAATCACTGAGTGAGTAACTTTCAACATCAATAGAGTGTGCAGGTCTCCCCATGAGATAGTCAAAGAAAGCAGTAAGAAAATATGGGGATATACCAGCAGTCTAGCCCCAATGACAGACATTTCACTGGGCCTACTTGTTTCACATAAGAAATTCCCCTTGTAGGGCGCCTGGGTGGCTCAGTGGGTTAAGGCCTCTGCTTTCAGCTCAGGTCATGATCCCAGGGTCCTGGGATCGAGGCCCACATCAGGCTCTCTCTCTCAGCGGGGAGCCTGCTTCCTCCTCTCTCCTCTCTCTCTCTGCCTGCCTCTCTGCCTGCTTGTAATCTCTCTCTCTCTCTCTGTGTCAAATGAATAAATAAAAATCTTTAAAAAAAAAAAAAGAAAGAAAGAAATTCCCCTTGTAGACCTGGTTTTAAATTCCCATGTCAAAGGATTCTCTCTCACTCCCACCAAGCATCAAAGTCTAGGATTACAATTCTATTCCCAAGATAAACTCCTGGGAGGGAGCGGCCCCTCCTCTTTCCCCAGACTCACAACATTTCTTCTCTGACATTCGAAGGTTGGAGGCTTTGGTTTCATAGCTGTTGTTGTTCTGTTCTGACGAAGATGCAGTATTCCCAGACATGGCAGCTCCTCGGTAGATGTCTGAAAAGGACAAAAGCAATGTAAGGAAGGAGACATCCCTCAAAACACTCAGTGAAGAGAACAGGTGCAGTAGAAGTGAAAGAATCCGGGGCCAAGGGTGCCTGGGTGGCTCAGTGGGTTAAAGCCTCTGCCTTCGGCTCAGGTCATGATCTCAGGGTCCTGGGATCGAGACCCGCATCGAGCTCCCTGCTCAGTGGGGCGCCTGCTTCCTCCTCTCTCTCTGCCTGCCTCTCTGACTGCTTGTGATCTCTCTCTCTGTGTCAAATAAATAAATAAAATCTTTAAAAAAAAAAAAAGAATCCGGGGCCAAGAGTCAAGTCTGGCCCTTTTGCTCCAAGTTAATAACTACATGCCCTTAGACAGTCCTCCGAAGCCCTGTTTCCTCATCTATAGACTGAGTTGCACTAGAACTTGCCTTTTTAATGCTGACTTAGGAGTTACATTCACATAAATTAGCTCCTTCAATCCTTCTAATAATCCCTCCATAAGGCATATTTTGCTACCACTGTTACTTTTCCCCAATTTACAGGCTGAAAAGCTAAGTTTAATCAAATTAGGTGGCTTATCCAAGTTCCTTCCTGACCTCAGATTCTAGTTTAAAAAGCTGGGGAGAGTACTGGCAGAAGTCGGGGTGAGATGGGTGGCAAGCAGATCGAGTTCATTATCATAAAGTCATTGCGGTCCAATGGCAGGATTCAGTCCTGACAAATATGGGAGAAGTGAGGAAATCTCAAACGTGTTTCCTGAAGGAAAAACTGTAACTGGACCCCGTGACGACCCTAGCACGTCACCATTTCTCCTCTGGTGTTCCCATTCTCAAGCCCTGGCTCTGCACCCTCGTCCCATCTATCCCTCGGTTCGCAGTCTATAAGGAACACTAAGGCGCAAAGAGGAGGTAAATGACTTCCCCAAGGTCACCTGCTGAATAAGAAGTCCTGACTCGAACCGGGGTGGGAGAGCCTCGTGCTCACGCCCCACACCCAGGCAAGGGGCTCATGAGGACCGAAGGTCCTACGGCTTCAAAGACCCTGCACTGTTCTTCCACGGACCACACAAACCCTCCCACCCAAGCACCAGCCGCCGCTCCCGGCCGCTGAACGTCCGCACTCGCAGCAATGCCGGCACTTCCCCGAAAACGGCAAAGCATCCCCGCCCCACGCCTCACCCGGTGCACGCAGCCCCCCTCCTCCCGCCCGCCCCGGCCCTTCCACGCGTCGTGCAGCCACCGCTCACCCTATGATCCCTCCTAAGCTCCCTCCCGGCAGTGGCCCCGGCACTTGTGCCGTTAGGCTGCGGACGGG
Source organism: Ailurus styani (assembly GCA_002007465.1). NCBI lineage: Eukaryota > Metazoa > Chordata > Mammalia > Carnivora > Ailuridae > Ailurus > Ailurus styani. The sequence continues at coordinate 9,377,444 of LNAC01000043.1, read as the reverse complement.
AGCTGACACACTGTAGTCCGGGCCCGGCACTCCAGTCGCCGGCAAATCACGTGCCCCTGTCAGGCTCCGCCGCCCTGGCGTCGGTCCTCACCTGGAGAGAATCATCCGCCAATCCGGCGCCCGCAGGCTCCCTGGGGCGGGGCTCAAATCGGAATCGCTGACGAGGGCTCCCGAAGGTGGAAGAAACTGCGAAGCCTGAACATCGCAAGCTCCCAAGTTTCCTCGCACCGTGGAGGTTGGTTGCATCGTTGCTAGGCAACTCATCGGGCTGGGGGCGGGGTTAATAAAACGCAGGACTTTTTTTTTTCATACTCTCGCGAGAGGACGAAACACGTCTTAAGGGGATGCGACTTTTTGGTGACGGGAAAACGTTGTGGAGATTAACGCTTTCCTCCCTGAATCTCAGAGGGACCTTGTTAGATCCATAAATTGGAAAGCAAACTTTAGAAGGTGGCGCTTTGCTAAAGTAAGCTACCACCGCAGTTGAGCTGATTACACCTTAGGGTGTTTGCAGCCTTCCCATGGGCCGGACACTGTAACCTAAGAAAATCATTTCTCTCACTGCTGAGCCGGGAACTTCCCCGGACCCATCCACATACTCCAGTGGTCTTCTAATCGTCACCTTTATTCTCGCTCCTACCTCCTACGCTGTACCATCTGTTCTGGTAGTCTTGAAGAACCAAAAAAGGAACATAGCTTCAGCAAAAAATTGGGTCACAAAAGGGGTCAAAAGAGGCAAAGCTTCCATATAACTTAGAGGTAGAGAGAGGCTTTTACAATAGAGGTTAAGTTTGCAAATTTCCAGCGAACTTTTCACGTTGTCCCCAGGCCCTTCTGATGATGCTTGATTCTGTTGGTAAACCCACTGTACACAGGCGTACTTCTTCGGATCCAGGATGGAAAAAGAACAAGGAATGTGGATTTCTTGGAAAAGAGAAATTCGTAGATGTCTTTATTCCTCCTTCAGCTGAGGATTAAATTCATCCTTTAAAACAGCTCACCTAGTATCTCCTTTTGAAGCTTTTTACAACTCCCACGTGTTACTTTATGGTTGCCTTATCTGCATCAGTAGACCTGCCTTTATCCATTCAGCAGGTATTTATTGAGCACTTATTTGTGAGGCACAGTCCTCGGTTCTAGGGATACAGGGTTGGAAAAAGTCACATAGTCTAGCATTATCACGTGGCTGTGAAATTCAATGGTTTTGTACCTTTTACACCCCACCCTCCCTCCCGATGACAGTACTTGTAATACTAAAGGCAGGAATGGAGTCATCTTCATATCTGTAAACCCAGGGCGTGAACTGGAATCCTGGTGACACACGTTAGTCCTCTTCTTTCCTCCTCCTTATACTGCTACCACCCAAATGTAGCAATTGCCCTAGGCCCAGATGCTGACCTCATACTGCGCTTTCTGATGTGGTAAATGGACGTTTTCAAATTACGGCGTCAAGGCGGCAAGGCCAGTCCGGTTTCCTTAACCTCAATGAGTCAATGTTTGCTGCAGCCATGAGCCTAGTCACGAGTGTCTGGTTGTTTTTGACAGGTCTCTTGACTCACTGACCATCCTTGGCATTCGTTCGCGTTCTGCTAACAATGACTCTGTTTTTGCCGGTGTAGTTTGGAAGCCCCAGTTTAATAATTTCCGACCTAACGCAAGGTTACATTCCGATGTACGGGATTCAGGACTCCTTCCTCCGCCCTCTTTCCCTGAGCATATATGCTGCCAACGCACAGGACACCGCACTCACTCTACAGGTAGCAAAGCCACTTGTACTTTAGGAATACGGATAAGTCTTCATCCCTTGGCTCCCTAGGCTTGGCTGCAGTTAGTTACTTGTCACTTTAAGAGAGTTCGCGCGCCTTAAAGTGCTAAAGCTTACGCTACAGAAAGTATCGCGAGATCTGTGGCCACCGGCGATTTCTCGCGATGTTTGGCCCGGCAAAGGGTGGCCATTTTGGAGTCCATCCGGCGGCTGGTTGCCCCGGCGGCGTTTTCCAACCTGCTGCCGGGACCAAAGCTGGCCCCACGGGTGTGTGGCCTGTGGGCAGCTGGACCGACACGATGTGGCGGCTCCGCTGCAAGGCCAAGGATGGCACCCATGTTTTGCAGGGGCTGTCTAGCCGGACCCGAGTGCGGGAACTCCAGGGCCAAATTGCCGCCGTCACCGGGATCGCTCCCGGCTGTCAGCGAATCCTCGTCGGATACCCGCCCGAATGTCTGGATCTCAGCAACGAGGATACCATTCTTGGGGATTTGCCCATCCAGTCAGGTAAGGGAATTGAGCCTGGGGCCAGGGAAAGCCCTGGGAGGACGAAGAGAGGCTTCGCGGGGGAGAACAGAGAACTGGTCTGTGGGTCACTCGGGGGGTTTGAGAACAGGGATAAAGATAGGTTAAAGAACGGAGAACTCTGACGGAGGCCTGGGCAAGTGGCAAGCAACTCCTCGACTTTGTATATGGTTGAGAGAGGGAGGACCCAACCTAAATGAGAAGCCCAAAACCTCGGAGTCCCCCCTTTTTCGGTCTGCTTTCTAATCTACTTTGAAAACGTCTCATTCATTTTGTTTTTCTTCTGCATCCACAAAAGTCCAAAAAAAAAAAAATTGAGATCGATCTTCTCTGTCCTGGTGGCTCGTTGCCCTATAACTTGGAAGAAGATAGCAGGTCTGAAGGATTCAGGACACTTTTCTTTTTTGCTTCTCCGGTTGGTTTTTGCAGTCACCTTCGGGTATACTTAGATAAACAGGTATACTCATTTTAGAGTATGGCTTTACACATTCACTGGAGGCCCTTTCAGATTCTAAGCAATAGCAGTTATTTCTTTCCAGTATTAAAACTTGAATAGCAATATTGATCATTAAACGCTTTCAGCTGTTGTGTGAAGGATCCTGTAAACACTAAACAGGGCGGCTATGTTCAGTTTCAGAAGGACGAGAACCCCCTAGTGGTCTAGTCTAGGGTAAACACTTTTTGGAAGACTTTAGAATGCAGAGAGGAAGCAGTAAGGAAATTTTGTTCTTGAAATGTATCTTCTTAAGTATAAAGATGTATTACCAGGGCTTCTTCACTAAACTGGAATGCAGTATAAAATGTTTTTCTTCTTTGTTCTGTTTTCATCTTTATGGAGATTGAGTGAACAAGAAGTATTACTGGTTGCCTGTTTGCAAAGCTTTATTCTCCCTAGTAACCCAGTTTATACTTCAGCTCTTTCTGTTTGTGATTTACAAACTTGGCTAGTGAACAACCGGTTTCATCAGTAATTTCTCTGCAGTTCTGGATTTGTTTTATTTTTAACAGGCGACATGCTGATCGTTGAAGAAGACCAAACCAGGCCCAAAACTTCACCTGCATTTACAAAACATGGTGCTCCTAGTTACGTCAGGGAAACTTTGCCTGTGCTTAGCAGAACTGTGGTCCCAGCAGACAACTCTTGCCTATTTACCAGTGTATACTATGTTGTAGAAGGTGGAGTCTTGAATCCAGCTTGTGCCCCTGAGATGAGACGCCTCATAGCACAAATTGTAGCAAGTGATCCAGACTTCTATAGTGAGGCAATCCTGGGAAAAACAAATCAAGAGTACTGTGACTGGATCAAAAGGGATGATACTTGGGGAGGAGCTATTGAGATATCAATTTTGTCTAAATTTTATCAGTGTGAAATATGTGTAGTGGATACACAGACAGTAAGAATTGATCGTTTTGGGGAAGATGCAGGATATACCAAAAGGGTCCTGCTTATATATGATGGCATCCACTATGATCCACTTCAGCGTAACTTCCCTGACCCAGACACCCCACCTCTGACCATTTTCTCCTCTAATGATGATATTGTTCTTGTACAAGCACTGGAATTAGCAGATGAAGCTAGAAGAAAGAGACAATTTACTGATGTAAACCGCTTCACCCTGAGGTGCATGATATGTCAGAAGGGATTAACTGGACAAGCAGAAGCAAGGGACCATGCCAAGGAGACAGGCCATACCAACTTCGGAGAAGTGTGATCTATGCATGATGAGGATTGCCACCTACTACCTCACAGATCCAGAAGGCTCTGGGTTTTCCAATAAGCTATTCATAACCCTAAAGAACAAAAGGATACAATGCTTGAAACGTCTTTTTAACTTAAAACCACTAAGACACTGAAATTCCTTGTTAAGATTAAAATTAGTGTGCAAGTTTACAGATGTGTGTCTACAGTGGTGATACATGCCCTTTCTCTGCTGGGGTGACAGAATAGGTGGTCCTTGCTACCTGCTGACACTAACCTGAAGATTGGAATTTTAGTACTATAAACTAGCACCCAGCAACATTAACCTGTAGAGGAAAACGACTTCATATTTTGAGTAGTGCGGAAGGCCTCCTAGAGGCCGCTGGACATAAACCACAATGTCTCCATAATTGAGTCCTTTTAAAAACTCTGATTGAGTTAATAGTTTCTAAATTATGAATTGATTCCTCAAATGAAGATACTCAGAATTGTCAAAACCGATTTTATATTACAATTTGCTAGACTTTATAAATGTGTACTTAACCAATTATAAGTACATTACAAGCAATTTTTACAGGGATGAGTGTGTTCCTTGAGAATGTTACCTAAGGAACTGATAGTGCCCAATTTAGGATTTCTAGTGTATAAAAGTAGAATGTATGAGGGAAAAGGTGCCTGAGCAGCTTACTAAAGCTTTAAAAGACCGTTGGCCTCGTGTTTTAACACAACGCATTTATTGATGTTTGTCACATTAGAGAAAAAATTTAAATTAAGCAGGGTATTTATTTTTTAATGGAAGTTTCTTGAAATTTGAGTGCTTGATTTGGGTTTTTTACATAAAGATTTGTCTCGGGGAATTAACTTTCCTCAGCTTTTTCTCCAACTCCTAAAATACAGCCTTCATCTAAAGTGATAATGCTGTGCTTTGATTTGGTTTATGTGAGATCTTTTGCTTAACTAAACAGTATTTTTTCCCATGCTAGCCTTATCTGGCCACTAATGCTCTTTTGAATAATTTCACATTTCTGCAAATTAGCACTTTGCTTATCTACAATCTTTTACTTTGGCTTTTGAAGAGTTTTAAAGTAGTTGGGATAATAACATTGAATGAATTTGTTTCACTTCCAAAATATGACAGTTTTTAAATCCTTGCCTTATTCAGCTTTTTTGGAATTCTGCTTCTTCCTAATATTAGACGTGTAGTCTTTGCTTGGTGGGCTAAACTGCAAGGCACACCCTCTAAAATTAGCTTCACTATGAGATCTTCCAGATAAAAGTTTTCTACCTCTTTTCTTAATTCTTCCGAAGATCAGGGATGCTAAATTATAATTTGTTATGTATTATCTCACAAAATGTGAAGAGGCTTGATGTTGAGAAGTTTCGTTATCTTGGTCTCATTTTTTGATGAAATATCTCACTTACAAAATCAATGGTATACTTTAAAGCACTTCTTTCTCTTTCAGCATATCTTCTTGGCATATGTTTTAAAATTGAGATTTACTTTTAGCACTTTCCCTTGGTGGAGGTGGCCATGTAAAATTAAGGAGCACGTAAACAATTTAGTGGACAAGTTCTTTTAAGGAAGAATTCATGAAGTATGCTTGAAATCATTAGGTGACATTTCTTGAGTACCTATTTTGAATAGCTGCTTTAGGCATTATAAATTATGGTCAGTGTAACTTAAAAGTGTTTAATTTTCTATTTTACTGAGCCTTAAAAAATAGCACTTGTAAGCTTGCGATACTTACTGTTTGGCAATCATAATATGTACAAATGAATATGTTTGAAGATCTCTTTGTACCTGGCTGTCATTTTGTCTAAAGATTTTTGTATCTCTTACTTCCCCCAGAAAATAATTACCTTTAAAACTCGAAGTTAAGAGTTCTATCACTGGGTAACATCCATCAAATTGAGCTTGACAGATCATTATTCATAAAGCTTGCCTTCCTGTCTTAGGTCCTTCAGAGGCCAAACTTGACATTTGCTTACTGGAATTTTAGAAAAGTTTTTCATGCCACAAATATTTATCAGTAATTTTATAATGTACCAAGCATGTATTAATATGTTTTCCAACATAAATTTCTCTCACTTTAAGATTGAGTATATTTTATCTACATTGGAGTAATTTAACAAATAGATATAGAACCCCATATTTTATAAAATTAAACCCCTTCATTTTAAGTGTTCTTGTTTCCATCTTTAAGCTTATACTTCCAGAGCAAGTGTCAAGTATTTATTCCTGGGGATCTTACTCTACTTTACCTGTTACCTAGGTTGTCCATCCACCAACTGGACACCGATAACTCAGTCAAATGGCTCTCAATAATGAGTTATAAATTAATCCATTGCTGAAATTCAGCACTAGGACTTGAATGTTCTGATCATGGAAAATCCAAGATGATGCATTATTTGCATTTATTGAGGATTCAAAACCTAAACTTGTGCTCTTTCTAAACTCAAGCTTGAAACCTCACAGAATCTAAAGATTTTTTTTTACTGCACTTGGTATAGTCTTGAAATTAGTTTATTAATGTATGTAAATTCTAATCTTCAGAATTTTGAAAACCTGTGGATTTAGTACTTGCAGCAGAATCAAAAGAAACTTTTTCTTAAATTTGCACTGGAGCAGAATGAAACCCTTCCTATTTATTCCGTTTTTTTGAGTGCCATGCAAGAATATTTTTTTAATTCAAATGAGGATAGTTTACATTAGTGGCTGAATGAATGAAGATTGCGCTTTCCTGTTCCCCACTCCACTTTTCTCTTCTTTTTTCCCTTACTCTTCTTTGGATTTACAAATCTGGTGTAGGGTGGTAAAGATGCACTTCTGGGTAGAATGTTTTCAGAGGTTAAAGTTATTATCCCTGGGAATTTTGTGATGTGATAGCTATATAAAGACATCAGTGTAGTACATCTTTTGTTAATCGTTCCTAGTTGATTCTTAATTATTTCCCATGAAATATGATTAATATTATTTCCATGAAAAATGAGCGTAGTCAAGGGGTGCCCTTGAAAGTTTGGCTGCTGGTCAGCTTGACCCTGTTGGCAAAAAATAATAGAATCATGCCAGTTGATTATTCCATGAAGTTGAAGCCCCAGCAAAATCCTAATCAGGAATGCATTAATGTGTTATCTCTCTATAAATGCCCCTAAGTGCCCACACCCAACTTGCTTATCTAGCATATGCTTTCTATCCTGTGTAGGCATTAAAACATAGATGTTGCAAGTTGCCCTAGCTAAACATAGTTTTCTGTGTCTTTTTTGAGAATGTTAGAATGAGAAGTATGTAAAATTAGAGTAATTGTTTTCTTTATGGATCAGGTGGCCTTCTTTAAACTTTCATGTATTAAGATTTATGTTCTTTCATGTGTTGAGACACACATTTGTTATTATTTGCAGCACTTTAAAAAAATACAAAATAAAAGTTTACATGTTAGCCCTCTCCGGGGATCGTGTTCAAGGCATTAAAATATAATTCTTGAGCTGCTAACAGTCAGCTCTTCTTAATCAACAATTGCCATCAATGTATAGTGTATCCAGTGGTACAACATTCTGGTTTTTGATAACAGTGGAACTTGATTTCAGTAACTTAGGACCATGCTTTGTGCCCTAGCATTCAAAAAGTTGCCTGTTTCTATAATGTGGTTATTCTTTCTCGTTCATTTTACAGTGCAGTATTCAAATTTATCCTTGTAGCACAAAGGTAACTATACCAACTTGGAAGAGATGAGATTCTTAAAACTCTTCATTTGTTTCTAAGCAAACTTACTTTAAGGGAGCTGATTTTTTAGCCTTAAAATTGTCATTTTTAAGTCTAAAGTGAAACACTTGATTTGAATAAGCTAGTTCATTAAAGATGTTTTCTTACTAAGAGTTATAATATTTCAGCAGATTTAATTCAACTTAGACTATAAACGTTGTCTGATTGTTGGAAAGGGTTTTATTTATTTTGTTTCTTTTGCAAAAATTAGCTGGCATTTTGTTTACAATGCTTTGAATATTTGACTTTGAAGAAATTGTTACATTGATACTGAGTTGTGGGGTGCTGATTTAGGTCTTGGTCCATATGAATTTAAAGGAGATTGCTATTTTAGATTAAAGAGAAAGGGGAATAAAGTACCATTTAAACAGAAGAGATCCTCAAATGGACACATTCCTTAGTTATGAATACTGCTTTTTGAAAAACTTTTCAAGCAATGCATTGTGTCCTCCTAACCCTCCTCACCCATTTCTTGGCATAGAATGTAGCAGGGTATAACTGAGAAGCTTGTCATTAATGTATAAACCATGAATAGAAGCATTTTGCTATGATGCCTTTTTATAGTTGTCTTTTAAAAATACCCATATATAGGAGCTTAGGGATGTGAAGATATGATTTGGTTAAGTTGTAGGTAACAGGTTAACCTAAGAAAGGTTTAGAATTTCTACTAAGATTACATGAGCCTGCTCTTAGACCTGGTATAGGATATGCAGTAAGTTGTAGCCCATAAGTTACTTAAAAGGACCAGGGCACCTAATTCTTTTCAGGTTTCCAGTTCATCTTGGTGCCATTCATGACTCAAGTTTACAGGAAATACAATTTCCTTAGCAAAGAGTAATGTTTTCCCTTTAAAGAAGTATTGAATTCAGCTTAAATGAAAATAAATATGTATAAGTTTGTCAAAAGGGATAGAGAATGACAGTAGTCCTCTATTTATTGATGGAGGAGAGGCTAGGTGGAGATTCCTGCAGCAAGAAGGAAACCAAGGATTGTCAAATTTAGAGCTTAGCACATAACTTGAAAAAGTAGTAGGTAAGGGCAAAACAGAAGAAGTTCTGTTTCTTGGGATATTTTTCTTCATTAAGATGGACAGTGTTTTCTTGTTTAAAAAGTGTTCTTTTGTCTATTTGCCAGCATTTTTTCAAAGTTCATGCACTGCTGCTACCTGGGAGATGTCTTACTTCATTTTGTACAACTCATGTGTGATTTTTGCCAAATCATTAAGATGAACTGATTTTATTTATGAGGTCTATGATTTTAAATACCTAATGCTGTATGAAGTGACTTGTTTTGAAGGAATAAATGAAGTGAAAGTATTGTTGTCTGAGCATATTTTGGGGTGAGGACAAAGGACCAGTGAACAGCCACCATAATCAAGTTACATATTTATTACCAAAAGCTAATGGTCTACTGCTTTGACTAAGGTACCAACATCTGCCAAATCTTACTCTGTAGGTGGAATCTTAATGACTTTGACAGGATAAGCTAAAATGTTTCTTCTTTTTGACACCAGAGGACATTTGAAATTTTCCTTCCTTGACTCCAGATTTTCTAGTATGGAATCAGCTCCTCAAAGGTGTAGTCAGTGTCTGTTGCTGAGTGATTGTGGGAAAGCTAAATGGTGCCTTTTCATTTATAATACACTAAGATCTATCTGTTTGGATACTGCAACATCTCTGTGGAATTGACTGGAGTTTAGACTCTAACTTGAACTACTTACCTTTCCTCACTGAAGCTTTAAAAATCTGGAAGTGGAACCACGATGTAATCTAATCAATTTGTGCACCTGGACAAAATACATTTGGGGGTGGGAGGTGGTCAGCATAAATCCAACCTAAGAATAAGTCAACCAAACCTCATTAAAAGGTCTGTAAGGAATCTCATGGGCTGTGTGATGGCAGCTTATTAAATAACTATACCCATAAAGCAATGCTTTTTTTTAAAATTTTTTTTGAAGATTTTTTTTTATTTGACAGAGATCACAAGTAGGCAGAGAGGCAGGCAGAGAGGAGGAAGCAGGGTCCCCGCTGAGCGGAGAGCCCGATGCGGGGCTTGATTCCAGGACCCTGAGATCATGACCTGAGCCAAAGGCAGAGGCTTTAACCCACTGAGCCACCCAGGTGCCCCAAAGCAATATTTCTTAAAGTGTGCTCATCATTTCACTTTACTTATTAGAAATGCAAATTCTCAGAAATCAGAAAGAAATGAGTCCAACAATCCGTTCTGTTTCTGATGCATGATAAAGTTTGAGAACTATAACCACAGTTGTTTAAAAGAGTCCATATCAACTTCCAGAGACCTTTGATAACTTAGATCAGTCCTACGTCCTTGGCCTCACACAATCCCTTTTCATCCACTACTTAAAGACAGTTATTAAATTTGCAGATAACGTAAATCTAGAAGAGGGGTGCCTGGGTGGCTCAGTCAGTTAAGTGTCTGCCTTTGGCTCAGGTCATGATCTCGGGGTCATGGGATCGAGTCCCACGTGGGCTCTGCTCAGCGGGGAGCCTGCTTCTCCCTCTGCCTGTCGCTCCCCCTGCTTATGCTCTCTCTCTTTCATTAATAAATAAGTAAAATCTTAAAATATATATATATATATATATATATATATATATATATATATATATATATATATCCAGAAGGGACTGATACTGATAGTATAATGAATGACACTTCAAAACTCTCAACATGCTGAAAAAGCCCAGGATAGAATAATCATAAATGTGAAACCCTGACCTGAAGTTCTAAAACAGTCTATTATGTGAGTCCAGCACAGGTAAAACCTGGCTCTGTAGTTGATTTGATGAAAACATAGCAATATTTTAACGTGAAGTCTATCCCAACAGGATGATATGACTTGGGCTGCAGAAACAGTTGCATTTTTAAAAAGAAATCTAGAGAAAAGGGAAACAATAGTGTTAATGTATACTGCTTTCGTCACATTGCATTGGTGGTTTGGACAAGGCGGGTTTTACATGTAAAACATGAAAAACTAAATTTTGACAACTGTCATGTGATAGCTGAAGGAATTGGAGAAAAGAGATCTCAGGTCAATGTGACAACTTCACATTCTGGGAAGCATTGTGTAAAAGGTGAAGTAGATTTATTCTCTAAGATTTATTCTTTCCTCTTGAGAGGAAAGAACTCAGATCAATAAGGGATGAATATTGGAAAATAAAGCTTACCATAAAAACCTAATAAAAACAGAAGGGGATGGTTTAACACCACAGCTCAAGTATTGGGACAGTGAGAAATAGAGCTAGAGGTCATTTAGTCCCTGACATCTTGAAAATTCTATTCCAAGGGCTAGTTATAAAATAAATAGATACTTACAAAAAGAACTTCCCTAGGGGAAAAACCAGTTTTCTCTGTGTTTTCCTCTGTACCGTCCCATTAGTGTTTAGAAAGGAGTGGCTTAGGCTCTGATTTAGTAATCCAACAAAGGCTGCAGAGCAGGGCTTATATATTTGGCAGTAGTATATGCTATGCTTATTATATTGCTAAGCCTAAAATGAGAGGTTCAAGAATAGAAATGTAAGCATCCCAAATACTTTTCCTATTTAAAACATTTGTTGTAGGGGCGCCAGGGTGGCTTAGTCGCTAAGCGTCTGCCTTTGGCTCAGGTCATGACCCCAGGGTCCTGTGATCGAACCGCATTGAGCTCCCTGCTCAGAAGCCTGCTTCTCCCACTCCCCCTGCCTGTGTTCCCTCTCTCGCTGTGTCCCTCTCTGTCAAATAATAAAATCCTTAAAAAAAAAAAATTGTTCTAACGTGGATTGCCTTTGTCTCTATTGTGTTTATAGACAATTTTGACAGTATTCATCTGATGGAATCAAGTGCCAGGGTATCATGAACACACTTCCTTCAGCTCACTAAAGTTAGGATTTCCCTATGTGTAAGTTAGAAAAAAAAAAAATTCAAGAATTCTCGAGCAACAAGCCCTGAACAAATCCTTTCTCTGCTTTTGTGACTGCCTCTCTTAACTGCTTCTCTTTCTGCCCTCTAAAATTCCTTCTGTACACCATGAAGAGTTTTCTGATCTTATTGATGGCATTTCTCTGTATTCAATTGATGGGCTTCATTAGTGAATCTTAAGACATTAGAGCAGATGTGACAGTGACTCGGCCATGTTCTAAAACCCTCCAAATGAATAATTGCAGTGGGTTGAAAGCTATGAATTTGAAGTTTGAAACTTACTCAGTTCAAAGTCAATACTGAAGATAAATACAAAGTATGGACAAAATTATTCCTGATAATCCCTTAATTGGCTCATAAAGTAGAGCATATAGACATCAGCACAACTGTAAGTCTGATGCAGCTAGTGTTGAAAGTGTTCATGCTCACTCCTCAAGGGTAGCTCTTTGAGTTCCCAACCTAAAGCAAGGGTGGTTCACTAGATCCCATCCATTGGTGGATCCTGGACTCTAATCCCTGATTCCCTGCTTATTTGAAGCTGTCAGAAGCACCCCTCAGGATCTCAGCCATCCATTCTGGCATAGAGAAATATCTCCAGGGGAAAAGTTGTCCCAAATGTTGGAGGCCCCACACCTGACTTCTATCCTCATCCTGTTCCACGCCTGGCAATTCTTCAAATCCTTCACTATATTTTTAGATCCACACTGCTTCAGCAAGGGAAGTTTGTTTGAATTACCTAGTCCAATGTTACAGGATATGGAAGTCCTCAGCAACACCTTTCACGTGATAATCAAGAAACAGCTGTCATAAAATCTGCATTTAAAAAAGAGGAGGAGAAGAAATAATCTTGGAAATACCAGGTATGAAGCAAATGAGGTAATACAATTTTTCTATCATCAATGTGGGGGGATGTGGTAAGAATTTGTCAGTGTTTATTTTTAAAAGTCCAGAAAGAAGAAGTGACTTTTCAAGTAACCATGAATATTTCTAGCACAATGCATTTCAGTTCTGTTGGATATTTATATTGAATTAAGTAGAAAATGTGTCCCTTACGGGATAAGAATAGTTGCCTATAGCCATACCACCCTGAACATGCCTGATCTCATCTGGAATAAGAATAATTTTTTAGAGTCTATTATACAGGCTATTTCACAAAATTACTCATCCTAATTGTGCATGGGACATTACATCTATTAGAATTCCAAACTTTCTTCTACTATGACTTAACTTTTTTGCATTGGAATTGATGTCTTTCTCTTAGGAATTTTATCAGCTTGAATTACTTCTCTTGGGGCTTGAATATTATGTAGTAAACTGATCAAATCAAGATTTTCAACCAATGAAACTATGGAACAGACTCTAGATTATGTTGACCTTCTGCCAAGGTGACCCTTCCCATTAGATCTATCCTTTATGATCCAGCCTTATTTTTCTTACTATTAATGTATAGCAATGAAGACTGAGAAAATGATCTTGGATTTGGCTAGAAGCAGCTAAAGTCATAATTAATCTGTGATAAATTGTTAAGCAGTTTAATTTAAAAAGCCCTTATTGAGCTAGTTCTTGTATGCTGTCAAATACCTTAGGACTTGACAAGGATAGTCATTCGTTCACTAAGCATTTTTGAATGCTAAGTTTCAGGAACTTCCCTAGGTGCTGGGCATACATGGGTTGGGGGAACACAAACGATGCTATGAAGAATTGGAAATACAGGTGTTATGAAGTGAATAGTGTGGGGGGGAGATTCTAATTAAAAGTGGTGAATCCGGGCAAGTCTTTTTGAGAAAGTGACTAAGTTGAAACCTGAATCATGAATAGGAGTTAGTCATTTGAAGAGTAAGAAGAGCATTCCAACCAAGGGGTGTAGCATTCGCAAACCCTATACTGCAGGAGGAAAGGAAACATTTCCCAGGCTGGTCTAGCCATAGTGTGATAAACAGGAAAAGAGGACATTAGATGAAGTTTTTAGAAGTGAGCAAGGATCCATATTTGCATCATCAATAACTTGTATTAAGCACTTACCTGAATACATAGTCGCCACATTTTATTTGCTTGTTCATTTTATAGGTGTGTCCCCAAATAGTCTGTCCACAAGGGCAGGGACCCGTTCTCCCTTATTATCATTGTATTCTCAGCACCTAACAAAGTACTGGACACATAATAGATATTCATTAAATATTTGGATGAATGAACCTATGAATGAATGAAATCAACGCATAACTTAAAAATAAAGTTATCCCAGGGTGCCTGGGTGGCTCAGTTGTGTAAGTATCCAACTCTTGATTTTGGCTCAGGTCATGATCTCGGGGTTGTGAGATCAAGCCCTGTGTTGGCCTCTGTGCTGGACATGGAGTCAGCTTAAGATTCTCTCTCTCTATTCCTCCACACCCCCCAGCTCATGCTTTCTCTCTCTCTCTCAAAAATATAAATAAATAAATAAATAAATAAATAAATAAATAAATAAATAAATAAAAATATCCTAAGAGAACTGGGAGGACATTATAGCCTATTAAGGAAATTATCTGATTTAGGTTTCTCCCAAGTTCTTTCAACTGCTCTGTGGAGAATGGATTAAAGGGGGGCAAAAGTGGAAGTGGAGGACCAGTTAGGAGGAGACTGCTGCAGTAACCTATTTAAGTGATGATGGCAATAATTATAATAGCATTTGTTGAGTGCTTATAATGTTATCAGCATGTTTCAGGTATTATCTCTAATCTTCATAGTAACTCTATGAGATTTATTGAAAGGCATAAACTCTGAAGGACAAAGAGATGGCAGGATGTAAAAAAGCAACAGGGCATCTCGGTGGCTCAGTGGGTTAAGCCTCTGCCTTTGGCTCAGGTCATGATCTCAGGGTCCTGGGATCGAGGCCCGCATTGGGCTTTCTGCTCAGCAGGGACCCTGCTTCTCCCTCTCTCTCTGCCTGCCCCTCTGCCTACTTGTGATCTCTCTCTGTTAAATAACTAAATAAAATCTTTTGAAAAGAAAAATAGCAACAAAATACTGGAAGATAGCCAGCAGTTGGATGACTATTAACTGACCTAGCAGATTTGAAAAAGCTGATCCTAAGCCAGCAACCCTACTTTTTCCATGAAAATCCCCCTCAAAAAGTCAACAATTGGTGGCATTAGTACCCATGAAAACAGAGGTGGGAAAAAAATCAGGAAGATGGGTGAAGAGTCTGGTTAAGAAACAGTAAGACCTCTCAGATCTTCTCTCCCACTCAGAGCAACTAAGAGCTTGCTTGCTACATCCCTTCTCGGGGTAAATAGGGTCTCTGTACTAAACTTAAGGGGATGAAGTGACGTTTTTACACACTAGATCCTGGGAGCAATAACCTTCCTTTGTGCTCTAGGGCTCCAAGAATGCCAGCTGCCAGAATGATGCCCTTCAGGAAAACTCTTCTCTGAGGAATCCAAACAGGCCATTTTGATACTAAAGATACTGGCATCAAAGATTTTCCAACCAAATGGTCCTATGGGATCACTCTGTAGCAAAGTCTAGAGTCAACCAGGCCCAGCTGTGCCTCAAAACCTAGCTTTTTGTTGACAAATTCTTAAATTGGGAGTGGGTAGCCAAGAATCATCAGACATCTGAAGATATTCTTTAATAAGAAACACAGAAGCCAAAATAAACAGGAAAGAAAAAGTAACTTAGAGAAAATAGAAACTATAGAGGCAGAAAAACACTAACATATTTACATATATGTTCTTAAAGTAATAAGAAGATTTTGTATCAGTGAAACTGGAGAAAATGCAAAAATTTCAGAGAAAAAACCAATAATTCTTGGAAATTGAAAATGCAATAGAAAGTGATAGATAAATTTTAAGAAATCTCTCAGTAGCAAAACAAAGAGGTTGAGGTCCAGGAGGTTGTCCAGTAACATCCAAACAATAGAAGTTCCCAAAGAAACAAAAACAGAGAGGAAGAGAGAGAAGAAATGGATAGTTGGAATCATCAAAGAAATAATTCAAGAAAATACTGAATGTCATGAATTTCCAGACTGGATTTACTGAGTACCCAGAATACAGACTCCACTCCAAAACACATCATTATGAAAACTCAGAATACTGAAAACAAAGAGAAAGCCTTAAGTTTAGAATCATAGATGCTTTGCACTTTGTAATAGCAGCACTGAAAGCTAGCAGATGCTAATCCAAAATTCTATACCCTGACAAGTTATCAATCAAATGTGTGACTAGAATATAGATACTTCAGACACGTACGATCTTATGCACTTTCTCGGCAAACTACTGGAAAATGTGTTTTAACCAAACTGAGAGAGCTAACTCAGGAAAGAGGAAGATCCAACAAAAGAAAGAGGTGAAAGGATTTTTCCAGTAGGATGATGAAGACAGATATGAAAATGACAGCCATGCAATGGTATAGAGAAAAACCTATCCAGATGGAAGTAAATCAGAATGCTCTGGAAAATGTTTCTTCACGGTGAAACTAACAGTGTACTATATTTAAACATATTGAGAGGAGACCTACACAGTGGGCAAGAATGGAAGGACAAAAAAGATAAATAGAAAAGGAAAAGTAAACATAGTATATCTCAGAGTCCATCTGTCAATAGCATTAATTTACATAAAGAAACAGAAAATCAAACCAGACAGTTTGACTTCAGAAACACTACACTTAAGTGTTGTATATTCAAATGCTTATGGGCATTATTATTTTTTAACTCTTTTTTTTAAAGATTTTATTTATTCGTTAGAGAAAGAGCACAAGCAAGGGGGAGGAGCAGAGAGAAAGGGAAAAGCAGGGAGCCCCACACGACACGGGGCTCGAAGATCCCAGGACCCTGAGATCATGACCTGAGCCGAAGGCAGACGCTTAACCGACTGAGCCACCTGGGCACCTCCTGATGGGTCTTACTTTAGTAGAAAGGTCAGAAAGATGATGTAAGAGAGAAGAATGCAAGGATAGAGCTTGTGAGATGAGATCCAGAGCACTCATGGATGATGGGGTTTTACCAGAAAAATGTTTTCTTTTTTTTAAAAAGATTTTATTTATTTATTTATTTATTTGACAGGGAGAGAGAGATCACAAGTAGGCAGAGAGGCAGGCAGAGAGAGAGGAGGAAGCAGGCTCTCTGCCGAGCAGAGAGCCTGATGTGGGCCTTGATCCCAGGACCCTGAGATCATGACCTGAGCCGAAGTCAGAGGCTTTAACCCACTGAGCCACCCAGGTGCCTGAAAAACATTTTCTTTGTTGTACCAAAAGAGAAGAAGAAAACAGGTGCAAAGGAAAGTAGGTTTGTAAATGTGATGGGAATGGGAAGGCACAGGGTAATATAGTATGTCAAAAGACGAGATTCAGAAAAAATAATAAGCAAAATTGTGGCAGTAGACGACTTGTCTACCAACACAATCTCCAAAAGTGAAGTTTTTAGGACAATTTTCTTAAGTAAAGGACTTCAGTTTCCTAAAAGTTCATCATCAATTTTGGTATTAATATATAACTACTATAATACAATAGAGGAGTTATACCCACAAATATCTGATGTTCTTCATGAATTAAAGTTTACAAGGAGAAAAAGAGGACAGTTATATCCTAGTGGGTTAAATTCAGAGATGTATATGCTGAGTTAGGAGATTACAGTGAAGCAGCATCTAACATTCCATTCCAAAAGAAGGTGGCACTTGAGTTGAAACTTGAAAGGATAAGACTAAGCCAGGAGGGCATCAAAGGCATGGGTGCAAGCAGAGGGTACAGCACGTGCAAAGGTCCAGAAATACGAAAGCATGGCAGTCCCAGAAATATTAGATGTGACTGTAATAAACAATATGGATGAATATGTGAGAGGAGAACCATGTAGGGCCTGCCGATGAAGGTCTTTCTATGTCACATGGGGACTTTGAATTTAATCCTGAGTGCTATGAAAATGCATCCAAGTCTTGAGAGTATCAACAACTCAGATAATCTATAAATCCATCTATAAAATGGAAGATGTGAAACAAGATATTCCTGTAGTCTCTTCACATCTTCAATGGTCCACGACCCTATAACTAGTGCAGTCCTGAAGCAGGTTGGAGAGGAGGAAGAGCTGGAATAATCTCACAGGAGATAGGGGAGGATTGCTACGAAGCACCGAGTCTGGGGGAGAATATGGCAATGCAATTAGCTGGCATGAGGAAAGAGGACATGTTTGGGGTGGGGATGGGGGGACTAGATGAGCTCAATTTGAACATGTTAAGATTTGGCATTACTTGCAAAACTCTCTGATCCTAATAGATGATCTCAGATCTCAAACTTTCACTAGCATTGGAAGGCAAAGGACTGCTGAACCCTGCAAATTTCCAAGGTAGGTGGGACATAGAGACACTGATCTCAAAAAAGAAAGGAGGGCGCGTGGGTGGCTCAGTGGGTTAAAGCCTCTGCTTTCGGCTCAGGTCATGATCTCAGGGTCCTGGGATTGAGGCCCGCATTGGGCTCTCTGCTCAGCAGGGAGCCTGCTTCCTTCTCTCTCTCTGCCTACTTGTGATCTCTCTCTCTCTCTGACAAATAAATAAATGGAATCTTTAAAAAAGAAAGAAAGAAAGAAATCTACTCCCAAGAACTACTTAATGAATAATTTCAGAATTTCTTCATCCAGCCCACTTAATTACACTCTATTTCTCCTCTAATTATGTTAGGCTTAACACTAATACCAGTTTGGTGAGAATTTGGTGATCTATTTGACGTCTTAATATAGCCTATCAATTCCATGGCTTATAGCCAAATTATAATCACCCTCATCTGAACCCTTCCATAGCTGTTTGCTCTTTAAAGCCACCTCTGGCCACTACTTGAGCAATAAAACCTCCCCTTCCCCTGATATGTTGGAAAAACACTCAGACCCAGCATATAGTATCATGCTCAATACTGTGAACTTGGTGGGCACCCTTGGTTTCTTAAGGGTGGTGATAACACATGTTCAAAGTCCCTTCATTTTTCCTTTGGAGAGGAAAAGGAAAAGACACTGACAGGATGTGACCATAAGGTGAATGAATAAGTATCATGAATGGTTAGAATGGAGGGAGGGCTACAGCTATTTTACAGAGAGTTCAACTGTATAAGGGACCCAAAGAGGAAAGATTAACCAATGATCGTGGTACATTTTGGTTTTGAAGTAGTGTGTGTGTGTGTGTGTGTGTGTGTGTGTGTGTGTGTGTGTGTGTAGGAGAAATCCCCTTGGGTAGGGGAAATGAGATGCCTCCATAGGAAGTTGTACGGAGGAAAGAAACCATACACTGGCCTCTGTCAGTCAAGGGGATGACCGTATCACAACAGCATACAGGAGGGAGAAGGAGGAAAGACGTAGATGAGTCAGGTGAACTGCACTCTAATTAGTTTTCACAGAGTCAGGTCATCAGACAGGAATTCATATACAAAATGCAATGACACTCTCCTCCCCAAATGGTGACCTGCATCAACTGTGGATCCTTAGTCTTTTGGAAGGGCTGTCTTTCCCCTTGTGCAGGTCTCCTTTCCAATTCTCCTGAAACCTTTAGACGCTTTGTATTTTTCCAAGCAAAAACAAAACAAAACAAAAAAAATGCAAAGCAAAAAGGATTCCAGGGCAAAACACTTAAAGATATGGAGAATGAAGAACATCAGATTCAGGATAGCGGTTGATTCAGCAGGGGCATATGTGTGTTTTGAGGAGGTAGGAGGGAAGGGAGGGGCAAAGCTTGGAAGTAACTTCAACTGCAGTGCTCTATTTCTTGAACTGGTTGTTGATACAGTGTTGTTTATTATGCCAGGGTATCTGAAATATTTCAAAATTTTAAATAAGAGATGTATGTCTAAAAGGAAAGAGAGGAACAGAACAATCATTTTGTGTATGTCCCTACTTCTACTGTGAAAA
Organism: Ailurus styani; assembly: GCA_002007465.1. Taxonomy (NCBI): domain Eukaryota; kingdom Metazoa; phylum Chordata; class Mammalia; order Carnivora; family Ailuridae; genus Ailurus; species Ailurus styani. The sequence goes on along the minus strand of LNAC01000043.1, from coordinate 9,357,925 downwards.
GATTGGAGCACTTCCTGATTATACTAATTTCATTATAAACTGAAAAACTGTGCTTGTTCACAAATAAGACTGTGCTATCATCTTTGAAATTAATGCTCATAAGTCAAATTCATTTTTCTAGCAAATGTTCAAATCTCACACCTACGAAGCTGGATCAACGTCAGTGATTCCATGCAAGGGTGTAACCCTAGTGGCACTGAACTCCTGCTGATGTGGATGGAAGTGCCTTTCCTGTTTTGTTACTCCTATGACATCATACATGTTTGAGTGACACACCGCGAAGTGAGGTCACCACCCTTCAATGCTCAGTCAGTTCCTTACCCATAGGCTGCTGATAGGGTACTTGGTTATCCCAGACTTCCTCCTTCCTCCTGGCTAGTCCTGCCCCATGTCTTCTCTGTCTTGGCCCCAGGATCATTGCACTTATTTCCTACCCAACTGTGATCACAGGAAGAGAAAAGATGAAAGGCGTGTGTCATCTTGTTAACAGAGATATGAATAGCTACAGGACGGAAACGAGATGGGAAAGGATTAATCTAATTGCTAGAATTAAGACTGCAAATTACCTGTGGGTTTCACATGTCCTACTCGGGAATTTCTCCAAAATAGAGGCGGACTGGCATCATAACGACGCATGGCAAGCTTGACGTGCTGCCTGAATTGAAATCCCTGCTCTGTTCTCTCCTAGCTGGTGATCTTCGTCCAAGTTATTTCACCTCCCTGTAAAATTTGCATATTACTAGTGCCTGCCTTTTGAAGTTGAAATAAGGATTAAGTGAAATGATGCATGAAGATGCTTAGCACAGCATAATACCTAATACATAGCAAGAGCTCAATAAATGTTGGTGATTATTACCTGCTTGATTTTAATTTTTCTTCCTGCCCCCTGGGTATCAAGGATAACCTCTATCCAGGAAAAACCAGCTTCTAGGCAAATGTCCTCTATCTGGTAAAAGTGGCCTCCATGCCTGGAGGGAGGGTTTTTCCTGAAATCAGTGATTTCTTCCACCTACTCTCTTCTCCCTACTCTCTTCTGGTTGTTTTAACAACAGATGCAGAGTCTGCCTGTGGAAAGAGACACGTTGCTACACGGTTGGAAACTTATCTTGTTTTTATGTCTTCATATTCACTGCTACCTGCAGGAACAGCTAAAAGAGACCAGAGACCCAAACGACAGCATGCATGTTCCCTCCCTTGAGGCTGTCCAGTCACTTTTTCATCAGCACAGGGGTCTCTTGGGCAAGAAAATGGTTTCATGCCCCCCAGAAATAAATGAGGTTAAGAAGGTCATTGCCAAGCAGCGGGGCAAGGGTGTCTCAGTTCCAGCGGGCTCAGACACCTTTTGCGGCAGTCCTAAGTGGAGGTGCCAATAGTAAGAGCTGCTAGGAAAAGTCTTGATGGTGAAAGTGTTTCTTTTTTTTCTTTTTTAAAGATTTTATTTATTTATTTGACACAGAGAGAGAGAGATCAGATTACAAGTAGGCAGAGAGGCAGGCAGAGAGAGAGAGGAGGAAGCAGGCTCCCCACTGAGCAGGGAGCCCAATGCGGGCCTCAATCCCAGGACCCTGAGATCATGACCTGAGCCGAAAGCAGAGGCTTTAACCCACTGAGCCACCCAGGCGCCCTGAAAGTGTTTCTGAACAGCTAGAGAAGCTACTACCAAAACTGGCCACAGGGGATTTTAACTTGGAGAATTCAGGGGACTACTTACCTCCAAGTAAAGGAAAGCAACTCTAGGTAGAAAATTAAGTTTCAAACAGACACAAAGAAAAGCATACTGCCTGTCTGTGTTTCTTTATATTGAAAATTTAAAATAATATGTTTTGTTTACTCCCTCCCTGCCAACTGTCCTCTTCCAGTCTGAGCCCAAAAGTGTCTCTTCCTCTTCCAGCCGTCCTATTTTTTCTTTTCTTTTCTTCTTTTTTTTGAATTGGCTCTAACGGGGGAAGGGGAGGGCAAGAGGTGATTGGCTACGTGAGGGCAGCCCCGCCCATTCCCACCCCCCCGCCCCCGCCCTCCCTGCAGAAACAGCTGGAATGAGAAGTAGGGAGGGAAGGCTGGGATTGGCTGTGAGTCAGTGGCGGGGGGGGGGGGGGCAGCACAGATGAAGCATTTACCTGTCCAGGTAAGTCTGGAGGAGGTCAAAAGAAGGAAACAGTGGAAGACAGGGGAAGCAGTCTCTGTCTCCGTCTCTGCCCTTTGAAATAAAAGGGTATTTCTTTCCTCTATTCAGCCCCCATCCAGTGAAGGTGAGTTAATCACTAACCAACTATTGCTTATTCTGCAGCAAGAAGGGGTGCTTCGTGGGAAGTCAGAGCCACAGGGCTGTGGGAGCCCTGTGCTCCCCAGCCAGGGGGCTTTCCTCTCTGTTCCTCAACTCTGTAAGTCCAGTCTGGGATCAGAGCAGGCTGATGGCTTCTTAAGATTGGAATGTTTTTGTGGAGACCAGGGCTGGGATGCATATTTTTTTCATCTGCCTATTTCAGTTGGATAAGCATATTTTGCAGAAAACAAGAAAATAAAATAGGTTTCTTCTGGAAATTTCCATCTCTGAGCAATTGAAATTGACTTGTGATTTTGGAAAGGAATAGCTAGAGGACAGGGAGACAAAATGGGGGATCTCCCAGGGGAGAAAAGTACCTAAGTTTCTCCATTGCATTTCTAACAGGACATTTCCCTCTGACTTTATCAACTCAACATCTATTTTTATTTAAATAAAGGGTGCAGTGTACATGTGTGCTCCAAAATGGTACCGCGATAATGGAGCTCTCTGTGGACAAGCGTGTACGGTTGTTTGTAAGGGGATGTGAGGCTCAGAAAACTCCAACCAGACTATCAGTTCATCTTTGGAAAATCCATGGATAATCTAGTTGCAACGTTGAGTTTATTTTGATTCAACTCAGTTAATGTTCCGACTCTGCCGGCTATTAGACACAGAAACTGGCAAACCGAAAGCCACTCGCTGGGCTGTGCCAGGACCCCACCCACATTAATATTTCACGGTAGAATCTCGAAACTGGTAGGAGTTCGTAGTGGGGCTCGGGCCAAAGTAGGGTGGCAGAGTCCACAGAGACAACGACCAGACCACTGTGGTGGCTTGGCTTTGTTTTTCTCCAGGTGTCCCAGCTGTCAGTGTGTGTGACAGGTTTACCTTCACAAGGAAGCTGGATGTCGAAGTCAATCCAGAGTAGCAAGTCAGCTCTCTATTTTCCACCTTGGGCAGGGAGGTGTTAACGCTCTGGTCCCTAACTTCGCCTCTTTTCCTCCTACTGCAGGAAAGAGCGAAGTGGAAAGACCCCCATGCCATTCTCTCGGGGCCTGGCACCTGCAAGCCCAGAGCCAACATGCTGGGTTTCCAGTCCTGGCAACTGGAGCTTTTGGTTTTAGCTGAGCCCACCCCACAGAACCAGCCCACCAAGCTCACTGACCGAGGGCTGCCATTGATGGTGAACTTGCCAGCGATAAGATAGTGTGCAGTGTCTAGCAAAGCTTCTGTGCAGAAGATAGGTCGACCCACACTTTGCCTCAAACCCACCTGTGAAATAGGAGATTATAACTTGGACTAAACACACTCAGAAACTCGGCCATGTGCTCATGGAGAAGCATATACACGTAGTACAACTTTTAGTCCTCCTGGCATTTTTCTTAGGATGTTCCCCAGCCGGAGGCATATTTCTGGATAGTCAGCAAGGACAGACACATGGTCTGAGAGACACAGGACATCTCTTTGACTAGTGGGGAGAGAAGCTGAGCTCTTGAGAGATATGAGGGTGGGCTCCCGGGAGGAGGGTGACAAGGGGGTCTTGGTCCTGTTCAGAAGGTACAGAGAAGCCGAGGAGGAATGGGGCTGGAGCCCCGTGCACCCCCGCCCCCTCCCATGCCAGAGCTCCACATGCTCTTTATTTACTCTCCTCCAAGACTTGGCTGGTTTCAGTGGAGTAGTTAATGTTTAATGTGCTTTTGCACGGGTGGCCCTTACTATAGGCTGTGCCTATTTCATAACCCATTTCCTCCTCCCCTCAAATCCCCCAAAGAGGTCAAGGGTTAAAAGATATCAAACTCTTCACCTTGAGTGTTTTGCTTGTTTCTCAGACTTTTTATCAGGTAGGCATACCTCAGGTTTCGATGGCTGCCCTGAGATAGTCCCCAAGTTTCAAGGTTATAAAGTTGGTGGAAGGAAATGCAGCATCCAGGTCATGCCAACGTGGTGAGGGACAGTGGAAGGGTCGGGTGAAGAGAGGAGACTCTTCGGGTTCTGGCTCTTTGGATCAGAAAATGAGGCCTGGAGACAAGACCCCAGCACCTTAGGGCTCATCTGGCCTTGGTTGAGGTTCAGATTCATCTCTGCAGGGATTCCCTAGTGCCCCATGACACAATCTTCAGTGGCATTTGGTGTCATTTGTTTACTCTGGAAACATCTGTCTTGGGGGCAAAAAGCTGGCCTGGAAGCATAAAGTGGAATCAGATGATTTTGAGAGTTTAAGGTGTGAAGTAGAGTAAGAGTGATCTGAAGGCTTTTAGTGTTTAGTCGCAGGTGGCCGATGACCCTTCTTTGGTACACGGACCTCTTGAGTCCCTGGGGGGGCTGGGATCCTCAGGCGCCCCTCTCTAGGCCGTTAGAGATTGTCACCTGCTTCCCTGTGGAAGGGGAAGCAGAAAGAGCCCCAGATTTCTCATCCATCAAAGAAGAAATTACCGTATCTTGCCTTAATTATCGGGCTACTTTGAAGATCTCATCAGCATATCTGAAAGCACTTAGTAAGCCGTACCGTGCTGTGTGTTTCTGAAGCAGTGCTGTTCATGTTGTTTCTCTCTCTTCCAGCTACCTTAGTTACTTCCAGCTACTTAGCTCCAAAATTGTGACTGTGATAGGTTGCCCCAGGGAGGAAGGAGAGGCTAGCAAGCCACCATATATTCTGAAGAGTACTTAGAAGAACAAGGGTAGTAACTATTTCTGAAAAGAAGAGGCAACATCTGGTCACCCATTCACAGAGAATATTAACTACAGTGATTAATACAGTATTAATAATTACTGTATTAATTACAATATTAATAATTAGTAATTACAGTTTTACAGAAATTTTTTAAGAGAACTAGAGCCAAACACTAGACCCTTGGATTTACACTGACTACTTGGAAACAGTGTCTTTGCCTTACAAGTTTTGCTTGTTCCTTGCTTCTTAGGGGCTCACAAATGTTAGTTTGACTGAAGCATTGCCCCAATTCCACTGGGCCGTATATCCTCAGGGAAATAAAATACATAGGAAAGAGTTTATTGTAATAGGGTAAAAGTAAAAAAAAAAAACAAAAAAAAATCAGCCTTCCAACAGCTTCACTCAATAGTTACTCGTCCAGCATTTTTTGAGTGCCTTCTGTATGCCTGGGCTTATGAGCAATGGATCTCTTTGGCTGTAACGACCTCAAGCCTACAGAATGTTAAGAATGAGTTAGTACCTTCTGGATCTAGACAGTCATGAATGGAGTGGATAGCTGAGGTGACTGAACTCCATGCACATGAGTTCTCACGTTTCTGTTTCTTTGGCGTTCCGGGGATTGGGAAAGTAACCTCGTGAGGAAACCTGAAGGACTACCTTCCCCAGTGTTGATTTATCACTGTGCTTCTTTGGCGTCTCTGTCCCCTCTCGTCCTGTCTCTGCCTCCTGAGAGAGACCCTTATGAACTCCACGTGTCTGGCTCACTGGGACTTTTCCCTCTACTTTCCCCCTTGTCCTGCCTCCTCCCTGCGTGCCCCACTTGCAGGCCTCCCCCAAAGCAGAAGAGTTCCATGAGGCCGCGTGCTGATCGGCTCTACAGGGTTGGCAGGCTGACTCACCCAGCTCAGCCCAAACCTGACTTGGCACTGGAAGCAGTTGTTGGCAGAAGCCAAAGGGACAACTTCTCGGGACCCAAACCCCAGGTCCCAAGATCTCAAATAGCACACGTTTTTGCTAGGACATTTTACCTACTATTGGGAGGGTAGGAAAGGTGGTCGAAAATATAGCAGTGTCACAGGAAAAATACTGATTCAGAACCAGACAAACTGGATTTCGATTCTAGCTTTCCACATACTCTTGACTTGACCTTGCAACTGTCTTTTAAACTTAATTCTTCCAGGATTTCATTTTAACATAAGAGAGTCATCTCTGGCCTTTTCAGACCTTGAAATTTTCAGAAGGCAGATGGTACCGCCTTCCTTTGCTATTACTGTTGGTACAGTGAACTTGAAACTTTTTTTCCCCTGTGAGTTGGAGTCAGGAGGAAGCTGCATAGGCCATTTCTCTTGTTCATTTGACAAAGATTAGGGCACTTCCCTAGAAATCAGCACAACATCAGAGAGGTGATACGCAAGAGGGAAACTGGGTTTGTGTCAGTCTCTGGGGTTGTTTGCTCACCTCCCAGACTGGGGAGGCGATTGATGGTGGCTGGGGAGGCAGTGGGGGTGGGGGTGGGGGTCGATGGTGATGTTGTTGGCTTGGATGGCAGCTACCAGTGACTGCACGATGTGTTTTATATGGAGCACATCCATAGATGTCCGTGACAATCCTGTGTGGTTGGTACGACTGAGGACCCTGCTCCTTTTCTCCCATTTAACCCAAACCCTTCTTTTCTAAACTCTTGTTGCCTTACTTCAGTTCATTTTGATCCTAGTTGGATCTTGTCTTTTTCTTACTCCAAGAACAGTAGCAGTTCTTATCTTATTCATTAAATGAGTATTTACTACCAACTAAGCTGTGCTGTTCTCATTTAACCCTGCATTCGCCCAATTTATTTACAAAAACGGAGTCGAAGAGTCATTGGCCTCAAGTCCCATAACTGGCAATGGTGGAAGTAGGATTTGAATCCAGATCTGACAACCTCCAGAACCCATGCTATGGGCCCCTTACTGTATATCGTTTGTAGTCATGGAAATGTAGGATGAGCCCCCTGATTCAGAGAACAAAGGCCACTAGGAGAAGTGATGGGATCTCCTCTCTGAGGCGCTGCTCCCCTCTCCCCCACCTGCCCCCCCCCACCCAACCTCCGCGGAGGCCGCCCTTCTGCACGTGTCCGAGCCCGCTTCTGTGTCCTTCCACTCAGGCTGGGTGGTGTGGGTGATGGCTGTGCACCACCGCTTCCAGCTCCCTGCTTGCTGGGCGTCCCTGCCGCCACGCTGCTCCAGGGCCTGGGCAGAGCCTTGCCAGAGAGCCTCAGCTCGGCTCACACGTGGCTTTGATTCTTGTCTTTTCAGGCCGGCTTGGGACATTCTCCACTTCCCTTCGCTTCCCCTCTGGGAGCCCCTTACACCACCCCCCGCACCTTGCTTCGGGCGATGCCCCAGAGCGAGCTGTGGCCAGCGGGGCCTGGCTCGGAACCCGTGACCCGCATCGGCAGCTGTGACAGCATCATGAGCACCGCGTCCACCCGCTCTGGATCTGTACGTACCCTCAGTCCTGTCGCCCGCCCGCTCTCTGCACACCTGCCCCGCCCCTGCCCTGCCCTGCCCTGCCCACCGCCGGCCTCGCTGTCCTGGGCTTTCATCTTCCTCATCAGGGAGTGAATCACACCGGTTGGCATTTCTGCCTCTGAGTCACCCTGGTTTTCTAGAGAATAGAGTGGGACCGCCCCAAAGTGCAGGAGGGCAGATGAAACTTGCTCCCAGTTTTCCCTCACTGGGGGCTAAGTTGAGGTGAGAGCGAGGGCCAGTGATCAGAGGTCCTGGTGGAAAGGAGGGATGGTAGATCCCTAGAGCACTGGTATTTCTGAAGTCTCCTGCAGCAAGCTGCATTCCTTCTACAAAGATCAAAGAGAACAGAGTAATGAGGAGCCTGGGTTCTGGAGCCAGGCAGGTCTGAATTCTCTACCTATAAGCCGAATGGCCTTGGGCAAATTACTTAATTTCTGTTAAGCTTCAGTCTCTTCAGTTTTAGGGTGGGATAATGTAAACACCGAATTCACAGAGTTCTCTGGGAGGGTACAGGACAGGCGACGAGCACCCAGCACATGCCTCGGTGTAGCAAAGAAATAGCCTATATCCAAGAGCACAGATTCTGAATCTTCCAGAGTCACTGTGTTTAACAGAGAGTGGCATGTAGTAAGTTGTAATTCTTTTGGGAATGAATTCAAATCTCAGTTGCTGTAAGGCTGGTGTGAAAGTGAATTCCGCTGTATGTCCGAAAATAAGCGTTCCTTGGTTCTTGGTGTTCATCACATACATAAAAACCCTTGAGAATTGAAACTTTATTGCTTTATATCCTATAGAGGTACTTGGATATTTAAGGGTTATAAGGATCTCTACCAAATGTCAAAGATGTTTAATATAGTCCATGAGTTTTGGTATGTAAAAATCGAGTAGAGAAAGCAGCGTACTCACACACACACACACACACACACGCACACACACACACGCATGCACAATCCAAAGTGCAGTCTGTATATCATTTCTTTTTGACCTGAGAAGATGAGACGCCAGAGACATCTTTCTGTTTCTGTTAGGCTGAGGCCAGTCTACCACTGGACACAGGATGTGGCAGGGATTAAAGGTTTTCAACATGCGTCATCCACAAAGGAGAAATTCAGAGTTGGCTTATCTTCGGCAGGGCAATTTTAGGAAGAAAAGGGCAGTATAGAAGATTTTGTTCAGGGAACCCCTAGAATCGACTTCAGGGCTTCCAAAGGCTATACCTGGGGCTTCCTTTGATATGTAAGCCTCCCTTTTGTCAACTGACAACGGCTCTTGAAGGAGCCAGGGGAACTGGTAGGGTTATTCCAACAACCACCTCCCAGGGTATATTTAGGGCTGCTTCAAAATCTGGCCATCTGAGTGGGTCTGGAGAATATATAACTCTGAAGTATCTCAAATATTAAGAAGAGGGTTGAGATACATGCCAGGAAGGCATGACTCAAGCCAAATTTCTTACATTTCCATTGCCCTTTTGGTTTTCCCTTCAACCTTCAACTTTAGAGAGCGACTATTCTCAGATCTTGCCAGCCTTGTAGAACAAAAGTAATAATCATTTAAAATGACCGTAACACTTTTTTCCAAATATTCCTATGTGCTTTTTCATCATGATAATTATTAACTTTAATATCTACTTGATATTTCACACTAAGTTGCTTTTTCTTCCTCTCATACCCATCCAGTTTCTCCCCCCTCCCCCCTTCAAGTTAATATTTGCTTAAGAAATGCACACTTATTTGAATGTTAGCCAGAGCCAAATGCCATCAAGAAAGTAAATACACAAAGGAAAAAAATCCTGTATGGAATGCATTTCAAAGTCAAGAGTGAATTATTTAGTAAATGTATCTGTGGCTAGGCATACCACTGTTCTTATTGGCCTGACAGCCAGTGGTTGGCTGTAGTTTCTTGTTTGTCCTCCTATTGTCCTTGACATACCAGATGGAGTAGGCAAAAGTCCTTTGGAAAGTTAAAAACGATACCATTCAAGTTTAAGGTCAAGTCATTATGTTGCCCATAATTTAGAGCCAAATCAGAGACACGCAAAGTGAAATGCTTGACACAGTTCACACAGAGGAATTGGAATTAGAACCTGCGATCTGTTCCCTTAAGCCGTCCACGCAGGACTGGGCAAAAAAGGTCAGTTGCCATCTGGCTGCCCGGTGCTGGGTGCTCGCGGGCCAACAGCTCGGCAGTCTGCCCCGTCCGTGCCTGCAGCTTCAGGAGGCAGTGCCTACGTTTGTGGAGAAGCCTCTCAGAAAGGTTTCCAGCTCTTCAGCATTCCTTCAGGACCCAGGGTGGTTGTCAGCCCCACCAGTTTCAGTGGAGCTCCCTCTCACCGCTCTCTCGCCCTCTCTGTCCTCCACGCCTCATTCCAGAGTGACAGCAGCTACGACTTCCTGTCCGCTGAAGAGAAAGAGTGTCTGCTCTTCCTGGAGGAGACCATTGGCTCACTGGACACTGAGGCTGACAGTGGACTGTCTACTGACGAGTCTGAGCAAGACACAGCTCCCCGAGGCCCCCGAGCTCTGCCCAAAACCCAGCCTGCTCCCCAGGGTAAGAGAGACCGTCTGGGGTGGCACTTCTTGCAAACCCAGAAAACCAGTACATCTTTAGGGCTGCTTTGCTCCTTGCTTGCCCTCTGCTCTAAGAGTCTCAGCCGGAAGGACAACGGCACTCCTCTCCTTGCTCCTGGCTGGAATTAAGGTCTTGTCCTGGAGAGGGGGAAGGACTGCCCACAAGCCAGCTTCCTGTGTTTCTATGAAGTATCAGAGGCCTGGGAGGGAAGAGGGTTTGACCAGCTCCCATTCTCTCACAGAGAAATTCTGAAGAGACATGACCACAGAGGTGGGGGAGGGATTCCGGGAGGGGTGGGTGGTGGCTCTGGGGACACTAAGTGAGTCTGGAGAGCTAATCTGGATGATCCAGAAGGATCAGGTTGCAAGAGATAAGAGGGAAGGGCTCCCTTCACTTCAGTGGGTGGTACCTCGAGGCTCTTGTGAGGGAGTGTGGAGAGCCAGTGGTATGGAGTCTCCGTAAAAGAGGAACAGGATGGCACGCAAGTGTGGCTATGACCGTGAGGCCCTATATTCCAGAGCAAGGGGTCATTTCACTCCTGAGGACAGCCCCACTGGTATAGGGACTGCCACCACGTATTCGTTCATTTAGCAAATATTGATTGACAATGTGTTAGACCCTCTTCGGAGATAGAACAGTAAATGGGGGCAAGGACTTCTCTGCTCCCTGGGGGCCTGATGCACTTGCCTAGCTTGCTGGAAAGGAAGAGTCCATGTCACTCTCTGGTATGGGGACAGCTGTGGCATCACGGAATCATTCAGTTGCTTATAGAAAGTGAAGGTGGGGGCACGTGGGTGGCTCAGTCAGTTAAGCGTCTGCCGTTGGCTCAGGTCATGATCTCAGGGTCCTGGGATGGAGGCCGCATCGGGCTCCCTGCTCAGTGGGGAGTCTGCCTGTCCTTCTCCCTCTGCTGCTTCTCCCTCTGGCTCATGTTCTCTCCCCTACCCCCACCTCTCTCTCAAGTAAATAAATAAAATTTAAAAAAGAAAGATGAAGGAAGGAAGGAAGGAAAAAAGAGAAGGTGGAGGAAGGCAGAAGTCCGGTGAAATCAAGAGCACATCAGCTATTGCTGCTATTCATGTTCAGTGCTTCCCCGGACTCAGTTTCCCCAGGCGCCCCAGTGTAGCTGGAGGGGCTGTCCTGACTCTCTCCCCAACCCTGGTGTTTCTGTAGACCGTCAGGAAGAGCTCGAGGCAAGGATGTGGAGTTATGTGACGCTGCTCTTTCCCCGACCATCATGAAAATCTAATCCTTGGTTGTAGGGAATCCGCTGGTGTCCATCGGGGGGGTCTAAATGCTATCCAGGCAACAGTTCGGCCCCTTTAAGAGCAAAGAATGAACAAAAACCAAAACCCATTGCTAAGTGGAGATCAGAGTTCAGGAAGTATTTGCTTTGCCCTGGGCAACAGGGTTCTCACCGCTGTCCACTCTTTGCCTGTTCTCCTGGCCCCTCACAGGATATCCAGGGGAGAAGATCGTTCAGAAAGGACCAGAGCCAAGGAGAGGGGCTCAGCCCAGCTCACCCCATCTTCCTGAGCCCCAAGGCCTGGGCCTCAGGTCTGGCTCCTATAGCCTCCCCAGAAACATCCACATCGGCATCAACCAGAACCTCAGGGAAGGCACTACTCAGACTCAGAGCCACAGCCCGGGGCGAGCGGAGGGGCTTGTCCCAGAGCCGGACACAGAGCAGGTCCCCCAAAGCAGGGAGCCCGGCCCGGCGGCAGCCGGCCCCCCGCCGCCCGGCCCGG
>LNAC01000043.1:9328509-9345930 GCA_002007465.1 Ailurus styani | reverse complement strand
CGCGGAGGCCGGCCCCGGAGACGCGGGCCCGGCCCCGTCCTCGCGGCAGGAGCAGAGGAAGGCCCGCCGAGAAGCGCTGGAGAAGCTGGGGCTGCCCCAGGACCAGGACGAGCGCAGCCCCCACTTCAGTAAGCGCCCCAGCTCCCCCCGGCCGCAGGCCCCGCTCCGGGAGCCCGCTCCGCTTCAGCCCGAGGGCCCGGCTCAGGGCAGGGCCGCCGCGCCGGGGGCAAGGGCTCTGGTGCCAGCTGCACCGCGGGCGCCCTCCCCGGGGAAGGCCCCGACTCCCACGGCAGCTCAGGGGTCTCCTCCAGGCCGGGCTTGGATTCGCGCCCAGGAGCCCACTCCAGGGAAGGTTCCGGTGGCCAAATCCGTGCCGATTCCTATCCCTAAGGCCCCTGCGGTGAGCAAGCCCCCGACTCAGCCAAAGCCAGACTCAGGCCTGGCCCTCCAGGAGAGCAACATCCCGGGGCTGAGACAGATGAACTTCAAGTCCAACACTCTGGAGCGCTCGGGCGTGGGGCTGAGCAGCTACCTCTCGGCCGGGAAAGACCCTAGCCCCCAAACCAGCACCTCTCTGGGCAAAGGCTCCTTCTTGGACAAGATGTCTCCTAATGTCTTGCGTAACTCCCGGCCCCGCCCTGCCTCCTTGGGCACCAGGAAGGACTTCGCGGGGATCCAGGGGGGCAAGCTGGCCAACCTGGAGCAGGAGCAGAGCAGCAGGCGCCTGTCCTACCAAGGGCAGAGCCCTGACAAGCTGCCTCGACCCCCCTGTGTCAGTGTCAAGATCTCCCCAAAAGGCGTCCCTGATGAGCACAGACGGGAAGCTCTGAAGAAGCTGGGACTGTTGAAGGAGTAGTTGCTGGCCACCCACAGGTTCCTGCCCCCCCAACCCCCCGGCCATACAGAGGGAGGCTGGGGGCCTTTCCCCCCCAACAGCTCGGAGCCTGGGCACGAGCAGGCTTCTCTCCAGGGCACTCCTCTGGCTGAGGCCAAGGGGAGGGAGAGATGGGGTTCCAGGCATATGCATCCGTGTATATTCAGAGTGGTTGTGTCAGTGAGAGCCTGCCCCAATCATCCTGAAGTGGATTTCCACAAGACAGTGTGTGTGTGTGTGTGTGTGTGTGTGTGTGTGTATTATAGGCTGTATATATGACTGAAGCTATTTATATGACACAAGGAGTCATTGCTCAGAGTTCTGCTTGTGTTGGAGATTTTCTTACCCTGGGGAGAGTTCAGCCCGGCCAGAACTGAGGGGACAGGGGTGGCTAAGCCTGAGAAAAAAAGCCAGACAAGACGACGGCTGTGCCAGGGACCTTAGGCAAATGCAGGGTCGTCTGAAATGTGGGTCTGCCAGAATCCCGGCGTGGAAGGAGACTGGCTCACCCTGCGGGATCCCTCTCTCCGTCCTGAAGCTCTGGACGGGGGCCGGGAGGAGCGGGTTTGTCATCTCCTCCGCACTGCCTTCTCGCTGTCCGCAGTCCCGAGGACGGGACACATCCCTGTACCTAAAACTCTCCGCTGAGTGGGAGCGGGAGAGCTCTGGCTGGCCCGAGAAGGCGGGCTAAGTGACCACCCAGCACGCTTGCACCGGGGACCATCCTGGTCCGGGGGTCTGACGAATCTAATCGTAAACCGGGCGGTGGTCCCTGACTCTGCTCTTCCTAATCTCCTGCTCCCTACTGATCCCGGGGCTGGGCCGACGCGGAGACGGGAGTCTCAACCCTGAGGCTTTAGAAATACCGAAGAACTATCTGAGGCCTTTGTCTCTGCCGCTGGCTACCGCCTGTAGTTTTGTCCGTTTCTGTGGGAAGGCAACCCAGTACATTCTCTGCGAGTTATTCACAGACTGTCAGAGCTGGGGGGAATCTGAGAGAGAGACTCTCGATCCCACGTTGTTGGGGAAGGGAAGTCACTCCTCCGTGGTCACTCTGCTGTCCAGTAACAGAGCGGGGACCCTGGCTTCTCACTCCACACTGTGCGCCGCCTCCTTCACCGGGCGCCCTCAGGATCACCGGTCACTGTCAAAGGCTCAACCCTCAGGCCCTCCAAGATCCTAAAGTGCCTTCTGAAATGTCAGAGATTAAATGTTGTTCAAGACCATACTGAGTGCTGTTTCTTCTCCTATGTCTTTGGAAAGTAGCACTATAAGAACTTATTGTGAACCCCAATTCCCTGACCACGTTGTGCAACTTGGCAAAATGCCAAGAGAGGGTAATAGGAGCGGGTGGTGTGGGCTTGTGGATACACGCTTGGAAATCAGGCAGAGCTAGACATGACCCTTGCTTCCCCTAAGGAAATAAATATCACTCATGGCTGTGGTTGGAAGGCAGGATTCCCAGATGCGAGGGGCAGATAAGGGGAATTGTTGTTGGAAAGATGCCCATCAGGGCAGCTGAGCATTTCTGGGTGGCGGACTTAGGGACCCAGGACTGTCAAAGCAGAGTATTTCTGAAAATGATGAAAAGATTAAGGTACGGACAAAAATGGCCCCACCCCTGTCATGGTATGTGGGGTGTGGGTGTGACAGTTTCTGTATACACTCTCACACACACACGCCCAAAATCCTGCGGCCTTCCTGGCTCTGGGTCAGGGCCGGGTCTGTCAGAGCTGATAGGGCCCCACAGAACTGGCCAAGCCATTCCTTATTCCAGCCGCCTCCGAAGAGAGAAGGCCCCCTTCCGGAGGCCTGGTCTGACATGTGCTGTGTTTGGTTGAACTGCTTCATGTGTGTACTTCAGGAGAACCTAGGAATGATCACTTTACTTTTTTTAATTACCCTGATTAATAGGGAAACTCAGTGCTACCCCCATAATATAAGACTTGGTAGGAAACTGGGACCCTCGTATCAACACAGGTAGGTGAGGAGTCCTCCTCTTAGATCCTTACTCCCAGCTAAAGGTAATGTCTCTCCACAAAACATACCTGCATGCAACTTGCCTTCTCACTGCGTCCTTAGCTGGTGACATGCCTGTTCCAGAGCAACTCCCTTCCTGTTTCCCCAGGTCCTTACCCTCTAGAGGGCATGTCTTCCTCTCAGGATGGTGTTTGGGGTTCAAAATAGGATAATCAACCCAAACCCAGCTGTCCTCATTTTGAGGAGGAGCAAGGGAACCCACTAGAGACACCTGCTGTCCTGAAGGTGTGGCTAGACCCACGGAAGGGGTTTCCTCCAGCCTCATTTCTCCATAGAGGATCACTCTTCATTCAGCCTGGACCAATTGGGTGGAGGCGGAAGTGGGCTCATTGTGGTGTTCGTCCCTTCTTGAAAGATTTTGGGTGGAAGTTTGTAAAAGCCGTTCATTTGATTTAAAAAACCCGTGAGACAACTCTACTTCCTCTTGGCCTTGGGACTCTGCTCTAGCCTGCTGCAGTCTTGAGGCTCCTGGGAACAAACTATCTGCCCAAGAGAAGGTGGCTTCTCCTTAGCCTGGCATGGTGGAATCTGTGCCCTTAAGTGTGTTGATGGCTGCTCCTCTGAGTCGCCCCTTTTGAATGACCCTGGGCGTTCTATACTCTGACTTGGTGTGGTGGGGCCAAATGCTAACCTACACGGAAGTCAGAGGAGGGACCCAGTCACCTCTCAGGTGCCTTCCTCCATCGTGGGAAGTATGGTCTGGCAGAGGCCACCTTGAGACCTGGCTTTGCACACGTGTGCAAAAGTAGGTATTGATTGCATGGAAGAAAGGGCAGGTTAAGGAATGGAGAGTGGGCCCTACTTGTTCTGAATTAAAGATGGAACTAAAGATTTAAGATCTACAATCTGTATAAGCATGCAAGATGAACCACTCCATCCCTGGTCCATGATCATATGTGTAGGAAAAGGAGGCTCATACTGTCAAAAGGTGAAACTCCTGGACTAGAGAAGGTGGAGACCAGTGGCTTGGGCAGGAGAAATCATGTCTGTCTGGGAATCTAAGGAAGAATGGGGCTGTAATGCTCCCATGCTCTTTTCCTCATGTGAGCAAATCTGGGCTCATTTGACCTCTATCACTTACCAATATGGAAGCCCTGGAGCTGTCACTCTAACTTTCTGGACCTTGCAGTTCTTACCTGTAAAATGAGGATAATAATATCATCCTTTCAATATCACTGAGGTGAGTAAGTGATATAAAATATGTAAAGCTCAGTGCTTGACATACCGGGTATACTGTATATATACCTACTGTATACTGTATATATACCTACTGTATACTGTAGATACTCAATAAATGATAGTATTGTCTTCTGCATCTTATTTCTTCCTTCTCAAAGGGACCAAATGGGGGCACCTGGGTTGCTCAGTGGGTTGGGCCTCTGCCTTCGGCTAAGGTCATGATCTCAGGGTCCTGGGATCGAGCCCTGCATCGGGCTCTCTGCCCAGCAGGGAGCCTGCTGCCTCCTCTCTCTCTGCCTGCCTCTCTGCCTACTTGTGATCTCTCTCTCTCTCTGTCAAATAAATAAATAAAATTTTAAAAAAAGGGGGGGGGAGACCAAATGGAGGAGACAGATTTGGAAACCAAGAGCTCACCCAATTCAGCTCTGAATTGGGAAATGGGAGAGAAATGGGAGGAAATGGGAGAGATCTCGCTGCAAGTTAAAGTCCAACTAGGCTTTGGCACACCCTCCAGGTGACTCAACTTCACCCACGCCAGGATTCCTGGAATTGGAAAAGAAAAGAATCAGTGTGAATATGGTGTTTGTGTCTCAGCGAAGCCAGCTTCTCTATTTCCAAACCCAGCTTTCGATTAATCATCAATGTCTTTTTGCTCATGACCGTGTAGTTGACTTTTTTTTTTTTTTTTACTTCATTCAACTTCCTTTTGCTGTGTGGTTCAGGGAACTATGTGGTGTTCTATAGTTATTCATTTTTAAAAAGGAGAAAAAGAATAAACACACGTAACAGGAGGGAACGATGGCTCAAATCAGGAAGAGATAGAGACTAGGTTTTAAGCTTCCTGGGGCATTTTCTAAATAAGGTAGGCACCTTTCAGGAATGAATCAAGCATTAGTTGGCAGGAAGCAAGAAGTTGTATTGGATGACTCCCCACATCCCTTCTGATATAAGGGCCTGGTGAATCACAGGAGACATTGCCATCATCACCAGTGCCACCACCATCATCATCACTGTTGTCATTGCCCTTGGCATAAAAGTGAGGTAAAAACAGATGATGTTCTAATTCCAGACTGCCATTCCCTCTTGCTCATGGCCTATCTGGATCTTTGTCCTTATTCAGCACTCACCATGTATCCAGGGTTCAAAAATAATCTGAAACAGAATGGTATCCTGGCAAAGCTCTGGATCTGATGAGCTTTAGTGAGTCACTTCATCTCACAAAATGGCGAACTTGGACTGGACTATCTCCTAGATCCATGCCAGGTTTGAAACATATGTTAAAATGAATCCAAGCAACTTAATTAGAAAGACAAACACTCTGCCAAAAATAATCACTATTAAGTCTAAAGTAAAATATACTTTATAGAGCCCAAGACCTTGGGGTCTAAAACTATAAAAGTTTTAGATTATCTAATCCAACCCCCCACCCAAAAAGGAATTACATCTATAAGCGGATAAGGATATAGTCAGAAAGCCATATGTTTGAATGGTTGGGTGAAAGGACGGATGGGTGGGTGGATGGATGGGTGTGTGGATGTGTGGATGGACGAATGGATGGATGGATGGGTAGATGGGAGAGAGGAGGGGAGAGGATTGAGAACATCTAGTGGCCAAGAGTGCAAGCTTAGGAGTTAAGCTCTCAGGTACTCTGCACATCAGTTTCTTTTTCAGTTTATTTTTACTTATTTATTTTTTTTATTTGTCAGAGAGAGAGAAGCAGAGAGCACAAACTGGCAGAGTGGCAGGCAGAGGCAGAGAGAGAAGCAGGCTCCCCACTGAGCAAGGAGCCCGATTCGGGACTCGATCCCAGGATCCTGGGATCATGACCTGAGCTGAAGGCAGCCGCTTAACCAACTGAGCCACCCAGTGTCCCTTCAGTTTATTTTTGATGTCTTTAACTTCCTTGGGAAGTTCAGGGAACTATAAGCTATTCTACAGTTATTTAGTCTGAACATGGATTATTCAAAAAAAAAGAACTTATAATAGGAATGAACCCTGTAGAAGCAGTAATACTACTTACCTGTTGCAGTCATTATGAAAATTGAATCCAAATGAGATAACACATATGAAAAACATATAGCACATTACTCAATAAATGGAATCTATTGGGCGCCTGGGTGTCTCTGTCAGTTACATGTCTACCTTTGGCTCAGCTCATGATCCCAGGTTCCTGGGATCAAGTTCTACATTGAACCCCTTGCTCAGTGGGGAGTCTTCTCCCTCTACCACCCCCCCCACTGCTTGTGATCTCTCTCTCTCTCTCTCAAATAAGTAAAATACGAAAAAAATAAAATAAATAGAATCTATTAATATTAGTATACATATGTAATTCAGACGCCAGCAGGTGCCCTTGAGGATTGGATTAATATTAGCCTACCCTTGAATTCCTCAGCCCGGAACAGTCAAAAGCGCTCCTCCAATTTCCAGAACCTGCAGTCTACCTCCTCATGATACTGTGTTTTCTGGGTCTGGTGTGCTGTGCTAGGGCCTCGCCACGCTGCCTGCCCTCCCACTCCATGCACTGCTGCCCCATTTCACTCTCACTCTCCCCACTTTCAGCAAACTCATCAGACCTGCACTGGGCCAGCCTCAAAGCCCAGGCCTTTCATTGATTCTCATGGGAAATCAAGTTACTTTAAGGGTGTTTCTTGTTTTCTGAGTTTTTTTTTTTTAAAGATTTTATTTATTCATTTGACACAGAGAGAGAGATTACAAGCAGGCAGAGAGGCAGGCAGAGCGAGAGGAGAGGGGAGGAAGCAGGCTCCCTGCTGAGCAGAGAGCCCGATGTGGGCCTCGATCCCAGGACCCTGGGATCATGACCTGAGCCAAAGGCAGCGGCTTTAACCCACTGAGCCACCCAGGCGCCCGTTTTCTGAGTTTTTAACTGAAGACTGGAGATACCAAGAGAACTAACACAAGGCATACACCTGCCACCACCTCCCATTCCACCCTTTCCATCTTCTTTTCCCTCCTGCTGTGCTCTCAGTCAATCAGGAAGTCCTCCCAGCCACCCACCCTCCATCAGAGCCCCCTCATAATTTGAGCATCTGCCCCAAGAGACTTTTCAAAAAATGTCTTATCCATTAATAGGGCTATCTCCTTGAAATGAGCTCTGGAATGTTCTCTACCCCTTACCTTAAGGCCTGAAAGCAGGGAGGCGGAAACAGCATAAGATGACCTTTGGCATCTCTATGCCTCCAACTGATACCGACCCCTGCTATACTCTTCCTAAGGAAATCAAAGGGCCTCCTTTCGATTGCTCCCTGCTGTGTTCATCTGCTTGGATATGAGAAGAGGTTTGGTCGCCTCTCCCAGTAACTCCTCTAACCCCAGTCCTTGGACAGGAGCCCTGTAATGGCCAAGGTTCCATGTAGGTCTTGTGAGCTGTGGAGATGTGGTTTAGTTGAAGTTAGTTCAAATACAGCATCATTAGCATTTTAGGGTGACTTGAAATCAAGCATAATTGCATAATCTCCCGTCATTCCACTTCCCCCTGGAAGGGCAGGGGTACGCTGTGCCTCTGACCTCACCCACTGGGAAGGCACAGTCTTCTGGTGGGCACACAGCCCCGGGAAGCCAGCCTCCTGTGAGGACTACCGAGGTTTGGGTTTGGGTTTTGTTCTTCTGCATGGGACTGGAATATCTTCCTGCAATACTTTGATTTGTAGTAAGAAATACGCATTTGGTCTTTTCATTTCTGTCCCTGTTTCTGGCACTGAGCTCTTAAAAACCCTTCGGATTTCCTGTGATGAAAGAGATAAGGGTATCTTTTGTTATATTAATGAGGTGATTTCGGGAAAGCCCCTAGAGGGGCCCCTGGGTGGATCAGTGGGTTAAGCATCTGTCTTCAGCTCAGGTCACGATCCCAGGGTCCTGGGACTGAGCCCCGAGTCGGGCTCCCTGCTCCATGGGGAGCCTCCTTCTCCCTCTCCCTGCCTGTGCTCTCTCTAACTCACTCTTGTCCTATCTCAAATAAATAAATAAAATCTTAAAAAAAAAAAAAAGAAAAGAAAAAGAAAGCCCCTAGATCACCTAAAGTGGGGGCTGGTTCCCAGGGGAACTAATCCAGCAATTAGAGGCTGGTACTTTCAGTCCTACCTCGACCCTACCTCCCACCTCTGGGGAGGGGAAGAGGGGCTGGAGGAAGATAAGTTTCAATTGCCATTGGCCAATGATTTAATCAATCATAGCTATGTAATGAAACCACCTTAAAACCCCAAGGACAGGGTTTGGAAAGCATCCAGGTTGGTGAACCAGAGCACATCCACCACAGGGATAAATCCCCTTTGTTTGGGACCTTGCCCTGTGTATCTCCTCATCTGGTTGTTGATTTGTATCCTTTCACATCTTTTGTAATCATCTGGTAATCTCGGGGGTAAAAGGGCTTCCTGAGCTCTGCGAGCTGCTCTGGCACGTTAGTCAGATCCAAGGAGGGGTCGTGGCAGCCCCTACTGTACAGCCCACCGGCCAGGAGCACAGAGGATGGACGAGCTGGACTTGACACTGGCGTCGGTGGTGGGGAGCCGTCTGCTGGGATCGGGCCCTCCCGCTGTGGGTCTGATGGTATCTCTGGGAAGTAGTGTCAGAGCTGAGCTGAATTACGGGACACCCCGCTGATGTCGCAGATTTGCTTGGTGGTGGGGGAACCACCCCCCCTTACCGGAACTGGGTGCAGATCACCCTCGCCGCACTGCTGTACTCTTACTTTCTGACCTAAGTATCCAGAAAACCAGGGCAGAATTTGTGCAGCTTGAGACTTTTCTCTTCAGACCTCCCCTCTGTGCTGTGTGCCTCAAGTGCCTACTCTGTTCCCACGTCAGACTCAGCGTGTCCAAAGAGACCCAGGTGGGGGACCCCTCCACCCACATCTGATCCTTTTACAGTGTCCTATATCTTAGTCAGCGACACTGGCATCCATCCAATCCGTAAAGCCAGAAACCAAGACCTCCTGTGACAGGGCCCTCTCCCTCACCTGACCCTCAGTAATCAGTCACCTTACAGGACAATGTCACCTCCAAACACTCAAACCTGGCCTCCTTTCTTCTTTTCCTCTGCCACCACAGCTGCCCTGGGGCCCCAGGAGAGAGCATCTCTCTCCTGGACTTGGGTGGCTACTTTCTAGTTGTTCCTTTACATCCACTCAGGGCCCCTCCAGCCCCCTGTCCACCCAGGAGTCAGACTTATCTTTCAGTCATGCACTACTTCTTGTGTAAAGAATAAAGTTCTAAGAAAATGCACATGTATCTGCACATTCATGCAAGAAGAAATACAGCAAGGATAAACCAAAAACGAATGGGACTGATTGCCTATGGGGAGGGGGTGGGGAAGCTGTGGAAAAGGGGGAATGGGAACAGGGTAGGAGGGAGGGGGAGGATGCTCCTCGGAGTACACCTATTTGCATACCTCAGATTTCAGAACTGCGGTAATGTTTCACGTATCCAGGAAGTAAATATATAAATGATAAATAAATAAGTACGACGTGTGGGTGTTTGAAAGAGGAGGGTGGAAGGATCCCAAATGATATAGGAACAACATCAAATTAAGCCTGATTATATTAAAGATGAATGAATGTCCCACCACACTAAAGGGAACCAGGAAGAAAAGAACTGATCTAACTTAGAAAAAAATATATATATACATACTTTGACTATGTGATTGCTCCATGAGAGGGAGGTACATGCAAAACCACCCCCAAAGAAGGAAAGGAAGAGTGAATGGGGGGTAAATCGGAAGGGGAGACGAACCAAGAGAGACTGTGGACTCTGAGAAACAAACTGAGGGTTATGGAGGGGAGGGGGAAGGGGAGAATGGGTGAGCCTGGTGGTGGGTATTAAGGAGGGCACGTATTGCATGGAGCACTGGGTGTGGTGCATAAACAGTGAATCTTGGATCATTGAAAAAATTTTAAAAAATAAAACAAATAAATTAAAAAATTAAAGAAAAAAACACCCCAAAGGCCAAAGGAGCTCTACAGACTGGCGGACATGCCCAGCGTGCTGAGAAATGGCTTAGTAAGAGGACTTAGGGACAGAAGCATGTCTTGGGTGGCCGCAAGACCCAAGACACGTAGGTCTCTGCAACTTTGGCTCCCGAAGACCTGCTTTTATTGCTCTAGAGGCTGGGGATACGTGCTGGGAGACCACCAGGTCGGAAATGTTGTCTTGTCAGAGCAGATAAAGGCTATTATGCCCCAAGGGTGCACTTTAAGGGTGTGGTTAGACAAAAAGGAAGAAGGTGGAAGCAAGGGCTGTACTGGAGAAGGCTTCAGGTCACAAAGCAGGCATCTGGGCACATTTGTCCAAGATGTGTGAGTCCGGTTCACACAACGATGTCCAAGGCGGAAGACGGATTCTCGTTGATGAAGGCGTGTCTCACATTTATGGGTTGGCATTCTGAATTTACTTTACGTGAATTACGGGATTGGGCAAATAAGTAACTTTATTATGGATGAAAACACTAGATTTCTCACTGTTGGAGAAAAGAGTTATAAATAAGAAAATGAGGAAGCCTAGAATAAACCCTATGATTTTGGATTAGATTTGGAGGTATCAGTATGAACTCATAATTTTTAATATAGATACAGACAGGGGCGCCTGGGTGGTATGGCTGGTTAAGCATCCAGCTCTTGGTTTTGGCTCAGGTCGTGCTCTTGGGGTCATGGATAGAGCCCCCAGGATGGTGTCCCCACTCAGCACAGAGTCTGCGTGAGACATTCCCTCCCTCTCCCTCTGCCTCTCCCCCATCCCCCACCCCTGCCCACTCTCTCTTTCTCTAAAATAAATAAACCTTAAAACACACACACACACACACCAGGTGAAAACTGTCCAACCTCAGATGTTCCAGTGGAAAAGTTCTCTTAAGAGCCCACTCAGGTGGCCTCTCTGTTCTTCCTGCCTGTCACATCAGGATAGGATGCATCTGGAGCCATCATCTCCATTGTTGACCTTTATTTAACTGGTGAGTGACTACACGGCAGGAATTTGGGCCCAGGAAGATTGGGCATATGGTCAAGAAAGAACCTCTGGGTGGGCACTTGAGTTGCATGGGAGGCAGACAGTCCACCCCAATTCTGGGTCCAGTTCCTTTCCTGGGGTTCATCTCAAAGAAGTGACTGTCAGCTTATAGGAGGCTCGGGGCTGGTTTTGGCTTCCTGCTCACCCATGCTTGTGATCCTTTTCATGAGCCTCTAATGATGAGCTGACTCTCCCCCCTTCAATCCCTTTCTCAAGCTCGTGATAGCATAGGTTGACCACGAGCAAGGTTTTCTCATTCCTCAGGAGCTCAAACCTTTGATTTCTTCTCCTTCAGTCTTAGAAGAGGGGAAGCAGGGAAAGCTCCAGCATATGGAGCTGCAAGACCTGATAATCCCATCACGTGGCTGCCATGTGCTCCTGAGCAAGTTAAGACACATCTCTACTATCTTCTTGATTCATAGAGTTGCTGTGTTACGTGAGACACGTGTTTAGGGAAGCACCAGGAGGTCTTTTCAGTGCTTTGCAGATGTTAGTAACTCTTCTCACTCCTCAGGGCTGGGATGGAGCCCCAGAGTACTTCTGCGTGGAGTTGCTGGCCTGGTAGCCACAGCGTGCACAGCAAGAGGAAGCAGAGTTCTCTGGCTTTGGCTGCCCAGCAGCATTTGGACTGCAGCTCTTCTCCAGGCACCGGGTGTCTCTGGTGGGATCCCACAAAGGCTGAAGACCTCCTTCCTTCCCCTCCACTTCAACTAATATTTCTTGAGCCCTTGTTATGAGTCAGAAGTTCTCACCTCCAGGGCCCCTGGGTGGCTCAGTGGGTTAAAGCCTCTGCTTTCGGCTCAGGTCATGATCTCAGCGTCCTGGGATCGAGGCCCGCATGGGGCTCTCTGCTCAGCAGGGAGCCTGCTTCCTCCTCTCCCTGTCTCTCTGCCTGCCTCTCTGCCTACTTGTGATCTCTCTCTCTGTGTCAAATAAATAAATAAAATCTTAAAAAAAAAAAGAAGTTCTCACCTCCAATATCTCAGTTTAATTCTCACAACAGCCCCACACATTTATATACAACCTTCCATTAGGAAACTGAGGCTCAGAGAGTTTCCTTACCCAAATTCATGTTAAGAATTAGTACAACCGTGGATTTGAACTTGCATCTGCCTGTCAGCAAGGCTAGTCCTGTCTCTGCCATTACAGAGCTGTCACAAACAAATGATTTCATCTGAACACCAGACA
The DNA here is from genome assembly GCA_002007465.1 of Ailurus styani. Lineage (NCBI taxonomy): Eukaryota > Metazoa > Chordata > Mammalia > Carnivora > Ailuridae > Ailurus > Ailurus styani. The sequence continues at coordinate 9,333,636 of LNAC01000043.1, read as the reverse complement.
GCCCTATGATCTATGTAAAGGTAGAATTATTCCTCTTGCTTTACATAGGAAGAAAATGAGTTTCAGAGAGCTCACAAGGTTCTAAGAAATAGAACTGGGGATAGGATCAAGGTCTCTGGTTTCAGTACACTCATTCATTCATTCTTTCATTCATTTTACAGTTTCCGAAGTTCCAGCCCTCTATCCAATACTGGGAAAACAAATCTAGATTAGAAAGGAGTTAATATTCTAGTGAAAGGAAAAGACAATAAAATGTGATTACAATCTGTCTGTGTTTCCTCTGGAAATGCTCGGTGAAATAGTTCTGGATTCTCATTTCTCTTCTCCACCCTCTTCAGAGAAGCATCTGTCTCCTCCATGCCCCCAAGACTGCACTTGTCAACGTCACCAGTGATGCCAGTGTTGGCAGATCTGATGGTACTCCTTGCCTTCATTTTATTCTATCTCTCAGCAGTATTTCACACAGCTGACAACTCTTGCTTTCTGGGTGCCCTCTGCTTCTAAGTCTTTGTCAGCTCACTCTCTTGGGCCCCAGGGCTCTATGCAGAACATGTTTGCATGTTCTTTAAACACATCAACTTCAATCCATCTCTGAACTCTGGGTTGGCTGATCCTTCTGCGAGAATTCTCTTCTCCTCATCTTTACGTGACTGGTTCCTTCTTACCCTTCATGTCTCTGATTAAATTTCAGCTCTTCAGAGAGGCCTTTGCTGAGGATCCATCTAAAAATGATCCTCAATCTTTCCCTTCATCATACTGCACTTCAGTGCTCTGCTTAGTACTCACCACTATCTCCTATTTTCTTATTTGCTTTCTCTTTCCCTCACCCTCAACCAAAATTAAATGTTGTGAAAGTGGGAGCTTTTCCCATCTTGTAGACGAATTCTTACCCCATAATAAGCATTTGACAAATATTTGTTTGATAAACACATGGAAGGTGTTCTCTGAATGACAGGAGAGAGGGAGGGAGAGAGATTCTGGAAGCTAAAAAATAAAAGTTTTTAGGAGACATGGTAAACAATATCAGATGCCCCAGATACATCAAATATGACAGGAACTAAAACGTTTCCGTTGGATTTGGAAACCTGGAGGTCACCGACAGTCTCAGCAAAAGCGCTTCTGGTGGAGAGTTGAGTGTGGAAAGCTAACTTGAGAGTTGAGTAAATGGAAGCGAGACAGTGAGCACAGATTTAAGCTTAGCTATAAAGGTGGAAGGAAGCTAGGGAAATTGATAGGTCATCAGGGTCAAGGAGGGTTGTTTTGTTTTGTTTTGCTTTTGCTTTGAGATGGAATGAATTGTGATCACACGCTAGAAGGAAAAAGTCAACAGAGGAAAATATTAACTATGTAGGAAAGGTGATCATTATAGAATGAGACTCTTGAAAGAAAGGAGGGTTGGAATCTAGTGAACACTTAACAGTAAGCAGAATCCTGGCCCCTTGACACAAGTGGGGGAGGGGTGGAAGGTGGGGAAGCGTGTTTCAACTGGGGCAGGAAGTAGGAGTGTTCTGTGAAATACTGAGGCTCTGTGAGGGTTTTGTGTCTCGTAGAAGATGCGGGGGCGTGGAACAAGGAACTGACTGGAATGCTTGCATCCAGGGCCTCCCTTTGTCTTCCTAGGCGGCGTCCATGTTCAAAGAGTCTGGGGTCTGCACAGCAGAACACGGGCTGGGAAGAAATTCTTCCTTCTGAAGTTTTCATTTCTTAGTCCTGGTGGAGAGGAGGTGATTAACTCCTTCCTGAGACATGAAATTGCCTTCAAGGCTTGGAGGAATCTAAATAAATCCAATTTGTACCATTTACTATAGTCAATGCCATAACTTGTTGATGGGTGGATGGTTCGTCTACATGAAATAACATGCAGCTTATGTCCAAACCTGAGAGAGAGAGAGAGACTTTCCACACAGACCTTTCAAACACTGTCCATGGGAGAGCGGAGGCTAGAATCAGTATTTAACAAACCTCTGAAGAACGTGACTTCTCATATTCGGGCTTTGAGTCACAGAGAAGGGAGCTCCCAGTCTAACGGGGGAGACATTGATTGTGCATTCCAGTGTGGGAGCCATGCATGCAGATGAAAAGCAGCACAGAAAGAGGGCAAATGAGCATGACTGGGTGAGGTAAGGAGCCCCTGAGGGCATGGGGAAGACTGTTGATAGATCAGAGGGAAGGCCTGGAAGCAAGGGATGTTGAGCTCCATCTTGAAAGGATAAAGTGCTTCAAAGCAAGCAGTAAAGGATTCTGTAACTGTCTGGAGTTTAGAAGGCAGGAAGGAAAAGATGTAAGAATCCCTTCTCCTGAAGAAAGGTAAACGTGTGCAGTCCTTCAGCTAAATCCCCGTCATCCCCGGACCAGAAGCCCTGAGCAAAGACGTCATCACGTCAGCCAGTGCCCAGTCCCCCCTGGTGTTCTCCCTCCCGGAGCCGGGGCTGCTCTCTCTCCTCCTCACCATTGCATTCAGAGCCACACACAGACCGGAGGCTCTGGGCGGCCTCCCACCTCCTGGAAGGGGCCAGGAAGAAAGGTAACAATGAGCCAATGTTTATTAGCTCAGGAGACAAAAGGCCCTTTGATAAGACCCTGGCCTTAGCAGACTCCTCAGCTCTGAAAATAAGCTTGGGCTCAGGAAAAGCAGGAGCAGGAAGCAGTGGTCAGTGAGCAGCCCCCCCGCCCCCCCGTCCTTTCAGACGCCATGGCTGTGGTACGGAGCCTGCGGTTTCGACCCTGGCCTGGTGGTCCCCCTCTTCGTCCCCTGTGATAAGGCCCTCCTCACACCCAGAACTCTGCACTTGCTGTGATAGAGATGGGAGTGCGGCCCGTGTGGAGAGCCTGGACTTGCATCCACTCCCGGCAGCCTGAATGCTGGGATCAAGACCTGTCCCTGAGTTAGTCCCTGGGCCTGCATTTCTACAGGGCCATCTCCTCGGCGAACCTGGTATTTCGGCTAGTCACCTTTCCAAGGCAAAAGGTGGGAGAGAAAACTGAGCAGATGTACAGCTCTGCAGGGAAAAGAGGTGCTGAGCAAGGGCTGTTGGCTTGAGAGGCGGGGCCCGGGGGGGGGGCATGAGGAGCCACTGGGCGGGGCTGGTGGGGAGGGAAGCTGGGCAAGGGCTCTTGGCCCCGCCCCCAGGAGTGGTGCCGGCTACACGGGACTCACTATTCCCCAATCACCCTTCCTGTCACAGGCTTTCACGTCCCTCCTCAGGCTTCGAAAGGATCTTCCCACCCCCTCCCCCCATGTTGCTTATCCTTCCAGACTTTTCTTGGGATAACTAGAAGGTTGTCTCCCAGATTGGGCCATTTTATCACAAGAAGTACCTTGTGGAGTAAAATCTTCCAGCACACCGTTAGCATAAGCCTTTCTTCCCTTTTAAGTTGGGAAGGGGAGTGGAATGTTTTACAAGGCTTTAGCAGGAGAGGAGCGAGGCAAAGGTCGGCTAGTTTCAGGAATAGTTGGTCAGGAATGGACTGTGCTTCCACATGAGCAGCCATTGTTGGGGCCATTTGGGTTTTTTTCCAAGGACTGGAGAGAAAGAGCTAGGGGCTTAGGATATTGTGATATATAATAAGAAATATATATTTGGTCTTCACAGAGCTCCTAAAACCCTTGGAATTTCCTAAATGATGAAAATAATAAAGGGTTTTTGTTATGCTATGAGGTCACTTTCGGAATGCCCCTAGGTCACCTAAGGATGGGTGCTGTTTACCAGGGGACCCAACCTCATTCAGTCCCACCCCCCGCTGCAGGGAGAAGAGAGGGGCTGGAGGTTGAGTTCAGTCACCCATGGCCAGTGAATTCATCAACAGTAACTATGTAATGATGCCTCCATAAAAAACCCAAGAAAGGATGGGGTTTGGAGAGCTGACGTGTTGGTGAATGTGGAGAAACGAGGGGACTGTGGCATGCTCAGAGAGGACAAGGAAGCTGGTGCCCTTCCCCATACCTTGCCTTCCACATCTCTTTCACCTGACTGCTCCAGAGTTAAAGCCTTTGATAATAAACTGGTAATCTAGGAAGTAAAATGTTCTTCTGAGTTCTGCGGGCTGTTCTAGCATATTCATGGAACCCAAAGAGGCGGTGTCAGAACTTCTGCTTTATAATTAATTGGTCAGAAGCACAGGTGACAAACTGGCCGAGTGATTAGCCTCTGAAGTGGGGCAGTCTTGGGATGGAGCCCTTAACCTGTGGGGTCTGATGCTATTGACGTAGAAATGTTGGGGTTTGGAGCCAACAGCCAAGAAAGAATTCTTGAAACATCTTCGGTGCAAAAAGGTTAAAATTTTATTAGGCATGGGGACAGGACCTGTGGGCAGAAGGAGCCGCACTGGGGTTGTGAGAAGTGACTGATTACATACTTTCAAGTGGGGAAGGGGTTAGGGATAGTGTGTCTCTAAGGAATTTGGAAGCAAGGTTTCCAGGACCTTGAGGGGCTAGCCGTTGTTAGGAAAAAGTCATTTACTACAGTCCAGTAAACCCTGAATCATGAGAGCCTTCAGATGTAGGTCAAGTCATATGCTTGGAGGATGATTGCTAACATGTATCTTGGGGGGCAGAGATAAAGGAAGTTTCCAAAGGAATTTTTATATGTCAAAGAAGACTTACAGGATCTTAGAGGTCAGGATAATGTCAAGCTAAGGTTGGCTTCGCCCTTTGCAAAGTACTAACATGGAGGCATCTGAGTTCCTAAGAGGAAGGTCATCCTGCCTGTTTCAAGAACTTGTCCATGGGCTCTAGGCAGTTAGGAAATATAATTTTTTTCTTCTGCCTTTGTTTCTCACATCACTATCTCCAGGGAGACCATGTCAGAATTGAGTTGAATTGTAGGACAGTCAGCTGGTGTCCAAAAATTGCTTGGTAGTGGGAGACCTTGGCACCCCCCCGCCCCTGACATTGGAATTGGATATAGAAAAACAGGGTTCAAGTCACGTGTGTGCAGGAGGGGTTGGGAGGACTGGCTGCTGGGGACAAGGACAGGAGAGGGCCAGCATGGAAAACTCAGCCTGGTAAAAGTGAAGTCCGCCTGAACAAATCAATGTGTGCCCCTCTCTGTCCTTTAGCATCAGTGCCAGCCCCCCTTTGCTCCAGCCTGCCCTGTGCACCCACCCCTCCGCACTCCCCCCTTACCC